>CM064965.1:24147639-24247639 GCA_032847665.1 Solanum chilense
GTTCCTATTTATTTGCTTCTTTTCCCCGTAATTTTGAATTTTAACCTGCATTATCAATATTAGAATCGTATATACTAGTGTATACGCCTACATACAACTGGTAAATCAGCCCTTTTTCGGGATTTTGAGACTTGAAGACTCAATTTCACATTTGTATTGCTTCAAAATTGCCCTTTTCATCGATTTCAAATGGCCGAGTTGAAAGGAAAGGGTTTGAGACTTTATGTCTCTCGAAATGCAAGGAAAACTATGGGAGTTCGTGATGAATTCGAGTAGATTTCACATGAAACAAAAGAAAGGAAGTTAAGTTAATGATTTGCTATAAGGAACAATGCGACAAGATAAAAACATAATATAATATACCACTTTTGAAATCTTTTCGCTATCACATAACCCATCTATTCTTTAATAAATTAAATGAAAGATTCCAACGCCACATAATAAATAAACTTTAAAGCCTGACCAATGTTATCATTTAAACAAGATCTAATTTTACCCCCTCACTTAAATACTACTACAATAATCAAATGAAAATCACCATTCTAGAGTCCTTAGTATGAAATAGGCATGAATATTTAATTAAATATAGGCCGAGTTGACTGAAAAATGTAGTATAGTTAAAGCTACTGATTTTTAATATTAAGGCTTAATAAAGTTATACCAAAATAATTTCCAAAACCAACTAGGAGCTAAACAAGCCAACCTAATCAAAACTCAACTATAAAAACTGAAAACTCAATATATTAAACAATATTTAAGGTTTTCGGACAAAGGTATGATGGCTAAGTCAATAATATCCATAAAGAGAATATACTAAGAACACACAACTATCTTAATCCAAAACGAGATGCATTCACATGACACTAGAACAAATTCCAGATTGTAAGAACAGAGAAGGACAAGACTTGCTACAATATGAATGAAGGCGGACCACAAATTGACTGGAGCCCTCAAATTTAAGACCATATATGATTAAAAAAAAAAATTCAAGATAAAGTTAAAAATAAAAGAAAATAATTAGATTCTTAAAATCGAAACTTTCGAGCAATAAATAAACAAGCAGACGAGCAAAAGATTTTTCCTTTCAAAAAAACTAGACATGAACAGATTTGCAAGAATGACTTTTAAAGATCAACTTATATTCATCAGAAACCAAATTTACAATGACCTAATGCATTCCGATAGTTTCTAAGCACATAACGAATGAATGAATGCGACTTCAACAAAATGACACCAAAATGATATCGATGCAATTAACAAATGGGCTAACTAAAGTTGAAGCAAGCATAATCAATTGAGAAACTCAAGAAGACCATGAAAAAAGAACACAGAGTAGATCAAGTTGAAAACTAAACACGCATCACTAATCTCGAAGAAGAAATAAGATGAAGATTAAGACAACATTTGGCTTCAAATATCTCATACAAGAACGTATCAAATCCAGTACAGAACATAACTAGAGTCCAAACACGCACTCGAAAGTGAATGGGATCAACAGAGGTTCAAAGTTATTTACCTTGTCGCGTGTAGGGAATGGAAACGAGTACGAACAAGGGCGAGCTTCCACCACCACATAAGAGAACTCTGAAGAACAAAAATAGAAGAATGCGAGAGCAAGGACTGAACAAAATCTGGGTTCCATATTTCAAGAACTATATGAATTTATGTGTATTTCTTCATATAGTTAATTCTCAATATTTTTTTCTCCAACCCTTAACAATGAAAAAGAAAATAGTAATTATGGAAGAAAATTAGGGTTTAGAATTGGGGGAAAAGAGTGAATATCTTGTATAAGAACAAGACCCAACAAATTCAAAATTGAATTTCTTCAAGAGTCAAGCCCATTTTCAGTAAGAAAATCAAGCGAAAGGAGGTTAAGCGGATGACTCGATTAACTCCTTTGTCCTTGACATGCTATGTAGCACGATCTCGCAGCCGTAAGGGCAAACCTCATATTTTTGTGTGCAAATTCCCTGTGACTGAAGAAGAAGAGGCGTAGGGTGCATTATTGACTTTGTGAATCACTTTCCATCTGCTTGTGAACGTTGGAGGATATATTGTTGCTGCTTCCGTCTATATTCGTGTATTCTGACGTCACGTTGCTTCTTTATGAAAATTGAACTTATTGACTCTGCCGACGTCGTTGCTGGTCCCGTTTGTTGGGAATCTTTTGTGGATTAAATTGACTAGATCGGGATATTTTAGAAATTTGAATGGGTTGAAGCATAAAAGATAATTTGTATTTTGGTTGTGGTTTGGAAAATGAACTGGGCTGAAAAGTAGCCCAATTTTTGGGTCTTAAAGAATTTGGAGACTAGGATAGAAAATGACTAATTTTGCAATTACAAATATGGCTATTGGATTACAATTATAGCCAAATATGATTCAAAACCTAGTAAAATTTAGTTAATGAATTAAAAATTAATTAGATAACAAGATTCTTAAATTCAACGAAATAAAATAATTAATTTAGTTGTAAACTAATTAATTCAAGAACATAATCCAACTTTAACTAAACTAATTTAATGAGAGATTTAATTAAAACTAATTTTTTTTTGAAATATTTTTCAAAGATTTGTAAAATGTATTATTATATACATAATTTATGAAACATATTTATTATTTGAAAATTATAACAACCGACTGGGATTACTTAAGATAACTTTGAAAAATATTTGAATTTTTTATAAAATTAATTATTTCAAATCCTTCCAAATCAAAGAAGTTCAAATTTAATTTCTATCGAGCAGGGCCAAAATTAGGTGTCAACACCTAGAATTTAGTTAGATTCTTGATTCACTATATCTTGCTTAGACCTAGGATTTCTGAAACCTTAGATATTGATTGTGATTTAGATGTTAGAGCATTCCTAATTAGATTATAATGCTTTTGTGGAATCGTTGTTTAGTTCTTTGCATGAAACTCAGAACCCTAGTTGTGTAAATTCTCTTAGTTGATTAATTATACATTCTAGGTTAGTTAAACATATTTACATGCCTCATATTTTGAATGCTCATTGTCGTACATAGATGTTGCATCCCTAGTTAGCATGTCAGAATATTGAACTAATCCAGTATTTCTATTAAGTTGTGTTATACACATTTCTTGTTGGGACTAGGCTTAACACCGAGTTGGTCTAGGGTTCAACGTACTCTCATAGTCCCAAAATTACGTGCCCCCATAGGATTATAAGTCCCTGATCTGTTGGGTATCAGATTTACTGATCACACCAACCATTTCTTTACCCATGACAAGGTATATTGGGTCCTCTCGACGGGGCGTTTACATCAGAATCTGTGTTTAGTTCATGTGATTTTATGTCGGTTAAGAGTAGCTCCAACAATTTGACATTATTGCATTTGACCGGGTTTTCAGTTATATTTCAGTGTTTAGTATTAACATATTATGTACTGGGTCATTGCATTTACGTAAATTCTTTTTTCAGTAAATATATGTATTTCCATCATATCCATATTATATCTTTGCTTAGTTATGCTTTTTTCAGCTTATATGTTTGATTAAATTTTATCCTATCCTGTATTCTGAGTACCTTCCAAGTACTGACGTATACTCAAAGCTGCATCTTTTCATGATGTGTCCTTCGCATGCAGATCACGCATAGATCGGTTTGTGATCCATATTCAACAATATCAGTGGTGAGTCGTCATACTTCTAGGACAATAGACATGTTTTCCATTTCAGTATTTTATATTAGTTTTAGTTTTGCTAGAGTAAGTGGGGACATGTCGCAACAACTCTAGTTAGTTAGAGGCTTTTTCTGACATTGTTTTAGATTCAACTTTAACTTTTAAGTGATTCTTCAGTATCATTAAACTCTTATTCAATATTTATATATTCAGACCAATATTGGGTATTCCCCACTATGAGTAATAATTTTATTTAGCTTCCACATTATTTCATGTTTTCATATATATGTTTACTTTGCTTATGAAATACCTACTTAGATTTATCTTGGGATCACTCGTAATCTCCCATGTTTATGTTCAGGGGGTAGCCTTGTGGCGTGACAATCACATCTTGGCCATTCAAAATTTTTTGAAGTCTGCAGGTTGAAATTTTCAAATTTCTCCAAATATGCAATTGTTAAATTTTCATGCCTTTCAAGTATTTATCTTTAAAAGGATCGTTAAATTTTCATGCGTTAAGGTGGAAAAAATTATCCTTTAGCACTTTAAGCTAGTCTTTTCAAGAAGTTATCCTTACAAGAATCTTGAAATTTTCATGCCTTAATATGGTGAAGATTTTCCCTTTGCACCTTTAGCTGACCTATTCAGAGATTTATTCATAAAAGGGTCTCTAAATTTCTATGTCTTTAGGTTGATAAAATTTGTCACTTTGCACCTTAAGTTGGTCTTTTCACGAATTTATCCTTAAAAGGATCTTTAAATTTACATGCCTTCAAGGTTGACAAACTTTTTTCTTTCATACAAATGCTTATGTATATGGTATCTCATAAAGCTTCAAATTGGGGATCTCAAGGCGGGGACATTAAACACATCCCTTCACACTTTATGCTTAAATATTTGAGATCTCATAAAACCTCAAATGTGCTATCTCAAGGAGGGGATGTTTAACACATCCCTTCATTCCTAAATTTTAAGAATTTGAGATCTCATAAAGTCTCAAATTAGGATTTCAAGGTGGGGACGTTAGACACATCTACTCACATTTTATGCTTAAGAATTTTAGATCTCATAAAGCCTCAAATTAGTGATATCAAGGTGGGAGACGTTAAACACATCCATTCACATCTTATGCTTAAGTATTCGAGATCTTGGAAAGCCTCAAATTTGTGATATCAAGGTGGGGACGTTGAACACATCCCTTTACACATTATGCTGAAGCATTCAGAATCTTGTAAGACCTGAAATTATGATCTCAAGGATGGGATGTTAAACATATCCCTTCATACCTTAAAATCAAATGTTTGGTGTTACGATAAAATTCTTCGTTGTATAGCCTCCAACATAAATATTGACTTTATTTATCAAAAAATAAAATAAAATAAAAATAAAAATTAAAAAATATCTGAGCACAAGAATCTTTTTGCCATGAAGAAGGATTCCAGAATCTCGAAATGTGTTCTCACAATATGAAGACATAAATTCTATTTATATATAAGAAATATATGCCTCTTGACTCTAGTGAGATAATAATTAAAAGAAGTTGTCAAGTTTGTGACAAAAAAGTTGGATAAAAGTCCAAATTCTAATAGGAAAGAAAGGACGCAAGTGTAGACGATAAAATTCGCGTCGAGTAAAGAATAATCGAAAATGGAAAAATATTGGAATAATCATTTTTATTATTTCAAAGTGAGAATTTTACAATATCTATCATTCCTTTGAATTTACTTTTTTCAAATATAAATTCAAGGGTTCTTGAGCTTGATCTTGAATTTGTCTTGAACTTGATCTTGGATTCAAGGGATTTAAAGCTTATTCTTGAATATTCGATGAACTTGAACTATGAACTTTATCTTTATCTTGAATTTTATATGAATTCAAGGGCTTCAAACTGTTCTTGAATCTGATGGTCTTGATCTTTCTTATACTTGAATGATTGAATTCTTAAACTTGTAGCAAATAAAGAGTTTTATGACATTTGTACCACGAGTTTTCTCTAGATTCTTGTGTAGAATTTTTGTCCCTTTTTTGAATTATGAGGATCCCTACTTATAGTTCTAGAATAGAGGAGTTGTGATTGGAACATGATTACCTTCAATCAATTAGATTTAAGTGACATGACATATGAACTTTATGGAGTGGGCTTATCATTTTTGACATATGCCATGATCCTATTGACTTCTTGTTTGACTTGACATGCCACCATGATCCTATTGACTTGTTGTTTGACTTGGAATGACACATTAATTGCCATGTGGCACCAAAATGAGCTTCTAGAATGAGATGAAATTGCTCTTACCAAATTAAGCTCATATATTTTAGCACAAATCAATTAATTTGGACTATAATTAAAGGAAATATTACATGAGTTGGTAAACATACCTTAGTTATTAGTTAATAAGAGTATAGTGAGATTTATTTACTTTCAATAAATATAGTTTCAAATTTTTGTCATAATTAATGAGACCCACCACCTTTGTGTATACCGAATCAGCAAAGCCATTCAGCTGCTTTTGTACATAGTTTTATACGAAATCTTTATATCTCTTAATCCTGATTCCTTATCTTTCTTCTAAAATCACTCTTTCACTTATCAGTTGAATTCTAATTGGCGTAATTCCACATTTTCCCTCTAATAGTGTTTCAACTTTTGCAGGTAGCCGTCAAAATCGTGGGTGAATATATATTTTCCATTTTCCACACTTAATTTTTTTTTTTGTTTCTTTTGATAATATTTTTAAAAGTATTGTTCTTCTTATCATAATAACAAATTACTGAAATAGCTCTCCATCTATAAGGATTACTACAGGTACACCATTGCATGTCAAAGTTGTTGACAATCCATAGTCATTTTAATTCAGATTAACTCAGGATTTTAGGGTTCAATGCAGGGTCTGTGTCAATATCTAAGAAAGTTCAAGTTGAAAAATCTAGTGAAGTATTGAGATATAAGAAAAAAAAATGACCCAATTGCAATTTAGAAAGTCCTTAACATTGCGAAGGCTAGCGACATTAAATTGTTGACGGAGGAAGAAAGCAAAAAGTATAAATAGGGATTAACAGGACATTGAATCTACTTATCAGATTTGGACAAACCTAAAGAATACCAGGAACATCATGTATTGACTTAAAAATTCTAGATATATATTTGTTTGTACTTATGTGCAAATATACATAAAGTATTCTGATTAGACCATAAAGTATTATTTATTTGTATATTTTGTTAGTTATATAAAAGTTACTTGAAGTATAAGTACATCTTGATGCCCTCAATCACAATTGTATAATGTTGCCTGTATATTCCATTAGTTATATACAAATTACTTGAAGTTATGTATTATGTATATTGTTAGTTGTATATTAAGGGTTATATAAAAATGACTTTAAGTTATGTATCACGTATACTGTTTGTTCTATATTAAGGGTTATATACAAATTGCATAAGTTACGTATAGTATATTGTTAGTTGTATATTAAGGGATTATATACAAATTACTTGAAGATATATATTATGTATATTGTTAGTTGTATATTAAGGATTATTGTGCAAATTGTATAAGTTATGTGTAGTGTATTATTAGTTGTATATTAAGGGATTATATACAAATTAGTTATATACAAATTACTTGAAGATATACTATACATATTATTAGTTGAATATTAAGGATTGTCTGCCAGTTGATTGAGACAATTGTATATGAGGATATAAAAGTTTAAAGATATACACAAAGGGATTACAATACAAACATTTTTTAGTTATACAAATTTTTAGTTTTGTATAAAAAAATGTAACTATAAATTTTTATCTTTATACTTGTACAATGAGTTAGATTTATGTGCAAACACAAATCATAGAGTCCCCCCACATGCAAAATTATACATAAGTCAGAATACTTCATAAGTTCCAGAAGAGACTGCCCCTGAACTAATATAATCATATATGTCTAACATTATATTTTGCTCCACTGAGTGCAATGAAATGATGTCAGGTGAAAGAATAATCATTTAGATGTTTCATGTTGTGGGAGTTGGAAGGTAGTTTCGCCGATGCAATTCTTATATGCGTAAATGACACAATGCTTCGATTTACAATAAGGGAGTTTGCAATTATTTCTGATCTAAACTGTCATTCTAATGGTCTGACTTTTTCTTTGGTACTGATAAACCAAATAGATTTATAACTGCGTATTTTCACGGCAAAATTCCTATCACTAAAGCTCGATTGATTGATAGTTATAGAGCCAAAGTATGGGGCGAAAATGAGGATGATGCGTTTACATTTGGGATACTTGTACATACATAAATTCATCATGTCTGCATAACCTAATATAACATTAATTGTTAGGATAGACTTTGACTTGGCCGAATCGGGATGAATTATCCTTGGGGTAAGAGTGACTTTATTGAACTTGCCAAAACAAGTCATAACAAGATAGATTCCAATAGACAGTATTATATGATTCATGGCTTCCCCCTTCCTATGCAAGTTTGGTTTTATCAATGTTGTTCGGCTGTTGATGAGAAGATTGTTGTCAAGGTTTCCAGTCACATCCCTAGGATTATTAATATGGTGACCAAAAGTGTCACGTCCCGAGCTACCCCCGAGACGCAGACACGAGACCTAAGCCCTCAAGTGATCCCAAGTTAACCTCGCTGGCTTGATCATGAGCATACTAACTATAATAAACTAATGCAGAAGTTAATTCATAATTAGAATGAAAAGATGGGTAATACCCATAAGCTATATCTGAGATAAATGAAAACAATCATGAGTTTAATACAAGAATATATTAACTTAATATCAAGCTTAATCTAACTATGTCTAAAAATACCCTCTAACTGACTAGAAAGGATGTGACTGTCCCCAACTAAGTCTAGCAAAATCTGAAACTAAAAGACTAGAAATACTCAAATAAACTCATGACTATTATCCTTGGAAAATGAGGACTCACCACTGATTCTGCTGAACTTTAGATCGGGAATCGATCTAAGCGTGATTTGAATAATGAGAACCTGAACCTACATCACAAGAAGATGTAGCACACTTATGCGTCAATACTTTAAAGTTACTGAGCATATATGATAGAGTAAAGCTGAAATAAAATATAACTAAACAAGCACACAAGCAAGTGTAGTATTATGAACATGATGTATGAATTATGAGCTAACTGGATGTACTAACCAAATTTATAACATGCTGAGACTAAATACTAAATAAACTGTAAATATTGTCAATGTAATAGAGTCTGACTGAACTGTGGGAGGTACTTACAACCGATAATAAAACCACATGAGATAAATGTGGAGTCTGATGTATACGCCTCATCGACAGGACCCAATATACCTTGCCAGAGGTATAAATCATGCTGGCATGATCACTAAAGTGATGCCCATTGAGGGGACTTACAACCTACTTGGCTAGTAGTTTTGAGACTATTTGGGAACACTAAACCCTAGTCCAACATGGTATTATGCTACTCTCGATGAACAATGTGATTAAGACGTCATGACTGAATTTCTGTAAATAATATATAGGTCAAAACATAACATGCAAACTGAGAATGCAAAAATTAATCTGATAATTATACATTAATAACTGAGGTATGTATATCTAAAGTAACTGAAATATCTGACATAGCATGTGTAATTCAAGAACTAAAGAAATACTGAGCCAGGATTCTAAAATTCATGGGATAAACTGATTAATAACTTTAAAATCTGATTTGGAACATATATCTAACGGATTCGTGATGATATGTTGTAATTATAGAAACCCTAGGTTTAATTATCATAAGAGAAACAAGAACTTACTAAAACTAGGGATCTAATGGGTGGAATGAACCCACTAGAGTAATCCCACTTACGTAGTGATGAAATGCACTGAGAAATATTTAGATTTCAGGGATGGAACTAATTAAACCTTGCTGCGTTCTTGAACTAGGATTCATTATCTTTTTCTCGCTTCTTGCTTCTAATTTTCCAAGTTTTAATTTATAATTTTTACTTAGGTAAGTTCTTGTTATGTTTCTCGGCTTAAATTGACGAAAATCTGATGATTTAGGGCTTAAACGACATATATTAGGGGTTAAACGAACTAGGAAAAGACCAAAATATTAGATCACTGTCTTACTTTACCTTAACCTCCACTACCAAGGAAGATTCTGCCCCATTCTTAACTGTTACACTACTATGTGATATGCTCATATGGAGAACTCCCAAGCGAGCAAGCCTTTGAACATCCTTCACTATCTCCTTCCTTTATTCCTCAACATAAGCTACACTATCCATAGATAATCTACTAAGAGCATCTTCTACTACGTTCGTTTTACCAGGATGGTAATGCACACTCATTACATAATCCTTAAGGAATTCAAGCTATCTCCTCTGGCGAAAATTCAACTCTTTCTGGGTGAACAAATACTGAAGGCTATTATGGTCTGTTAACACATCTACATGAACACCATACAAGTAGTGTCTCCATATCGTGAGTGAAAACACCATTGCTGCAAGCTCAAGGTCGTGAGTTGGATAGTTCTTCTCATGAACCTTAAGTTGTTTAGAAGCATAAGCTATAACCTTATTTCGCTGCATCATTACAACCTAGGCCAACTCTGTATGTATCACTATAGATCACATAACAATCTGAACCCTCTGGCAGATTTCAATACAGGAGTTGTAGTCAATCTACTTTTTGATTCTGCAAAGCTTTTCTCATAATCATACGACAATTGAAACTTGAAAATTTTATGGGTCAACCTAGTCAATGGTGAGGCTATAAATGAAAATCCCTCCACAAAACTTTTGTAATAACCTACTAGACCTAAGAAACTTTTGATATTTGTAGCAAAGGAAGGACTGGGCCATTGTTTCACTGCTTCTATCTTCTGTGAATGCACTTGGATCCCCTCGCTAGATATAATTTGACCAAGGAAAGCAACATATTGAAACCAGAACTCATATTTGCTAAACTTAGCGAATAATTGGCAATGCTTGATAGTCTGCAGAACAACTCTCAGATGACTCGTATGTTCTTTCTCATTCCTAGAGTAAATGAGGATATCATCAATAAAGACAATAACGAATAAGTCCAAGTACTGTTTGAACACTCTGTTCATCAAATCCATGAAAGTTGTAGGAGCATAGATTAGTCCAAAAGACATAACTACAAACACATAATGACCATACCGAAAAACTGAAAGAGTTCTTCGGAAAGTCACCATCCGTGACTCTAAGCTGATGATAACCTGATCTGAGGTCTATCTTCGAGAAATGGCTGACACCCTGAAGTTGGTCAAACAAGTCATCAATTCGGGGGATGGGATACTTATTCTTGATTGTGACCTTGTTCAACTGTCTATAGTCGTTGCACATTCTAAGAGAATCATCTTTTTTCCTACGAACAACACTGGCACGCAATATAGAAAGAAGCCCTTATATAGAAGGTATTCAACTGATATTTCAACTTCTTAAGCTTTTATAGAGACATTCTGTAAGGAGGAATAGAAATAGACTGGGTATCTAGAAGGCGATCAATTACAAAGTCGATTTCCCTTTCAGGAGGGATTCTGGGAAGATCTTGTGGAAATACTTCTAGAAACTCCTTGACTACTGGAACTGACTAAAGATTTTGAGTTTCAAAGCTAGAATCCTTAACCTGATTCTAAATGATAGAGATAACCCTTAGAGATTATCTTTATGGCCTTAAGGTAAGAAATGAATCGACCCATAGGCACTAAAATACTACCCTTCCACTCTAAGATTGGTCCTTCTAAAACTGAAAATGAACAATCCTAGTTCTACAATCGCTTGAGGCATAACAGGAATGTAACCAATCTATGCCTATAATGACATTGAAGTTTACCATTTCTAACTCTACAAGATCTGCTAAGGTGACTTTTTGAGAGACTGTGACATGTCAATTTCTGTATATTCGTTTTGCTATAACTAGGTCACCGATTGGAGTAAAGACAGAGAATGTTTTTGAGAGAGTTTTTGGACTAACACTAAATTGGACTACTATCTAAGGAGTTACAAAGAAAAGAGTAGCCCTTGGATATAACAATACATTGAGTTACAAAGGAAAGAGTAGCCCCTGGATGTGACAATGCATAAACATCCAGGTCAAAGACTGTTAACGTACTAGTGACTACATAAGGAGAACCTTCCGGATCCTTGGGACCCTAAAGAGCATACAACCTGTTCTGGCAGTGACTGCCATCAATACCAGATGAGTTACCCTGCTGAGTCAGGCGACTTTCTGGTGCTAGTGAAGTTGTAGACTGAGCTCTGCCATTACCACCTCCTTGACCCTGTCTAGAAGGAAAATCCCTCAAACTTTGACCAGACTGATTGCACCCAAAACATCCCTCCTTTCCTGCGAAGCAATCGCCTGGATTGTTCTTACTCCACTTAGAAAAGGTGGGGTAAGTCTTTGTGCCTGAAACACTTCCATAAGACTTAGAGCATGATGCTCTAACCTTTTGGTAATACATTATTTTGGAGGATGGAACACTAGATGATAAAGGGGTTGGGCTAGGGTTGTGTATCGACCGGTTTGGTTTTGAAGTTTATCGGGTTGTCTTATTGGTTATCGGTTTGTAGAGATGATAAACCGTTATAGAACCATTAAGATATTGGCTTATCGGTTATTGGTTTATCGGTTTTTGATCGTTATCGGTTTAACCGTTATGATTTGACACAAAAGAAAAAACATTGAAAATCACTCAGAAACAAGGTGACAAACCAAATAAACCATGCACTTGAGTTCACAAGTTACATCTTGCTTAAAATCAAACACTTTTACATTGTAGAATAATCAAGTGTTTGAGACAACCAAAAATAAAAGTACAAAATTGAACACCTAGTTGAGGACTTTATATAAAAAATGGTATAAATATAATTATTTAATTTACTATCGGATTATCGGTTAACCCATTAAGGAAAAACTTTAAACCGTTAAGAACCAATAACCCGATACCAAAAAAATCAAAACCGTTATCAAAACCACTAAACCAATAACCCAATTCTATGAACCAATAACTTTTTTATCGGTTCGGCTTATCGGTTTCAGTTCGGTTTTGAACCGCCCTAGGTTAGGCTGAAAACTTTTGCTGACTCTACGAGCGATTTCCACCACACGATTTCTGCTGAGAATAGTATTAGTTCCCAGTGCTAGCCTTCTTATTCTCCTTATCCTGTTCCCTAAGCTTATCACCCTAAACCTATTAAGCCTGATTCATAACCCTAGAGATGTTCATATGTCCCAATAACATAGAAAATATGCACTCAATTTTCACCAATATCACACTCCATACAAGACTTATTCATCTGAGCCCTGGTGTCAACAACCATGTGAGGAGCATGCCTGGAGAGTTGGTTAAACTTGAGACGTTAGCTTGGACCTTCATGTTTTCTTCCCTTAAATTCATGAATTTCTAAGCCTTTGATTCTCTTAACTCTATTGGGAAAAACTTGTCAAAAAAGGGCTCACTAAAGCACTCCCAAGTAATAGGACCTGCATCTGTACCCCTATTTATCTTCCACTAAGTGTACCGGATATGCACCATATCTTTCAACTGGTATGATGCCAACTCAACTTGATCATTCACAGTGACCTTCATCACCTCAGATCTTTGTGATATCATCTAAAGAATTCTGCGTATCCTCACTAGTCTAGGATCCTAAGATCTCAGGCGGTTTCATCCTAACAAAGTCACGAACCCTTGCTGCTGCTAATCTACCATTACTATTCACATAATCTTGAGACCGTTGGTTGTTCTGGTTGGCGACACTCTGAGCCAACATTTGAATGACATTCCTAATTTCAGTATTGGAGACTTCCTGATCTTGGATTGGAGGAGCTGCGTTTGCATTCCTGACATTCGCAGTTCTAGAGTTAGCTCTATGAGAAGGCATGATCTGAAACGTAGAATGTCGAGTTAAATTAAATTAGATCATACCTTACGTATGATAAGAGTAACAAGAAAGTGAAGTTTTTCCTAGAACACTTTATAGCCTCCCTCTCATTAGATGTGGTGAACTTCACACCTGTGAAAAGGACTCTAATTAGTGCGAATTTTTAGACATATTTGGACACTTAAACCTAGTACTCTGATACTAAGTTTTTCATAACCCGAGCTACCTTGGATACGCAGAAACGGGACCTAGGACCATAAATGATTCCCAGCTAACCCTGCTAGCATGATCATGAGCACACTAAAAATAATAAACTGAAGTGGAAGCTAAATCATAATTAGAATGAAAACATAGGAATCCCCATTTGCTATATTTGAGGTAAATGAAAACACTGATGAATTTGATACAAGAATATATTGACTCAATTCAAGCTGAATCTAAGTATGTCTGAACATAGAATCTAACTAACTAGAAATGCTATGATAGACCCCAACTAAATCTAGCAAAATCATAAACTAAAAGACTAGAAATACTAAAATGAACTCCTGAATATTGTCTTTGGAGAATGAGGATTCACCACTGATTTTGTTGATCTGGAGATTAGGAATCGATCTAAGCGTAATCTGGATGATGAGAACCTGAACCTACATCACGAGAAGATGTAGCGCATGTATGCTTCGGTACTTGGAAGGTATCGAGCATGTAGGATAGAGTAAAGCTGAAACAAAACATAACTGAATAAGCACAAAAGCAAGTTTAGAATTATGAACATGATGTACGAATTCTGACCTAACTTGATGCAACGACCAAATTTATAACATACTAAGACTAAATACTAACATAATTGCAAATATGGTCAATGCATTATAGTCTGACTGAACTGTAGGAGCTACTAACAACCGATAATAAAACCACATGAGATAAATGTGGAGTCCGATGTATATGCCCCATCGAGAGGACCCAATATACCCTGCCACAGGTATAAAACATGCTGGCGTGATCACTAAACTGATGCCCAAAGAGGGGACTTACAACCTACTTGGCTAGTAGTTCTTGGAATATTTGGGTACGTTGAACCCTAGTCCAACTCGGTATTATGCTACTCTCAATGAATAAAGTGACTAAGACATCGTGACTGAATTTTTGTAAATACTAGATCACTCAAAATTGAACATACAAACTAGGAATGCTACAATTAACCTGATAATTATATATTAATAATTGAGGCATGCATATCTGAAGTATTCAAAGTATCTGACTTAGCATGTGTAATTCAAGTAATAAGGAAATACATAGCTAGGGTTTTTAAATTCATGCGATAAACTGAATATTAACTTTACAAGCTGATTTGGAACATATATATAACTGATTCGTGATGATATGATGTAATTGTAGAAACCCTAGGTTTAATCATGATAACAAAAAACAAGAACTGAAGAAAAACTAGGGATCTAATGGGTGAAAGGAACCCACTAGTGTAATCCCATATACCCAATGATGAAATACACGGAGAAGTTTTTGTATATCAGGGCTAGAATTGATGGTATCTTGATGCATTCTTGAACTAGGATTCTTTATCTTTTTATCGTTTATTGCTTCTAATTTTCTAAGTTTTGATTTATTATTTTTATTTAGGTAAGTTCTTGTTATGTTTCTAGTCTTAAGCAGACTAAAATCTGATGATTTAGGGCTTAAATGAAGTATCTTAGGCGTTAAACGTACTAGAAAAAGACCAAAAGACCCTTGGAAATTTTGCCAAACAACGACCTAGACTGACGGGCTATCGTTCAATTGAAGGTCCGTCATTTGGGTCTGTTCGACATTCCTTTTCTAAAGCAGGCATAACCTTTTACTCAAAGGTTGAATTTTATTAAACTTTGTGGCTATGGAAAGATAATTCAATTATCTATCATTTCATAGGTCATGGGCACATAATTTATTTTGTGATAAGAGTTATGACTATTTGAAGTTGACCTAACAAGATTTCCCCCTTAATGAGTGTTACTTTCACCTACGGTTAGTCCTACGGATCGTAGATCAAAAGACGGTCTGTGCTTGTCATCCGTAGTTCATGTCAGAGGGTTGGTAACTTGAGTCTTAATCCACTGACATAGATCACGGACCATAGTCTAATTTAAGGTCCGCGGATTAACACTTAGTCGATTTACTATGATGAGTTTTTAGGAGATTTTAGTGGCAAACGACGGATGCACAGTACGGGCCGTAGATCAGACTATGGTCAGCCGATAGTGACCGTCGATTGCATCTGCAGATTTTTGAAAATTTGATTTTTGGTCTTTTTTGAATACGAGGTATTACATTATCTCCCCCTTTAGAATACTCGAATGGAGACTAAATCAACTTAAATAGAGGGAGAGAGATGCAATCCCTACTACTAAATATTGAGGACTGAGTTTATGATTGAATTGAGTTCTGACAACATGCAAATACGTTGAAAATGCAAGTATAGACTGAGGAAACATGATTTTAAGGCTGAATTCATACATGAATGACTGAAAAACTAAAGAGGAACTATTACCTCAATATGGAGTGGAATCAAACGGAAAGAGGTGAGGATACTTGACCTTCATGGTTGCTTATTCTTTTCAAGTAGCTCTCTCTACAGCCTGACTCCTCCACAAAAACTTGACTGAAGCGACTACTTTGTTCCTCAACCTTCTAACCTGACGATCAAGAATCCCAACTAGTACATCCTAATAAGAAAGACTATCTTTCAAAGCCACACTCTCTAATGCCACTACTGAGGCTGGGTCATCAATACACTTCTCAAGAGCAAGCTGTGGAAGACTGGACGCATTGCTTCTAGTTCTGCTATTAACTCTAACTCATATGCCACCTTGCCAACCCCTTTCAAGATCTTGTAAGGGCCTACATATCTAGGACTGAGCTTTCCTTTCTTGTAAAAACTCATCACCCCTTTCATAGGTGGCACTTTCAGAAAAACCCAATCATCAATTTGGAACTCTAGTTCGCTTTTTCCTTATGTCTGCATATGATTTTGGATGACTATGGGCTGTCTTAAGTCTATCTAATGAGTTGCAGTTTCTCCATAACATAAAGGACTGAATATTGTCCTATCAAAAATGCGTCACCTACTTCAAACTAACCAACTGGAGATCTACATCTACGCCCACACAGTTCCTCAAAAGGGGCCATCTGAATGCTGGAATGGTAGCTATTGTTGTAGGCGAACTCAATAAGAGGAAGGTGGTCATCCCAACTCCCCTTGAAATCAATCACACAAACTCTCAACATATCCTCTATGGTATGAATGGTACAATCTACCTATCCATCCGTGTGCGGATGAAATAATGTGCTAAGGTTAACCTGAGTACCAAGACCCTTCTAAAATGACTTCCAAAATGTGAGGTAAACTGAGGACCTCTATCTGAGATGATAGACAAAGGAACCCCATGCAACCTTACTATATCATTAATGTAGATCTTGTCATAATCCTCCGCCAAATCTGTGGTCTTGAACCTCTAAAAAGTGAGGATAGTTAGTCATCCTATCAACTATCACCCAAATGAAGTAATGCTGTCTGCGAGTATGAGGTAACCGTGTGATGAAATCCATATTGATCACTTCCCACTTCCAAGTAGGAATGTCAATCTCTTGATCCATACCCCCATGGTTTTTGATGTTCTACGTTAAATTGTTGGCAATTGGGGCAATTACTCAAAAACTCTGCTATATCCCTCTTCATGCCATTCTACCAATAGACACCCCGCAGGTCGCGGTACATCTTAGTGCACCTGGATGAATAGAATATCTAGAGTTATGAGCTTATGCAAGAAAATGCTGTCTCAATTTTCCCACATCATGAACACATAATCTACCCTTGTAGAGAAGTACACCATCTCCTCCTTGGGAGAAAATCTCCACCCACTCTCTGATTATGGACTGCACCCTTAAGTTTAAACAAGATTGGATCACTCTTTTGCTTTTCCTTAACCTCCATTACCAACGAAGATTCTTCCCCATTCATAACAGTTACACCAATGTCTGATATGCTCATACCCAAGCGAGAAATCCTGTGAACATCCTTCTCTAGCTCCTTCCTTTCTTCCTCAACATAGGCTACACTACCCATAAAAAATCTACTAAGAGCATCTTCTACTACATTTTCTTTACCAGCATGGTAATGCACACTTATATCATAATCCTTAAGGAACTCAAGCCATGTCCTCTGGCGAAGATTCAACTCTTTCTAGGTGAAAACATATTGAAGGCTCTTATGGTTAGTGAACACATCTACATGAAAACTATACAAGTAGTGTCTCCATATTTTGATTGCAAACACCATTCCTGCAAGCTCGAGACCATGAGTTAGATAGTTCTTCTCATGAACCTTAAGCTGTCTGGAAGCATAAGCTATAACCTTATCTTGTTGCATCAACACACAACATAGGCCAACTCTGGATGCATCAAAATAGATCGCATAACCATTTGAACCCTATGGTAGAGTCAATACAGGAGCTGTAGTCAATCTAGTTTTCAATTTTGGAAATCTTTTCTCACAATCATCTCAGTATTGAAACTTGACCTTTGTCTGAGTCAACTTAGTCAATGGTGAGGCTATGAATGAAAATCCTTCCAGACACCTTTTATAATAACCTGCTAAATCAAAGAAACTTCTGATATCTATAGCAGAGGTTGGTTTGGGCCATTGTTTCACTGCTTTTATATTCTATGAATCCACTCAGATCCCATCGCTATATACAATGTGACCAAGAAAAGCAACGAATTCCAACTATAACTCACATTTGCTAAACTTAGCGAATAAATGGTGATCCTTGAGAGTATGCATAAAAACTCTCAAATTATTCAAATATTCTTCTTTATTCATAAAGTAAATGAGGATATCATCAACAAAGATGATGAAGAACAAGTCCAAGTACTGTTTCAACACTTTGTTCATCAAATCAGTGAAAGTTGTAGGAGCATTGGTTAGTGTAAATGATATAAATACAAATTCATAATGACTATACCAAGTCTAAAAGGCTGTCTATGGAATATCACCATCCATGACTATAAGCTGATGATAAACTGATCTGAGGTCTATCAAATTGTCTAGCACCCTGAAGTTGGTAAAATAAGTCATCAATTTGGGGGATGGGATACTTATTCTTGATTGTGACCTTGTTCAACTGTCTATAGTCGTTGCACATTCAGAAAGAACCATCTTTGTTCTTTACAAACAACACTGGTGCACCCAATGGATAAATACTAGGTCTGAGAAGCCAATATCTAGAGGGTCTTTCAACTGATATTTCAATTCCTTAAGCTCTACTGGAACCATTCTGTAAGGAGGAATAGAAATAGGTTGGGTATTTGGAAGGTGATAAATTCCAAAGTCGATTTCCTTTTTAGGAGGGACTTAAGGAATATCTTCTGGAAATATTTCTGGAAAGTCACTAACTATTGGAACTGACTCAAGAGTTGGGGTTTCAGAGATATAATCCTTAACCCAATAAAGATGATAGATATAACCCTTGGAATCATCTTTCAGGCCTTAAGGTAAGAAATGAATCGACCCATAGGTGCTAAACTACTACCCTTCCATTCTAAGATTGGTTCATCTGGAAACTGAAAAAGGAACAATCCTAGTTCTACAATAGACTGAGGCATATTAGAAACATAACCAATCCATGCCTATAATGACATAAAAGTCTACCTTTTGTAACTCTACAAGATCTTCTGAGGTGACTTTCTGAGAGACTGTGACAGGTCAATTTCTATATACCCGTCTTTCTAAAACTATGTCACCGACTGGAGTAGAGACTCAAAGGTTCTGAGATAGTTTTTGGTCTAATACTGAATTGGACTTCTATGTAAGGAGTTATAAAGGACAGAGTAACCCCTGGATCTAAAAATGCATAAACATTAAGGTCAAAGACTCATATGTACCAGTGACTACATCATGAGAACCTTTGTGACCCTGGTGAGCCTAAAAAGCATACAACCTATTTTGGCATTGATCTCCACCAATAGCAGATGAGTAACCTTGCTGAGTCGAGCGACTTGCTGGTGCTATTGAAATTGTAGACTGAGATCTTCCATTACCACCTCCTTGACCCTGTCTAGAAGGACAATCCCTCAACCTGTGACCAGACTGATCGCACCTAAATCATCCTTCTTTTCCTGAGAGGCACTCGCCTAGATGGTTCTTACTACACTTAGGGCAAGTGTAGTAAGTCTTGGTGCCTGAAACACTTCCTTGAGACTTAGATATTGGTGCTCTAACCTTCTAGTCATACCTACTAGAGGATGGAACACTAGCTGAAGAAGGGGCTGGGGCTAAAAACTTTTACTGACTCTACGAGCGATTTCCACCACCCGATTTCTGTTGAGAATAGTTATAGTTCCCAGTGCTAGCCTTCTTATTCTCCTTAGCTAGTTCCCTAAGCTTATCACCCTCAACCTGCTGAGCATGGGTCATTAGCCTAGAGATATTCATATCTCCCAGTAATATAGCATTTCTGCACTCACTTTTCACCCAATCTAACACTCCATACAAGAACTTATTCATATGAGCCCTGGAGTCAGCAACCACCTGAGGAGCATACCTGGAGAGTTTGTTAAACTTGATCCCATTCTCTTGGACCGTCATGTTTCCCTGCCTTAAATTCATGAAATCCTGAGCCTTTGCTTCTCTCAACTCTATTGGGAAAAACCTGTCCAAAAAGGTCTCACTAAAGTAGTCCCAAGTAATAGGAGCTTCATTTGTACCCCTATTTTTCTTCTACTAAGTGTACCAGATATGAGCCACATCTTTCAACTGGTATGATTCCAACTCAACGTGATCATTCCCACTGACCTGCATCACCTCAAAGATCTTTGTGATCTCATCTAAGAAATTCTGGGGATCCTCACTAGTCTGTGATCCTAATAACTCAGGCGAATTCATCCTAACAGAGTCACGAACCTTCGCTACTACTGATCTACCATTAGTATTCACATGAGCTTGAACCCACTGATTTTTATGGTTGGCGACACTCTAAGCCAACATTTGAATGGCATTACTTGAATTCAACATTGGAGACTTCTTGATCTTTGACTGGGGAGCTGCATTTGCATTCCTGGCATTCACATTCCTAGAGTTAGATCCACGAGGAGGCATGATTTGAAATGTAGAATATCGAGTTAGAATTGAATTAGATCATACCTTATGCATGATAGTAGTAACAAGAAAGTGATGTTTTTCCTAGAACACTTTATAGCCTCCTTCTTATTAGGTGTGGTGAACTTCACACCTATGAAAAGGACTCTACTTAGTGCAACCTTTTAGACATCCTAGGACACTTAAACCTAGTGCTTTGATACTAAGTTTGTCACAACCCGAGCTACCTTCGAGACAAAGACACAAGACCTAGGACCACAAGTGATGCCAAGCTAACCTTGCTGTCATGATCATGAGCATACTAAAGATAATAAACTGACGTGGAAGCTAAATCATTATTAGAATGAAAAGATGGGAATGCCCATATGCTATATTTGAAATAAATGAAAACAATGTTGAGTTTGATACAAGAATATATTAAATCAATACCAAGGTGAATCTAGCTATGCCTTAAAATAGCCTCTAAGTGACTAGAAATGTTGTGACATGCCCCAGCTAAGTATAGAAAAAATCTAAAACTAAAATATTAGAAATACTAAATAAACTCCTGACTATTGCCTTCGGAGAATGATGACTCACCACTGATTTTGCTGAACTGGATATTGGGAATCGATCTAAGCGTGATCTGGATACTGAGAACGTGAACCTACATCACGAGAAGATGTAGCTCACGTATGCGTCGGTACTTGGAAGGTACTGAGCATGTAAGATAGAGTAAATCTGAAATAAAACATAATTGAACAAGCACAAAAGAAAGTTTAGTATTATGAACATGATGTATGAATTGTGAGATAACTGGATGGAATGACTAAATTTATAACATGCTGAGGCTGAATACTAACTGAACTGTGAATATGGTCAATGCAATATAGTCTGACTGAACTGTAGGAGCTACTAACAACCGATAATAAAACCACACGAGCTAAATGTGGAGTCCGATGTATACGCCTCATCGAGAGGACCCAATATACCCTGCCAAAGGTATAAAGCATGTTGGCGCGATCACTAAACTGATGCCCCCGGAGGGGACTTACAACCTACTTGGCTAGTAGTTCTTGGACTATATGGGTACGCTAAACCCTAGTCCAAATCGGTATTATGCTACTCTCAATGAATAAAGTGATTGAGGCATCTTGAGTGAATTTTTGTAAATACTAGATAGCTCAAAACTGAACATGCTAATTGAGAATGCAACAATTAATCTGATAATTATATATTAATAACTGAGGCATGTATATCTTAAGTTATTGAAATATATGACATAGCATGTGTAATTTAAGAACTAAACAAATACATAGCTAGGATTCTAAAATTTATGTGATAAACTGAATAATAACTTTACAATCTGATTTGGAACATATATCTAACTAATTCGTGATGATCTGTTGTAATTCGAGAAACTCTAGGTTTAATCATAATAAGAGAATCAAGAACATACTGAAAATTAGGGATCTAATGGGTGAAAGGAACACAATAGTGAAATCCCACGTACCTGGTGATGAAATCCACAAAGAAATTTTTAGCTTTCAGGGATGGAACTCATGGAACCTTGCTGCGTTTTTGAACTAGGGTTCTTGACCTTTTCTCCTTTCTTGTTTCTTATTTTCTAAGTTTTGATTTATGATTTTGACTTAGATAAGTTGTTATGTTTCTAGGCTTAAACTGACTAAAATCTCATGATTTAGGGCTTAAAAGACGTATCTCAGTGGTTAAGCAAACTAGGAAAAGACCAAAAGACCCTAGGAAATTTTTTTTGTCGGACCAAACGACGACCTGGACTAACAGGCCATTGTTCAATCGAAGGTCCGTCATTTTTTGTCTGCTCGACAACTCTTTACTAAAATGGGTAAAACTTTTTACTCGGAGGCTTCCTTTTCGCAAACTCGATGGCTTTGGAAAGATATTTCAATTATCTATCATTTCATAGGTAATGGGACACCTAATTCATTTTGTGCTAAGAGTTATGATTATTTGAAGTTTACCCAACAACACTTCCCCTTAACTAACTGTTAACTTTCACTTGCAGTTAGACCTACGGACCGTAGATCAAATAGTGGTCTGTGATGGTCATCCGTAGTTTGTGTTAGAGGCTGGATAACTTGAGTCTCAATCCATTGACACATACCACGTATAATAGTCTGATTTACGGATTGTAGATATGTCTGTGGATCGACACTTTGTCGATTTTCTGGGTTGAGTTTTTGGAAGAGCTCCACTGAAAAACGACAGATGCGCAGTACGGGTCGTAGATCAGACTACAGTCCGTCGATAGTGATCGTCGATTACACCTGTAGATTTCTGAAATACTAATTTTTGGTCTATTTTGAATACAGAGTGTTTAAAAAAGATCATTCTTGTCTTGATTATCTTATGAAAAGGATATTCAAAGATGTCCACATTCTGGTATGTATTGTAATTATTTACAGTTAGTTTCTACCATTACTGCTATTTTGATGCAACTATTTGATGAAAATATTATAGTCAAGGTAGACACATCACCAAAATTACATAAAGCATATGTATTTTTTGATCGGAACATTTCATATTTATATATTTCAAGCTTCAATAACGTTTTTATTAGTTATATATATTTTCTATATGTGCACATAAATAAATTGAAATCTATAACTAGGGTAAGCCTAAATCTATCTATCTATCTATCTATCTATCTATCTCTCTCTCTCTCTCTCTCTCTATATATATATATATATATATATATATATATATATATATATATATATATATATAACTTGATATCTATCTATATACAAATTTCTTGAAATCTATGTTTATACAATTTAGATATCGATATAAAAATTACTTGAAATCTTTTTACATTGTTTGTTCCGTCTATATATATAATTTTTCTATACTTAAAAATTAATTATATATGTATACAGTAATTACTTTAAAAGTTTTGGTACAATAAATTAATATGTTTGTATATCATAATTTACTTCTATTAACTAGAATTTTTTCTTGTTTTTGCAAATTACTTTGAGAAATATAGAGTCAACGATGATGGAAATTAAAATCCTTCAACTGCCTCCTCCAACAGTCCAGTCAGTTTCACCAGACCCCCAAATGGTCTTTTCAGATCACAATCAAGATATAGAGTCGGACAATGATTTTCAAAATCCTCTTGTCATTACTAACATAAAAGGAAAAGAGAAAGTTGTTGAACGTTAGTCTCCTGTAAATAAAAAGAAAATACAATTTGTCCCTGTTAGTCTAAAGAAGTCTCCACCAAAACAATTAAACTACCTCTAAGAAGACCAATGCCACGTCAAGCAACACGAGAACCACAAGCCAAGATCCACAATGATTGAGAAGCATAGTGCTGCTGGTTTGTCACATACCAAACCTGTGGAGCCAAAAATATACAGGACACAACAGAAATGACCCAAAACTTGAAGTCATCAGTTATCAACATTTCACGTGATGAACTTGAGGCGTTCACAAAATAGGTAACTATTCATTTTTCAAATTTAAGTTAGTTAATCATATTTATATTCAATTATTAATGAAAATGTATGTTATATATCGGTAAAAAGTAATTTCATTGATTTGATAAAAATTATTGAAGACAACCTCAAAATTGTCTTGGCAGCCATTAGTTCCAAGGAATCAAATGTATGAATTTCCACTTTTAGTTATTTGTATATAGGTCAATATTAAACACATTCAAATTAATAATATTGCATAATTATGGCTCAGGAGAATGTTGTTGATGTTCCACAAGAATTGCCTACCGCAATTTTTCATCATTCACCCACACATTCTCTAACATTAGATAGTGGTATTCAACCACCAAACCAATCAAACGAAAGAAAAGATCGCGAGGTAATATTTTTATATAGTTTTTCATTTGTATTAGATTCAGTTATTGTATATATTAATAAATCGTGCAGTAATATTACTTGTATATACATTAATCCAAGTTCAGCCATTTATTTATTTAAACCAATCTAGTTTAAATTTAAATAAAGTAGTACGAAATAATTCAGTTATTTGTATATAGACTAATTTACATCATCCAAAAATATATATAACTATTTCCTCTATTTATATATATACTGGTTTAGATCACATTCTAAAAAGTATATACAACTATTTTATCTATTTGTATATATACTAATTTGGATTACAATTTCAATAAAACTTAAATAATTAATTTGTCAGGCTAGTGGTATTGATGTCTCACAAGAAACTCATACTGCAATTTTTCATCATTCCCCTACACTCTCCCCACAAACAGGTGCTGGAATTCAGCAAATGAATTCAAGTGAGTTGAAAGATTAAGATGTAATATTTATATAATACAATTTATTTAGATTATCGAACACACTTAATTCTCCAACTAAGACTAACCATGTGCTGCATATACATTCCAATTTTTTCCACACATATATAAATATATAGTTTAAAACTTTAGTATGTATTGTATATAAATAATAATTTTGTTATATAAATGGTATTTCATCGTTAATTAGGGAGATAAGCTTAAAGGTCCAAGTATGGAGATAGATAAGGCCATTTCGGATAAAGTTACGTTGAACACCTAATGTGGAAGATCAAAGTGATAATGACATCTTCAATCAAGTCATGTTAGATGCTAATTTTGTAGATCAGCACGATCCTTGAAATGATCATGCAAGAAATTCAGATATTCAGGTACATTTTGATGACAAATACACTATTCTATCTCATGAACAAATTGCAAATGCAAGCGAGGTCTTATTATTTCCAACGCCTCTACTTTTACGACACAGGGTTACCCCTAGAAGTAACATGGTATATTCAATATAAAGGGGTTTAATACAAGCCCCTAGTATAATCATAAACATATAATATAGAAATGATGTGGAAAATTTAAAATTTTTACAATCGAAGTCAATTTCTCTTCATAAATTAAAATAAGAATCCTGACCTTGTATTAGTAACCGTCTTGTACATAGAGAATACAATTAGGGTCCAACCCCTTAAAATCAATAAAATCTCAATAGTATAAGTATAATAGAAACTATAAAAGATAAACATCTTGTTCTAGCATCAATAAGGACTCACCAAGTCTAAGCAAAAGTCAACCCAAGCTCTACTTGAATGGAGAAGTATGTCTTAAAAATAGGGACCTACACTCATAGTAAAAAGTAGAAATATGGGTTAGCACAATAAAGTACTATGTATGGAAGTCATACACAAAAATCCTTAAAACATGCATAAACGGGACATTTAGTTGAAATCATGCATTTATCAAGTTTATAAGCCATTATGAAGATATAAGAAGAAACATAAGTCAAAACATATCATAAGAAACCCAAAGCTATACTAGAGCGATGCATAGGTAAGTCCCAATAGCCTTACCAAATGCGAAGTACCACTTTTGAATCACCAACATCATACATATCATATCTTAACTTCATTTATAGTCAATGTTCATAAACAAGGAATATTTCATATTCATATTTATAACAAGTAGATTTATCCTTAACAACATTACATATCATAAATATATAATTCATAAGTATTCATATCATATGAGAACCTTACAATCATAAATTTATAGTTCATATTCTTACAATATTCATATTCTTATCATATAGGTAACTATAGCATTAACCGACATAGACTATGTTGAGCTACATGGAGTCCGGTGTCTTACTACCATACCAAAAAGTGATGTCCTACTTTCCTAAGATAGAAATAATATATTAGATTTTACATGGATCTTCTAGCTAAGACCTGTGTGGGAACATGGTTATGGGATAAGAAGATTGCTATAAGAAACACAAACATTTCAATGTAAAAGGTTTACATCGCATGAGATACTTACTTTGGGAAGTCGGAAATTATAGTGTAAAAGCTTCTATCTCATTTTCATATATACTTAAAGCTAAGAATAATTCCCTTTTAAGTTCATTTTTATCAAATAATAAACTAGGCACTCAATATCATATCATCATAATAGCTCATTGATTTGTTAGGTGAGAATGTCCTCTCAACCTTAGAATCATCAACACGTGAATAAACTTTTCTCATCTTATTCATAGTGTGTTCATGATAATATCCTCTCAATCAACACACAAGCTTACCATATTCATAACATATCATACATAGTCATGTGTAAGGATAAGGGAAGCATGATCTTTCAACATTACAACAATTACATAATATCCATTGGACCTTCACTTTCTAAGTGAATTGTAACCTGTTACACAATTACCATAAAGATGTAAAATTCTAATAACTTTTCCCTTCAAAGGCCATCAACCATCATCAACCCCAACATATAAATTACTACATAATATAGAAGGAATTTCATGATTGAATATCTTAATTAACATACATATATTCAATTCACATATTACCAATATCAACCAACCCAAATCACAATTAATACTTTATCAATTTGGGGAAAGACATGGGTCTATGGGGAATCTTAATCATAAACATCAATACTCCCTCAATACAACCATTATTAATTATAACCAACTGTAATTCACCATAAATAAACAAGTAAAACCATTTTTGAAAGAGATACATGACGTAGATTGAAAAACCCTACGTTTGGGGAAATTAGAATCTTGAAAACATAATTTAAAGGGCTTTTTGGGTGATAGATTTCCAAAGATGAATAAAATCCATACCTCAATTAAGAATCTCCGAAAAATTTGGGGAAGAACCTTGCGAATCTATAAGCCGTAGCTCTAACGACTTGTTCTTCTTCTTTGAGTCTAGAGCGAGAAATATTTAGAGAAGAGAGAATTTTGGGAATTATTTGGGTGTTTGAGTTTATGATTTGAAAATGGGTGACTTTAACTTAAAATTAACTCATATAGTACCCCTAAAAATACCCAAAACGACCTCTCTTTAGTTGTACTTGAAAAGGAAATTACTTAAAAGACCCTAATTTAGTGAACCCCATTTAGACACCACGAGCCACTTCACGAGCCGTGGTGTGGACCACGACCCATGGTCCTGCCCGTGGATTTGAAGAAGTGTCTCGGGAAGTGGTGCCTTAGGTTCACAATCCCAAGTGATTACCATGAGGGGCTTCATGAGCCGTGGTCTGTTTCGTGGTCTTGAGGCAGTAAGCTTGCCATTTGGGGCCCTAAGCTTCAATGCCTAAGGCATCTTCACGAAGGGCTCTACGAGTCTTGGTCCCTTCAATGGATGTTAGGACAGTAGCTAGAATTTTGGGAGACTTATCCCTTTGTCGAAGGCCACTCTATGAGGCCCTCCACGAGCAGTGGTGGTAACCTCAAGGCGTAGTGATGGCCGTGGAGTTTGAGGCAGTGTGCTCAAGTTTGGGGCAGCCTGGACTTTGTCCTCGGCTTACCTGTTTTTCTTGGAACTTTCTCCTTCGACCTTTTACTCCAATAGACCACATTTCAACCCTAAATGACATATTAACATTCGGGGAGTCATTTTATGATTCTTAACCTTTACATTAGGCTCTAGTTTAACCTATCATTTTTTCAGGGTGTTACATTATCTCCCCTTTAGGAACATTCATCCTCGAATGACGATCTAGACACCTTATTGAATAAAGATACAATATTATCAGCCCATCATGCATGCAACATATAAACAATGCACAATTCTAAGGAGGAAACACCTATTCTATTTCAAGACATAATCAATGCAATCACAAGAAAGTAGGAACTACCTCTACAAACCATTATGCACAAAACACATCAATTCATATAAACATATGAGGAACTACCTTCTCCAACTCAAAGCAAGCTCAATACATCATCATTGAGCCAACATGCCATTTCATCAAAATATAACTATGCGTGTCCATCAATGGACTTCATGAAGTCAAATATACAATTGTCATACTCAAATTCAATTCAACATGAGTAACATATATATTATGAAAACTCAATCTATGAAAAAGAGAAATTCTTACAAGAACATGCATAACATAAGGAAATCATTGAAAGCACATGCAATACATATGACTCCCAAAACACTAAAATCTCAAGAGGAATTACTTACCTCAATCTTGGGTAGAAGTAGAAGAAAAAAAAGTGAGGATAACAGGATGTCATATCGTGCTCGGTCTCCCATGTAGAACCCTCAACTATGTGATTGCTCCATAGAACCTTAGCAGAACATAATTCCTTGTTTCTCAACCTCTTGGCAAGCCGGTTTAAAATATCTACCAGAACTTCTTCATAAGAAAGACTTCCATCAACTCCTAAACCCTCTAAAGGTAAGATGGATACTCAGTCACCAATACACTTCTTAATCATGGAAACATGAATCACCGGGTGAACCAGAGCCTATTCATTTGGTTAGTGTAATTCATAAGCAACCTTTTATATACATTGTATGATTTTATATGGACCCACATACTGAGGACTAAGCTTCCCGTGCTTACCAAACCTCATCACACCCTTCATGAGTGAGATTTTAAGTAGAACCAATCACTAACCTAAAATTCTAGATCTCTCCTTCTAATATCGGTATAAGACTTTTGTTGACTTTGGTCCATCTACAACCTATCTCTAATAAGTCAAACCTTTTCAATTGCCTCATAAACTAATTTGGGGCAACTTATGGAAAATTTTCCTATTTCAAACCAATCCACCAGAGATCTACAACTTCTATTATATAGTGTTTCAAACGGAGCCATGGTAATGCTTGAGTGGTAACTATTGTTGCAGGAAAACTCTCAATAAAATCCATATTCACATCCTCCCTCTTGGAATATCTATATCTTTGGTCAAACCTCTTGGCCTTTGATGTTCGATCTTAACTTGTTGTTAATTTGGACATTTGGCTATAAAACCCACTATATCTTTCTTCATCCCATTCCACCAATAGACTTCTCGTAAATTATGGTACATCTTGGTGACTCCCAAATGAATTGAATATCACAAACATGAGCCTCTTCTATAACTTTCTATCTCAAGACATCAACATTTGAAACACATAATCTACCTTGGTACCTAAGCACCCTATCTCCCTCTTGTGAGAAAGCCTCAATGGACTTGTTGAGAACCAATTCTTTCAACTCCATTAAAATAGGATCGAGGTGTTGCACACATATTAAAGACTTTTGTGATCGGTGAGAACATCTACATGAACCCCATATAGGTAATGTATACATATTTTCAAAGCAAACACTACGACCGCTGATTCAAGATCATGGGTCGGATAATTCTTTTCATGGACCTTGAGTTGACTTGAAGCATATGCAATCACTTGTCCACGTTATACCACAAACCCATTGTTACCCTCGGATAAAGTCAATAGCGGAGCATAAGTAAACTTATCTTTCAAGTCCTGAAAGCTTTTCTCACAAGCCTCCAATCACACAAACTCAGCTTTCTTTTTGAGTTAAAGCCATCAATGGATAAGGAATGGAGGAGAAACCCTAAACAAACCTCCTATAGTAACAGGATAAACCCAAAAAAGCTTCTAATATCAGCAGGAGTTAGGGGTCTAGGCCAACTCTTGACCACATCTGTCTTCTTTGGATCTGCCTCTTTACACATACTTCAAATAATATGACCAACGAAAGCAGCCAAACTTACCCAGAACTCATATTTAAGTTTAGCATGCAATTGGTGATCTATAAATACTTGCAATACAATCCTTAAATTCCTTAAATGATCACCCTTACTTGTTGAATAGATCAAAATATCATTAATAAAAACAATCATGAATGAATCAAAATGCCACATGGCATTTGTTAGACCCAAAGATATCACAAAGAACTCACAGTATCCATATCTTGTTTGGAAGGCCATTTTGGGAATGTCTACCCCTCTTACCCTTAGTTTATGGTAACCGGAATGAAGATCTATCTTGGAGAAATATCTAGCCCCTTGAAGTTGACCAAACAAAAGTTGTCAATTCTAGGAAGAGGATACTTATTCTTAATAGTGACCTTGTTCAATTGTCTATAGTCAATACACATTCTAAGGGACCTATCCTTGTTTCTCACAAACAACACCGTAGTACCCCATGGAGAGATACTTAGTTGAATAAAACCCTTTTGTAATAAATCCTTCAATTTCTCTTTAAATTATTTCAATTCGTCCGGAACCATTCGACATCAAGGGTTAAATATGGGTTTAGTATTTTGAAAAATATCTATCCCAAAGTCTATCTACTGCTCGGAAGGAATTTCGAGCAAGTTATTGGGAAATACTTTTAGAAACTCACTCACTACATGGACCGACTCTAAAGAAGGAGTCTCGAACTCAACATCCATAATCATAACAATATGGTAAATTCACCCCTTGGAGATCATTTTCGTAGCTTTTAGACATGAGACAAAATGACCTTTAGGGATAGAATTTCCCCCATTCCACTCTTACATGGACTCATTTGGAAACTGAAAATATAATATCATAGTTTGACAATCTATTGAAGCATAACAAACATTAAATTAATCAATGCCCAAGATTGCATAAAAAATCAAGCATGTCTAATTCTACCAAATCAACCAAAGTGACTTAATGAGACAAGGAAATAGGACAAATCCTATAGACTCTTTTTGCCACAATCGAATCACCTAATGGGGTAGAAATTAAAAAAAGTTTCTTCTAACACACCGGGGAGTATTTTAAATTTCATAGCCACAAAAGGTGTAACAAAATAAAAAGTGGCACTGGGGTCTAACAATGCATATAAACTAATCGAAAAGAATTGTAACATACCAGTCACAACATCTGAAGAACTCTCTTGGTCACTTTGGGATTGAATAGCATAGTAGCACTTCCTTTAGGGAGCATAGGAATTTGAGCCTCTAGGAGGGAATGTCTTGCCCGCTCTCCCTTGAATCTTTAAGATGGGACAATCTATCATTAAATTCCAACTCTTCCACAACAATATCAGCCATCCGAGTCAAAGACACTTACCACCATGCTTCTTACCACACTTTCTACAATTGCCTATCAACATAAGAACCACCACTATTACCTACTTGGGCATTAGGGTTAGACACCTTATCTGTATTGACTATTTGAGTTCTAGAGGAGCGTTGGTTGAAAAACCTTTTCTTGAACCTTGGTTTACCTTGAACCTCCAATTTACCTTTGGAAGAAGTTCCGTCATTGATCCTTGCCTTTTTCACTTGCCTACTCATGAACCATATGACGTGAAATATTCATACTTGGAATAGCATTGCCGAATGACATTCATTGGGTACCAAGTCAGATTCCCCCATAACAAACTTTTTGATCTTGGACTTAAATTTGCCACCTATGTAGGAGTATACATGGATAATTTGGTGAACTTAAGGCCATACTCCTTCACACTCAAACTCCCTTGTCTAAGATTTATGAACTCCTGCATATTTCGTTCCCTGAACTCTAGGGGGAAACCTATCAAGAAAAACCAAATTGAACAATTTCTAAACTACCCTATGGGTCTCTCACCCTTCCATTACTCATACCAAACTTGAACCACACCTTTTAATTAATAGGTGACTAGTTTTGCCTTTTCTTCTGGATACACTATCATAGCATCAATCACTTTAAAGATCTCATCAATTAACCCTTGTGGATGTTCCTCCACTTTGGAGACAAAGAATGTAGGGGGAATCATTCTTGTGAAATCCTTATTCTAGTAGTGATTGTTCCCACATTGGGATTCACTTGAACTCTAGCATCCCTAGTGACTTAAGCCGTTAAAATATGAGTCAATGTTTGGAGATCCGTCCTTATCTCCACATCAATAAGATCTTGAGTAATTTGAGGATCTTGAGGACCTTGAAGTTTTTGGGGAGGAAATATCTCATTTTCAATCTCCTCTTCCATTTTTATTGTGGCCGCCCTTCCTGTCGTCATATCCTATATACACAAGAGAAGGGTTTGGAGAAAAGCTTCGTAAAGTCAAACTCCAAGGCATAACTAAAGAGTAATGAAAGAAGTGATAGTTCTTAAACATCTTATAGCCTCTCATTCATAAGTGTGGCACGCTTCACACAGATGAACACGACTTTTCTAGATGTGGTTCATGAGGCATCATCCTAGAATCATTCTAATCCTTGTGCTCTAATTACGAAATTTGTCACGATCTGGGTTTTACCCCCTATAAGTAACATGGCGTACTCGACTGTGAAGGTGTCTCATACAACCCTTACCATGATCCTACACATATGATATATAAATGATGCAGAAAATTTGAAAATTTTACAATCGAAGTCAACTTCTCTTCATAAACAAAAAATAAAATAAAGACCTTGTCTCAATCACCATCTAATACATAGAGAATACAGTTAGGGTCAAAGCTCTTTACATGATTAACGTATCGAAAGTAGAAGTACAATAGAAACTAGAAAAAAATAACATCTTGTTCTCACATCAATGAGAACTCACTAAGCCTAGGAAGTAGTCAAACCAAGCTGTACTTGAATGAAGAAGTATGTAAGTCCCCGGGCTACTCTCAAAACGTGGACATGGGACCTAGGACCACAAGTGATCCCAAGCTAACCCTGCTGGCATGATCATAACCATAATAAAGATAAAAAACTGATGCGGAAGCTCAATCATAATTAAAATGAAAAGAAGGGGAATACCCATATACTATAACTGAGATATTTGAAATGGAGAATTTAATACAAACAATATATTAACTCAATACTAAGCTGAAACTAAATATGTTTGAAAATAGCCTCTAACTTAATAGAAATGCTAGGACAAGACCCAACTAAGTCTAGCGAAAATTGAAAATAAAGGACTAAATTACTGAAAATAAAATCATGACATTTGTCTTCGGAAAATTCTAATGAACCGGAGATCGAGAATCGATCTAAACGTGATATGGATACAGAGAACATGAACCTACTGTAGTGCACGTAGGCGTTAGTTTGAAATGTAACGAGCATGTATGATAGAGTAAATATGAAATAATGCATAATTGAACAAGAGCAATAGCAAGTATAATATTCTGAACGTGATATACTGCATGTTGAGCTAAGTGGATGTAATGACAAAATTTTTAATATGCTGAGACTTAATACTGATTGAACTGTAAATATAGTCAATGCAATAGAGTCTGACTAAACTGTGGGAGCTACTAATAACTGATAATAAAACCAGAAGAGCTAAATGTGGATTCCGATGCATACGCCCCATCAAGAGGATCCAATATACCCTGCTAGAGTTACAAAGGCATGCTGACTGATCATTACACTGATAACACAGAGGGGACTCACAACCTACTTGGGTAGTAGTTCTTGGACTTTTAGGGTACGCTGAATCCTAGTCCAACTCGGTATTATGCTACTCCCAATGAATTGAGTAGTTAACTAATTATGACTAAGTTTTTGTAAATCGGATAGCTCAAATTGAACATTAAAATTGAGAATGCAACAATTAATCTGATAATGATGCATTAATAACTGATGCATGTATATAGGAAGTAACTGAAATATCTGATCTAGAATGTGTAATTCACGAACTAAAGAAATGAATTGCTAGGGTTATGGAATTCATGCATTTATCTGAACATTAACGTACTAATCTGATTAGGATCATTCTATAAGTTAAAACCCAATAATTTTAACATACAAGAAACCCTAACTCTAGTCATGATATAGGAATCAAGAAACTGACTGATCTAATGGGTGAAAGGAACCCACTAGTGAAATCCCATATACCTGGTGATGAATTCCACAAAGAAATATTTAGATTATGGGGCTGGAACTTATGGAACCTTACTGCGTTCTTAAACTGAGGTTCTTGACATTTTTTCACATCTCTTGCTTCTAATTTTCTAAGTTTTGATTAATGATTTTACTTAGTTAAGTTTTTTATATTTCTAGGCTTAAACTGACTAAAATCTCATCATTAAAGATCTAAACGATTTATCTTAGGGGTTAAATGTACTAGAAAAAGACTAAAAGACCTCTGAAATAATTGTTGTCAGAGCAATCGACGATTTGGACTGACGGGCTATCGTTCAATCGACGTTCCGTCATTCTGGGTCAGTCATTTGAGTCTTCTCAACAGGCTTTCACTATAATGGGCATATCTTTTTAGTCGGAGGTGGGATTTTAGCAAACTCGATGGACCTTGAAAGAGGATTCAATTATATATCATATCATAGGTCATAGGACACCTAATTCATTATGTGCTAAGAGTTATGATCATTTGAAGTTGAACCAGTTAGCAACTTCCTCCTAACTAACTGCTAAGCATTACCTACGGCCGGACTTACAAATCGTAGATCGAACGACAACATGTCCTAGAAATCCGTAGTTCATATCAGAGGTTACGTATCAGGATTCTTGATCCACAGACACAAACCACGGACTATGGTCTTACTTACAGAATGAGGTCTGTCTATGGGTCAAGACTTAGCCGTTTTTTATGAGCTGTGTTTTGGAGGGGCTATAGTGGTGAGCCACGCACCCACAGTATGATTCATAGATCAGACTATGGTCCGTAGATGGTGACCATAGATTGCACATGTAATTTCTGAAAAACAAAGTTGGGTCTGTTTTTGGATGCATGTGTTACAAAGTATATCTCAACGACATAGACCAACACTCATAATAAAAAGTAGAAATATGGGTTAGCACAATAAAGTACTAAGTATAGAAGCATGCATAAAAATCCTTAAAATATGCGTAAAAGGGACATTTAGTTGAAATCATGCATTTATCAAGTTTGAAAGATGTTATGAGCATATTAAAAGAAATATAAGTCAAACCATATCATAGTAAATCCAAATCTTTACTTGTGCAATGCAAAGGAAAGACCCCATAACCTTACCAAATGAAAGTACCACTTTTGGATCACCAACATCATACCTTAACTTCATTAACCGTGAATGTTCATAACCAAGAAAGCTTTTATATTCACACTTCATATCAAGTAGATTCATCCTTAGTAACATCACATTTCATACATACATAATTCATAAGTCTTCATATCATAGGAAAACCTCACCACAACAACTCTTGAAGCCTACTTGTGCAATGCACAAATGGAGTCCCATACTCTCACTTGTACTAAGTAGTACCTCTTAAGAAGTCGTAGTTATAGTTAATGTTATTACCATATTCATATTATTATCTTATATGGAAATATATCCTTAATCGACATTGTCACTATCACAACCGGGGAGCACCCCTAGATGTAATCGGCGTCTTTGTCCTTGAAAAAGTGTTAGACTAGCCCTTAGCATACATCATTGCATATCATAGGTTGAGTAAATGCAGAAAAATCAAAAACTTTACATGTGAAATGTACATAGATAGACTTCTCAATTAGTAACATAGTCTACTATTGTCTCACACATAACCATTTATTATAGAAGTAAAGATTTGGGACATAATACTTACAATACTACAATATGTCTCAGATAGAGCTTTAAACAAAGTCTCTAAAGATAAGAAATGAACATTATCTTAGACATAGTCAAATAGTAAAGCTAGAATAGTGGCATCATCCTCTGACTTGAGGACTCACCAACAACTTGGGAACAAATCCAAGTTTTTCCTTGAAAATGGAATTGAAGCTTTTCAATGGCCTGAACTTACATTATTGTAGAAATAGAGAGAATATGGGTTAGTACAAACCAGATGTACTAATTATAGAAACATATGCAAGTAATACCATTGAAAACATGCACAAAAGGATATTTTTTTCAAAACCATAGTAAGTTACTTTGAATGCCTTTATGCACAGACAAGAGCATATACAAGTCCATAATCATATAAACGTTAAGATATAGTTATAATCATGTACAAGAATAACATAATAATATATCTATAAGAAACACTTCATGTTTTAGAGTTCATATCATCAAAGCATCTCAAGATCCTTACTCATAATTCCAAACTAGTGAAATGCTAATGTGAAGCCCCATAAACCCATAAACTAAGTGAACTAGTAAAGATACCACAAGCAATGCCTTTAGATCACATACTATCATACCATGCACAGTCATTATCATATATAGCAATTTAGACCAATATAATGTTCATCAAATGAAACCAAAATCATATAAGATCAACATCATGTAGAATCAAAATTGATGCTTTTGATTCATAACATGAGTACCTAAGAACATCCTCCTAGGAATCCCCTCAAGGCCAAATTGTGTAATGCATAGGTAAAGTCCTATACCCTTACCTACACTAAGTAGTACCCCTTAAGTCACCCTAGTTAGTGTCCATATTTATTACATTCATTCATTTTACTTTTGGGAACATTTTTATAACCGACATAGGCCATGCGATCTAAACATGGAATCCGGTGTCATATAAACCCAACATAGAAAGAAGGTGCTCTACTTGCCAAGGTAAAACCATACATCATAAATGTAGCATCTAGGTACATCCACTATCTAGTCTTCCTATTGGGGCACATAGTTAAGGAACTAGGAATTTGCTAGAAACTATTTTATGCATATTTGCATTGTAGTCTCCATCTCTTGAGATAAATAGTTAAACTACCTTCCTTCTTTGGAAATGACACCTCTCATATCTAGTTCGTTCAGTGCTAAGCTAAATTTCTTTTTCTTAAATGTCTTAATACCATCCTCAAAATTAGTTTAAAGTATGGGTCTTAGGGACTAACCCCTTGTATAATCATCATCACAACTCTAAGGTTTAGAATGAGAACTTCGTTTCATCACAACCTAACATTAGTGAAATCATCACATCATAGTCATATAATAATAAGGCACACAAGAGAATCACTTTTAATATTGAAGAATCACACCCCTTTTCATCATCTCACAATCATAATATTCATAACATTCTATCATATTCATATTATCATCATCTTCCTATTCTATTCACATAATCATACTTCAATTGTACATCATTATAAAGAATAAACCATTATTATATCAATAAAGTGTTCATAACCTTTGAGAATCACACCAATACCTTCCAAGAATCTCCTTTAATACTTCACCATCAATTACACAATGTTTATCCATCAATTCAATCATCATCATCATCACATAATAGTAAATTATACAAGAACTCAATAAATTACATCATCTCTAATCACCAATCAACCTAATTCATAACCTAGGGTTAGAAGGAAAGGGACAATCATGAATCTTTTAGGGAAACTAGGTCAAAGTCTAGAGTAATACAACAATACACCAGTAAATAATCATTATCCATCAATATTAATCAAATCAGTACAACATTAAACTGATTTGAAAGATAACCCACGAAATTGGATGAAAACCATAGGTTTAGACATCTTTGAAAAGCAAACTTTGAAGAACCTCTTTGGAAAGGAGTCTCAATATTGAAAAGCTTCAAAACATTTTTAATTATTAAATAAATGAAGAATAAATCCTTGATATTGAATCCGTAGTGAAGCTTGACCTTGCTTTTTAATGGGGGTCTTCGGGGTAGTGAGAGAAAGTAGAGAGAAGTGAGAGTAATTTGGATTAAGGAAATTATTAGGTTTTAGGTTAATTTAATGAGTTATAACCATTTTATAGTACTTAAATAAATTATTATATCCAAACTTAACCCTTAACTAATTAATTAATTAATTCCCTAACCACCCTTGACTTAACCGTTTTTGGACAGTGAAGTGGGGTCTCAAATAATGAGACTTTGTTGATTCAACCATGGACTGTCCTGGTCAACCTTTGTTTGGATCAAAAGATGGATTTTAAAGTATTATTATGACATTTCTATGTTTCAACCAATGAGAACCACCGACAATCCGTTCTCCCATCGACGGCTCATCATTTGCTCTCGTGGTTGCACAATGTCTCATTGACAATTTTTAGGGTCAAATGTTGGGTCCTCATCAAGGGAGGTCCTTTGGGAGTCTTACCCGAACATTTCGATCCTAAACACACTCTAGGATGTTTCCTTAATCTCTTCACCAAATTTGGCTTTTACACAACTCCTAAAGTCCCTTGAAACACATGAAGGCATACTAGTCATTTTCACAAAATCTCTGGACGTCATTGTAGTCCTTGATGATTTGGTTCTAATACTTCCTAATCAAGTTCATTAGCTTCGTTTATGCTTAGAAACACTCTTTTAAGGCATAATTAATTTAATGAGGCTCTAGACTAGGTCATGGAACTTCCGGAGTGTTACAGTCATGACAAGAGAGTACCCCATAATTGGAATTGTTGTCTTCATCCTCGAAGATACATTAGCCAATCCCTTATAATTCATCATTGCATCATAGATAAAATAAAAGAGGAACATTTAAAACCTTTTATTTGAAGTTGAACTTCACTTCACATATATCAAAATAGAATCTATATTTGTATAAGCATGCTAAGTTCACTTAAAAACCTTTATGCAGAGTCCAAGAACATATACAAGGGCATATCACGACAATAATAAGACATATTCAATATCATGTTCATAAGTAGCATCATGATAAAGTCATACTCAAAAATTCCTATTTAGATTTCACTCCATCAACACATCACAAGACCTCTCTTATAGTCCCAATCCAAGTCCATTAGTAGAATGTGTGTGTGTGTGGACCCCGAAAACCCCACATAAACTACGTAAACTAACAAAAAGATCATAAGCATTGTATTTTAATTCATACATCATCATAACAAGTGTAGTCAACATCATACATAACAATTTAGACAAACATAATGTATTCCATATATATATATATATGCATAAAGGACCCACCCTAGAGTTTTCCCTCAAAGTCCATTTGTGCAATTTATAGGTAAAGTCCCATACCCTTACCTACACTAAGTAACACCACTTGAGTAGTCCTATTTAGGGTTAATCTTCTTACTTCCAATCATTCATGGAATTCGGCATCATCTGCTCATATCGAAAAGAGGGTGTCCTATTTACCAAGGTAATACATTTACGTTTATATAGCATCTAGGTGGATCCACTAGCTAAGGTTCCTGTAGGGGGCACATAGTTAAGGAAGTAGGAGGTTGTTACTAGAAACCCTCTTTATGATAACTTAGCATTGTAGTTTCAACCTCATGAGAGAACAAAGTGTGAACCTCCCTTCCTTTGTGAAGGAACACCTCTCAATGTGAAGTTCACTCGGTTCTAAGCTACATTCCATTTTTAAGTATATTTAAGTCTTTCTTAACATTAATTCATAACATAGGACATATGAGTTTAACCCCTCATATACATTTTCATAGCTATTAGGTTTCACGATTAAAAAACCCTTTCATCACAACCCAATATCATGTGAGAATATTACTTCATAATTAGAGTTGACCCCTCTCATAATAGCACATCTATCATCCTCTCACAACCATCATATTCATATCATGATCAGACAATCATAACTTCATCTTTCGTACTTCAATTAATCAACATCACCAAAGGTAAGCCAACAATACTACAATAACATGTTCATGACCTTGAAGATCTTACCAATGATTTCCAAGAAACCCATTCAAAACATCACCCCCAAATCAATGATATTTACCCAACAATTAAATAATAATCATTATACAATAGTGAATTATGCAAGAACATATTCATTTACATCACCTCTAGTCATTAATCAACATAATTCAAGAGTTAGGGATAGGACAAGAGGGACATGGGTTTATAAGGAATTAGGTGAAAAAACCTAAATTAATACATCAATTCACTTATAAAAATTCATAATCCGTCATAATTAATCACATATAGACCATATAAGTCAAGTTTAAAGGTAACCCACAAATAGGAGTAAATTCTAGTTGAAGAACAGTGAAATTCAATTTGAAGAAATCTCTTGGGGAAAGGAGTCCTAAGAGTGAAGAGTTCCCAGACCTTATAAATCCTTAAGGATTTGTGAAGAAAATTCTTGTTCTTGAATCCCTAGAGAAAGATTGATCTTCTTTTTCAATGGAGTATTGCGTTGAGAGAGTTTTGAGAGAGAATTTGTGTTTTGAGTTGTGGTTTGTGAGTTTAGTTTGAAGGACATAGTGTCTTGGGGTTGTGGTATTATATTTAATTTTACTTAGGCAATTAACTCCCTAACCACCCCTCTAAACCCATAGTTAAATAACTAACTCAAGATGAGATCATAATATAAAAGTGAAGACTCACTTACTATAACACCTTGAAATCCAAGACACATTGTAAAGCCTAACACTGGTGTCGTAAGGTCTAGGTACTGTTTCTAAGTCCATTTTTAATTAATATAGGTCATTTAGGAGGTTTAATAACCAAAAGGTCTATGACATCTGGGAAGCTAGTTCAAAGGGGTGTTAGTGTTCCTTAGACTATTTGACTAGATTTTAGGAATCGGAAATGTATGAAAATGGGTGGAAAGGCAGCTAGTAGGTATTTGAATTTCTTAATGGTTGAAACGTTTGGGTACGACTCTCCAAGGACCAACAAAGAGCCCCTGAGTAGGACCCTTGTAGTTTGATGCAACACTGCTTGCAGTGTGCATCGATGGGACAGAAGACAGCCCGTATGTGGATTGATTGGGCGTCGATGCCACCGTCGTCCCACACTTAGGCTGGTGGAGAAGACCTCTTCACCCGCATAGCCTCTGAACTCATAGACGCAGTACAGAGGTGCATGCTACGGTCCATGTGTGGATTGACAGGGCATCGATGTCACCGTCGTGCCACACTTAGACAATTGGAGGAAGCTCCTCGCCTCCACAGTCTCTGACCAAGATGAAAGAGTGTAGGAGGTAGGGGTGGATGTCCGTTGACTCACAGACAGCCCGTAAGCGGTGTCTCGTCTGTGAGGGTCCTAAGTTGCTACATAATTGTAATTCAGTTTATTTAATTAATTAGGTGGTTTAGGGTTTAGTTGGAGATCAAAGGAAGACTAATTAAGTTGATTAAGTCACACTATAAATACCCTCAATCTTCATTAACCTAAAGACAACTCTCAAAGAAACTCTCTTCCATATCTCTTATGTATCTCTCTACATGAACTCACCATTGAAGACTAGCAACGATTAGTGTTTGGGGCTGGAAAGGGACGAATTCACTATCAAACTGTTGGTAAGGTATGGTTCTATTCACCTTTGAGACACTTTCCTCAAATGATTCCTTCAAAAATAGATTTCAAAAATTAAGTTCTTATGGCTTTCATTCAATTACGAAATTGAAGTTATGGATTGAGTTGTTAATGACTTCTTAGGGTTATATTGAGTATATTAACATGTAATCTAACTTGTTTATGGTAATTGTCGATGGTTTTGTCTAAATTGAAGAATATGGTCCTCTATCCCTAACCATAGGCAGTGATGTTGACCTATATTGTATTGCGATCATTCAATTGAGTTGGTTGTTGATTTGATTACTATGCTATGGTTTTATTATGATTAAATTAAGATGAATTATAGGCCTATCATTCTAGTTCTTGAAATGTGATTTAGGTTATGAATCATAATGTGAAATTATCCTATGTATCTTGTCTCAAGTTAGGATCTAGAGTTTAATTGTGTTATAGAGATGCAATTGATATTTTTATCTTATTGGTTATTATTGTGTTATGATGTTACTCCCAAAATTGTGTTTAGTTATGGGTTGATGGTAAGACCTTGATGATAGACTATAAGGAAGACTTGGTAAGTCTTAGAATCTCTATCTTTACTTCTAATTGTGTTTAATTATTGTTAAGTGATGATATTACATTGGAGTATGCATTATACAAGGATTATATGGTGGTATGATGTTGAATTGAAATGTCTTGACTATGTTGTGAGATTGATTAAGGTTTATGTGATATAAGGATGCTGAAAACAATCAATGTGCCTTGATATGTTATGAAATGCTAATGTGTTAACCTCACGTATATGAATTGTGACAAAAGGACTTATACTCATACAGTTCTTATTGAGCTATTGATGATGATGAGTATACAAGGTCTAGACCCTATTGCCTAAATTAATCTATGATTGATAATTAAAGGCTTAAAGACATATAAAAAAGGGACTCTAGCTTAGCACCGAGTGAACTAGATTGAGGAGTGTCCCTTGCCACATAGGGAAGGTAGGAACACTATGTTACTCTAGAGATTGGAGACTATAATGCATGGTGCATAAAGAGGGTCCCAATTATATCTCCTAGTTCTTGAACTATGTTGCCACCATAGGAATACTAGCTAGTGGATCCACGTAGTTTCTATGTTCCATTTTTTGGTACTACCTTGGCAAGTAGTCCGCCTTCTTTCGTTGTGGGTTTTCTATTCCACACTACTCATGTGGTCTATGTCGGTTATGGAAAGATATTCCCAAAAGGTAAAACGAATAAAAAGACTTGAACTCTAACTTGGATAACCTAAGAGGTCTAGCTTAGTCTAGGTAGGGGTATGAGACTCTTCTAAACATTTCACTAGTTAGCCTTCAGGGGAGTCTTAGGAGGAGGTTCTTATATATGTTTATGTTATGATAATATATGATGTATATATGATGACCATGGCATGTTGTTGATACTATATGTTGATTAGTTCATTTATGAATATGCCTTGGGTTATAATGTTATATATGATGAAATGTAAACCTAAATGCAATGATATGTAAAGTTAGACACTTGTCATGTTTTCTTGTTGAGGATACTTTATTGAGTAAGGTTGTGGGGCTTTGGTTGGTCATTGCACTTGTTGACTTGATAAGGACTTGTGAGTAGTTGTCTTGCTTATTATGATATATTTGTCTCTTATTAATTCTTGTGATATTTTTCCTTGATGTTAGGGTTGTAGTGAATCATGGTTTCAAGTATGTTGGGATAAGTATTACTGGTGAGGTAATAAGCCTATTTGGCTGGTTGATATGACTTACTTGACTTTGCATTAGGTCCCTAAAGGGGTAATTTGGCATGTTTTGATAAAAAGTCCTTTTTAGCATGTTTTGCTTGTGTATGTGCATAAGATCTTATACTTAGTATATATGGAGTACAAACCCCATTTTCTTTTCTTTTTCCAAACATTTTAGGTTCCGGTCGTTGAAGTGTTTGGAAGGCGACATTGTCGAAGGCTTGGGTTCTTCCTTTCATCCAAGTAGGGTAGGTCCTAATTTTTTGAAGGCAATCCCATCCTCTAGCTTAGGATTTTTGTTATGAGTATTGTACTTTTGTATGAACTATACATGGTCTTGTTGGATTGATGTAAGGGATATTCCCATATTGTGATATTCGTTTAGATGGTATGAGATGAAACAACCGTTTTGACTATTTCTATATTTTACGATATGTATGTACAATAAATGTAGAAGGCTATGTAACCTTCCTATACGAAGGCTCTATGTATACTAGATATGAATATATATTATGTATATGTAGAGGTCTATGTAAACCTCCAAGTAGTGATAATGAAAGTTTTAAAATTTTTCGCATTTTTCAACTTATGAATGTAATGACATCAGACTAAGAGGATAGTCTTAGTCCTTGAAAAGGACAATGACACCGGTTACGTCTAGGGGATTAACCCGGATGTGACACTTACCTTGCAGTGATTTACAACCACCACCTACAGACAATAGGTGGTATTACAACCCGTCCTACAGGTCGTAAGCCTTGTCTGAGAGGGTGGAAAGGAAAATAAATTGTGGAGAGACTAAGTCTCAACCCATGATCCTCATTTACGGGGCTTAATACTAGTAACGACTTGTCACTGCCTCCGTAGGTCAACCTGTCATTTAATAGTTTTTAAGTCAAATGGTTGGGTCCTCCTCAAGGACCCCTAGGGTGGTCCTTGGGGACTCGTTCCTGGACATTTTGACTCTTAACACTTGTTTATTTTTATGTATTTCAGTCATTTTATAATATTTCATAATCATATGACACTCCAAAGAACCTTACAACACCTAAGAACACACTAGTTAAATTTCACAATCTTTTGGATGTCATGGTCGTTTCTTGATGTTTCGACTCTAATACCTCCTAACTAAGTTAATTACATTAGTTTAGGTGTCAAAACATTATTTGAACAATTTTGAGGTCATTAAAATCCAATAAAAGATCTAGCTTAAGTCATTGGATTTCTGAGGTGAAATATTATCCCCCCCTTGGGGAACATTCTTCCTCGAATGATACTTTATCAATCTTATAGAATTTATGATTCAAGACTTGAATCCCCATGACACTTTCGAAATGAACTAACATAAATTGTCACTTCACGTTAGTTTTATGAGTTAATAACTTGTTAAAATAATTAAATCCAGCCTTTGAAGTTAGTTTTAAAGAGTTTCCAAGTCAAATGTCAAAGGAAGACCAAGACGTCAAGAAACTAGTCTTGTGTGTCCTAGTTTATCCTCGTATGTTGTATGTATTTTTATGTGTTGTTTAGAGTCAAAAATCAGGGGGGGGGGTGACCATAGTTTCTTAATAATTGAATTTAGGGTCAAAACGTCCAGACACGACTCCCCAAGGAAAAACCAAATGGTCCTTGAGGAGGACCCAAGGTTGGCTAAGAGGCGGCAAAGGCAGCGTGGATGCAACCCCTTTTTGTGAATGTTGGTGCATTGCACAACTTCAACTTAAAATAAAAAAAGTTTTCCTTGCGAAGCAGGCTTGCGATGAACAATTCTACCTCAAATTAAATTTCAGAACAAAGAATTAGAAGTTTCCCCATGATGAGCAGCTATGTCCCATATTCGATCGCGTCGTTTAAAAGTCAAGTTTGACTTAATTAAATGTCCAATTAGTTTAAGGGTGTTTTGGGTACTTTGGGGAGTTATTATAAACAGGTTTTGAGTCACTTTTACCCCAATTCACCAATCAAAATGAAACCCTCATGTTCAAAATCAAAAGCTCTCCATTCTCCCTCTTTTGCCAAAACCTCCATTAATAAGCTTTGAAGATCAAAGGAAGAAGGTCAATTCTCCAATTTTTTAACCCAAATTTCGTTGATAGGACTTCTAAAATGTATGGTGATTTCATCCTTAATTCTTTTATCATTCAAGGAGCCAATTCAAAGGCTTTTTTAAAGGATCTCAAATAGAAAAAAATCCTATTTTGAATTCTAAGCATGGATTCTTGCATGAAAAGGTTTAAATTGATGATTTCTGAAGTATTCAATGTTCATTGATTGTTTTATGATAAAAAATTGCATGAACCAATAATCATTTGAATTCTCTAATTTTGACTTCTAAAGTGGGTTTGATAATTGTGATTGGTTATGGATGGAATTGTATGTAGATTGCTTTATATTATTGTTTCTTATTGTGATCTATATCTTTATATGATGAAGTGTAGACATAATGGTGAGTTAGTAGTGTAGCCTTATGGGCGTGGTAATGGCAAGTTGTATTGTTGTGTGGAAATTGTCGGAGATGTTAAGGAATTGTGATTGTGGCTATTGGAGGGTGGTAAGTTGACCTAATTCCATTATTTAATGTAGAATTGATATCAAATTTCTATTGATTGGTATGGTCCATTTATGGTGGCGGTGTTATTATGAACATGGCCTCGTCGGCCGTATTATGTGAACTGTAGTATTATCATGTTATAGCTTATATAGATGTACAACGTGAATTATGATATTGTATATGTGAATATGTATTGTGATGGTGTTCATGTTATCTTGTATAAAGCTTTGTGATATTTTTAATGAAAGTATGGTTCCTCTAAATGTTGGTATGTGATAATGATAGACTATGAAAAGTCTCTATATGTTGATATGGTGTCTTGTTTAGGTAGACCTGGTTGTCCCTACTTGATAAATGAGAGTTATGTGAATGTGATCTCTTGACTTGGTAGGATTAGGCACCGTTGTCATGAATGTAAGGACAAATGAAAGTCTAGGATCGGTAGACGTAAAGTAGGTACCCTTCTATGAAAAACTAATATGTAACCTTGAATAAGAAAAGAATGTTAATAACAAAGACTTTAAAGTGGTAGACCATAATGACGCCCCTTCTTGAATGGAATTATGGACTTAGAGGTAGGTTGGCTGGAACGACACAAAACCATCTCTAAGAAAGTCATAAGAGCTATCATAATGAACCTTGATCAGAAATCCTTGTGGATCCCTTCTTTGTTGTGGTATTATGAGTTCGTAGGACTTAGAGATGGTACTTTCTCAAATACTATTATGTGAATGAACTTACTCTATGAAAAATATGGCAAAGCACCGAGTGGATATGCTTGTGGTAGTAGCTCTACTCGTAGTATGAGACTAGAGTACAAAGAAGCCCTAGATATCCCTAAACTGTAAGCCGACATCAGATATGTATTTACATCTACCCTTGGCAAGTATAACACCTTCCACGGTGTGGGGTTTTGATGACCCCTGATTCCATACCTAGCTAGTGTGGTCTATGTTGGTTAATGCCTATTCTCATCATGAGGTATGTATACTTTAGTTATTGGATAGGTTCTACAATGTGTAGGTAGTGGAATGGGACACTATCTACACATGGCACAAGTAGGCTTTGAAGATGCAAAAGTGAGTTCCCTAGGTGTTCCAAGACCATTATGTGAAGTCTCTTAACTGCATGAATGTCTATTTTAGGGTCTTTAGTAATGAATGTTGGCTTGTTGTGGTTGTGTTGGAAAGGAAACATCCTTATCTTTGTTAGTCTTAAGGAACACTTAGGTGTGTATTGAAGAGGTTGTATGGGTGGTCTTTTCATGTCTCACATAGTGGGTCTTAAGATAACCTTAGGTTGAGGTTCTAAATAGATAAATTATTACTTAATGATTATGGTCTTATTATGAAGATTATGTGAGTATTATCTTATGTGGTTGATGATGGACTTGCATGGTAACTTTTGTACCTTGTTATGGGATTTATCAAAATAGCATGAAAAACATATTTCAACCAAAGTGTCCCCTTTTTATGGTTTTCTTGCATGTTCACCATATTTGGTGCTTTAATTGTACTAATTCCATATTCTTCTCCATGTCTACAAGTGTAGGTGGTGGCAAGTGAGGATTTCTAGAGTTGAAGCTACGGAAGTAGATTTCTCTAAAGATTGATATGTCCCCATCTGTTCGAGGACATGGACTATGTTTCTAGTTTTCTTTCATTAAAGACTTCGTATTAGACTACATGTTTCTTTTCAAATGTAAAGGGTAGTGACCCTATGATAATGAGATGTGTCTTAGGTGGCTTTGTGATGACACTCTGTTTTTTATGTTTTATAAAAGAGTTTACTTACTGACTTTATATGTGAAAAGTTTTAATTCTGCACTACTTTTCATATTTATGTGATGAATGAATGCTAAGAGGCTTGTATAAGACCTCTGAGAGGCTGAGTATGCCGTGTCACAACTTAGGTGTGCTATCGGGTTGTGATAAGCCCAACCCATACATGTATAAAATGACAATTGAATATCAAAGGAGGAAACATTAACTCCATTCTCAAACATAAAAATGCATTACTCTGAGGTAGAACTATAACTACCAATTATGCACACATTTCATCATTTCACATTATGCAATAAGGAATTTCCTTATCCTTCAGATATAGCTCAATATATTCAATAAGGAGTCAATACATCATTTCATCACTTCACACTTGAGTAATTTCACAACAAGAAATATCATATAACTCAACTATGCCAACCATATAATCAAGTGTCATCAAGTATCAAGAACATATAATTCAAGACACATATGAAACATGAATTTTTGACAAGAACATGCATACATAAAGGAAAATCATTGAAGTTCACATGCGTCTTTGACCCTTTATGAACAAAACATAGGAGGGATTACTAAGATAATCCTTGACTAGAAGAGGAAGGATAAATATGAGGATATCAGGACATCATAGTGGACTTGGCCTCCCAAATAGCCTTTTCCACAAGATCATTATTCCAAAGAACCTTAATGGAAGCAACTTCTTTATTCCTCATTTTCTTCACTTGCCGGTCCAAAATCATAACTAGTATCTCTTCATATAAAAAGTTAGAATAAACTTCTAACCCTTCTATAGGAAGGATAGACACCAGATCACCTATGAACTTTTTGAGCATTGATACATGGAACACCGGATGCATCGGAGAAAACTCAATAGGTAATTTTAACTCATAGGCAACACTTTCGATGCATTTCAAAACCTCATATGTCCCCATATACTGGGGACTAAGTTTGTCTTTTTTCAAAACCTCATCACCCCTTTCATTGGTGATATCTCCAAATAGACCAAGTCACTTACCATAAACTCAAGGTCCCTCTTTCTATTGTGGGTATAAGATTTTTTCCAACTTTGGTCCATCTTCAATCTATCCCTTATGAGTCATCCACAACATCATAAATTGATTTAGGATCTATTAGAGAAAACTCACGTACCCTTAACTACCCAATTAGAGATCTACATCTCTTACCATAAAGGGATTCAAAGGGTTCCACGGCAATAGTTGAGTGATAGCTATTATTTTAGGAAAATTCAATAAATGGTAGATTGTCATACCAATTACCCTTGAAGTCAATGACACATGCCATCAACATATCTTATATTGTTTGAATGGTTCGTTCCGCCAAACAATCTATTTGTGGATGAAATATGATACTAGGTTTTACCTTGGTACGAATCCCAATTTTGAATTCATTCCAAAAATGAGAAGTAAAGTGAGTACCCTTATCAGAAATGATAGAAAAGGGAAATCCATGCATTCTCACAATCTCATTAAGATACAATTTAGCATATTCTACAGCCGAAAGTAGCCTTGATGGGGATAAAATGGGATGATTTGATCAACTTATCAACAATAACCCAAATCAAATCATATTGCTTTCAGTTACGAGGAAAACCACAACGAAATCCATATAAACATCTTTCCACTTCCAAGTGGGGATAACTATATCTTGAGTCAAACCTCCCGGTATTTGATGTTTTTCCTTCACTTGTTTACAATTCGGAAATTTGGCCACAAATTTTGCTATATCCCTCTTCATCCCATTCCACCAATAGATCTCTCATAGATCAAGAAACAGTTTTGTGGCACTCAGATGAATGGAATATTGGGAACCATGAGCCTCTTCAAAAAACTGTCTTCTTAAGTCATCCACATCCACATCCATAACGCACAACCTACCTCAATACCTAAGTACCCCATCCCTCGAGAGAAGGACTCATTGGACTTACTAAGAACCAATTCCTTCAACTCCATCAATAGATGATCAATATGTTTCTTAGATTTCACCTTTACCACTAAAGATGATCGGAGCTATGATGAACCATGAAACCCCTTTTTGGAGAATCATTAAGTCGAACACCCAACTGGACTAATCTATGCACATCTTTCACTAACTATTTCTTTCAATGAACAATATGGGCTATACTATCCATAGACATCCGACTCAAAGCATCTGCAAACACATTGGATTTCCCGGGGTGGTAAAGGAAAATCATATCATAATCTTTCAAAATATCTAAGCACATTCTTTGTTGGAGATTTTAACTCTTTTTGGGTGAACACATATTGGAGATTCTTATGATCGGTGAATACATCTACATGCCCTTCATATAGATAGAGTCTCCACTTTTTTTATGGCAAACAGTACGACCTCTAATTTAAGATCATAGGTTGGATGGTTCCTTTCATGTACTTTGAGTTTCCTAGAGGCATATTCTATCACCTTACAATGTTGCATGTGGGAACAACCTTAACCTACTCGAGAACCGTCACAATACACAACAAAACCTTTCGTACCCTCTAGTAAAGTCAAAACCGGAGTGGAGGTAAGCTTGTATTTCAACTTTTGGAAGCCTTTGTCACAAGATTTCATCCTTTAAAACTTAACTTTCTTTTGGGTTAGGGTAGTCAATGGACAAACGATAGATGAAAATATGTCAACAAACCTCCTATAATACCCGGCTAAACCCATGAAACTTCAAATATAGGTGGGAGTTAGAGGTCTAGGCAAATTATTAACCGCCTCCGTCCTTTTCGGATAAACCTCAATACCCACACTAGATACAATGTGACCAAGAAAAGCCACCGATCTTAGAAAAAAATCACACTTACTATACTTAGAAAAGAGTTGATGTTCCTCGAGGACTTGTAATACTAATCTCAAATGAATCAGTGTTCATCCTCCCTTTTGGAATACACCTAGATATCATCAATGAAAACAATTACAAATGAATCAAGATAATTTTGGAAAACCCTATTCATAAGGTCCATGAAAGGTGATGGGGCATTAATTAGACCAAAATACATGACTAGGAACTCATGATGACTATATATTGTTCGGAAAACCATTTTAGGAATGTCAACTCCTCTAACTCTATGTTCGTGATACACCAACCTCAAATCAATCTTCCAAAAGTAACTCACCCTTGGGGTTGTGCAAACAAATCATCAATTTTAGGCAGAGGATACTTATTCTTTATACTGACCATGCTTTGTTGTCGGTAGTCAATACACATTCTAAGTGAACCATCTTTCTTTATAATACTGGAGTGTCTTATGGAGATATGCTTGGTTGTCTAAAACCATTGTTTAACAAATCCTTGAGTTGTGCTTTCAATTCTTTCAAATCCGCTGGATCCATCTGGTAAGGAGGAATTGATATGGGTTGAATTCCCGACATCAAATCTATTCTGAAATCTATTTCCCATTGGTGAGGAATTTTGGGGAAGTCATCGGGCAAGTCTTTTGGAAAGTCGTTCCCTATCAAGACTGACTCTAAAGGAGGAGCCTTGGACCAAAGGTAATTGACTGTCACAATATGATAGGGACATCCCTTGGAAAACATTTTACATGCTTTTAGACATGAAATAATTTGACCTCTTGGATTGAGTTTCCCTCCTTCCTTTCCAAAACGAGTTCATTAGGAAGTTTGAATTTCACTACCCTTGTTCTACAATCAATTGAAGCCAAAAAATCATGTAACCAATCCATTATCAATATGACATCAAATTCCAACATATCAAGTTCTACCAAATAAATCAATGTAACTCTATTGGACACTAATATGGGACAACTCCTATAGACTCTCTTAGCAACAACGGAGTCATCCACCAAGTTAGAAACCGAAAAAGTTTCAACTAACACATCGGGGAGTACATCAAATTCCATAGCAACTAAAGGAGTTACAAAAGATAAAGTGGAACTGGGATCTATCAATGAATAAATATTAATTTAAAATATCTGCAACAAATTGGTAACAACATCAGGAGAATACTCTTGATAACCCCTAGATTTGAGAGTATAGAAGTGATTCTTCTTATGAGCATCGGAATTAAGGCCATTTATTTCTTATTGATTACTCTCCCTTCCTTGAGTCTTGTCTATGGGACAATCCATGTCACGACTCGCAAACCCCCCCAAAAAGTTAGGGAGGACCCTTGGGTCATGATCGGGCGTACTTGACCCTTTGCGGTCTTGTACAAGCCCTTTAACTACCTTTCATTACATAATACATGAAAAGTAGTGTGTAATTTAAAATTTTCACTACAATTAATATAAAAAGTATTTCTTTTATGAATACTTAGAAAATCTCATCGTCACAAGCAAAACTTAAAGACACGACATAAATAACTCAGGGACACGACCCTTTATATTTAAAGAAATACATAATAAGTCTTAACATAAAGAAAATAAGAAGATAGAAACTATACCCTCGGATATATGAGGACATACTTTGCTTTGAGAGAAACTTTCCCAATCTTTGCATTCTAGACTTCAACCTTGCTTCCAAAACCTATACTTATAGATTATAGAAATGTATGGGGTTAGTACAAAATAATGTACAAAGTATGGTATACGCAAAAACATGCAAAAAGGGACAATTTAGTAAAATAAGCTTTCATGCCAAATAAGTAAAGCATTCATGAATATAGTAGTCAAACAACATAAGAATCATCATTTAATACTTTTAGAGAAGATTTTGTATAATTTTAAGCAAAAAGAGCATTTTAGAGTGAAGTAGCCAAATTTTTATAGTAAACTCCTTCAACATTACAGTGAACTATCCTTTTCCAAAAATAGTGAACTTCCAAGGCCAAGCAAAGAGGAAATGAACTCATCACCATAAGAATTTACCTAACTAAGGATTATCCTAAGACTCACCAAGGAAAGACATAAAGGAAATGCACATACACCTCCTTCAATACAGAGCAAAGCAATCCTCAAGACTACCCCTTTTAGCTTACTCACCTCAGGAGAACAAGCCAACACACAATAACAAAACATTAGAAGAACACTCAAACAAGACAGCAAGAGTTCCCTTTCAGAAAGCCTGCTTAGTGCAATTATTAGATAGCATCCCAAACCACCACCTACCCTAAGTACTACACTTTTTTAGAAGGTTTATCTCCAAGACACCCCTTTCGGAAGCTCTACTTAGTGCAATGGATAGATAGGGTCCATTCCACCACCTACCCTAAGTAGTACATTCTTCTAGAAGACGTATCATTTTCATTAATTTTGTAGGATTTAGATTAACTGACATAGACCAGGAGAGCTAAACATGGAATCCCGATACTTCCCTTATCGGAGAAGGGTCCGCTCACTTGCCTAGGGTGGGGTATAATTTCTTTTTTGCTTTTACATGGCTTTCTCAATAGCTACACATATGAGGGCGCATAGTTAAGAGTTATGGAGATTGCTACTAAGTAACTTATTTTCTACTAACGAGGAGTACACATCTTAAGAGGTACATTGGCATACAACATCTCAACTCATGAAGTGTAACCACTCATATCCTCTTGGTGCTAGGCATAACTCCCCAAAAATTCTCAACAATTTAAACTATAGGTCAAGTATAACTAATGAACCCCACATCTCAACTCACGAAGGTCATTCATCCTCCATCCTATCTTAGAAAGCTCTTCGGATTTAGTGAGGTTGCTAGTAAACTGTTCATCTCAACTAACAAAGAGTGTTCACCCCAAAACTCCCTTTTTTTATTTAACTTAGCTTCATTCATAGATTTAAGTGTGAGTGTGTGTACATGTGAGCACACGTTGCACATAAGCATCATTTCATTTACGTTTAACTTCTATACATGCCTAGACCTTCATTCATCACATCACAAACTTTACATGCTTCACATAATCATATAAGTCATTTAGACATAATGCTTAGCATACTTCTCATAACAAGCTTCATAAAACAAATTAACAAGAATAAATTAATTTCCACATTTCCTCATATAATATGCCTTCATGGGCTCATTCACAATAAACAAGTAACTAGACATTCATACAATTCAAGTGTACACCGCCACCAACAAGGTGGACCATACCACTCAAGAGTATGTCATAATCAAAACAAAATAACATAACTAACTTACCCTTTAATCCAAGATTCCATCACCAATAACAATTTACTCAACAATTAATCATAATATATACCTTAGGTTAGTAGCTAAACAACAACATCAACTCAAAGAAACCAAAGCTTAAAGATTACAAATTCATGCTCATTTAACCCATTCCTTAAGCCAAATTTGACATAAAGCTCTAACATGTTTTTATTGAAGTTTTAGCATTAAAATTAGCAAATAACATAAGAAACATCATAAATTAATCATTTAAAACGTTTTAAGGCAAGAGACATACTTAGAGCCAAAGATACAAGAAGTTAGGTTGGAATACTCTTTTCTGAATCTATTAGAATGGGGATACTTCAATGGAAGAGAGTTCAAGGATTACTAACATACCTCACATATAAGAAATACCAATGATTTTTGATGAAGAAACGTCCACCAACAGAGCCTTCTAGCCCTTCTTCAGTTCTAGAGTACATGGTTACTTGAGAGAGTCTTCTAAGCGGGAGGGTTTTTGGGTTTTAAGAAATGAAGTCTAAAATGAGGTCTTCGGGTTTCAATAACTTATATATATATATATATATATATATATATATATGTATATATATATATATATATATATATATATATATATATATATATATATATATATATATATATATATATATATATATATATATATATATATATATATATATATATATATATATATATATATATATATATATATATATATAAATAACCATAAAAGTGACTTCCTAGGTTCATACAAGACTTGGGGTTAATTTACCAAACACCCCATGTCATTACACGAAAAGACCTATTTTGGCAGGATTGAAACGACGGTTTACAACCAACGGACCATCTGTCTATAAACGGTAAGTTGGTGGGGTTTCGTTTGAGAATACTTAGATCCATTTGTATCCTGGATAACCTAACCTGTAGGTCTAATCGATGGGGAAAGTCGACGGGCCGTTGGTTGAACCACTGGCCGTCGTTTGCCCTCGTTGGTGGACACTGCCAAGACAATTTGGGGTCCTTGACTACGGCTCCTTGGTTGTCCTAGGTGGAGTTTTACCCGGATGTTAAACCCCTAAACATAGTCGTAAAGGTCTTAGGAACATCCCACACCAATTTCAAACAAAAAAACACACGTAAAACTCACTCAAACACATCAAGACACATGAACACTCTCTAAGGCACACTTCGCGAACGTCGTGGACGTTATCGGACGTTTGACCTCCAAACTTAACCAAAATTCACACACTTACTAAGGACACTAATATAACACATTTTAAATTATATTTAACTCAAGAAACAATCACTAATATCTAGTTCTCCTTAGTTCATTTTAGAGTTACATTCTCCCCCACTTGGAATAACATTCATCCTTGAATGACACTAAAACTTTAGGACCATAAAGAAAACAATTAGGAACATATAAAACATTAGAATCATGGTCAAACATTCAAAATTAAAGCACCAACTAACAAGACAAATTTACACTTTCAAATACTTTGCAACACAAGCAGTTTGTAACAACTTTCATATTTCAAAATCCACTCTTCTTCTTCTCTTATGGAGGAACTACCTTATCCAACATTAAACATGCATATACACAACCCATTACACACATTGAAACTAAAATTCAAGGCAAATCAATATTTTTTTCAAAAATGATGATTTTTACAGTGAGCATCACTGTAACACAGGCAACTTTGCAAAACTTTACAAATTCAATCTCACTTTCATTTCTTCACTTATGGAGGAACTACCTTCTCAAACATTAAACATTCTCATAAAATTCATTTCTAAACACATGAAACCATTGTTCATGAAAAATGCAATTTTTCTAAAAATTTGAACTTCTTTAAAGTGAACTAAAAAATTCACTGTGTCACTTTCTTAAAAATTCAATGCACCTTTCAAGAAACTCTAACAAGAAGGCATGAAAATATGAGAGATAAGGACATACAAACTTACTCCAAAGATAGTTGGTAAGCTACACTTAGTTTAATGGGAGAGTAACATGCCATACTACCACTCCCACTTATTGACCCTTAAGGATTCTCTTGGACTAAGTACACTACATGCAATTCTACTCAACATTCATCATGCAAAACTTAGCTTTAAATTCATTCCTTAACATTAGACCTTAAGTTATCCAACTTCATATACAACACATGATAACTCATACTATTATGCAAGACTTTTAATCATTACCAAACTACTAAGGATTTGTTCTCAATCTTTAATTAGAACATAAAGGAAAGATGAGGATATCAACTACCTTTCTACTCAAATTGTTCTCCCCTACTTAGGGTAAAGACATCTTCAAAGCCTCATACTTCAAAGTACCATTATAACTCTTACAAGGTAGGAACTCACACTACGCTCTACTCATACACATGAAGACTAAACATCAACTCTACTAGTCAAGTATAACACTCTCCTCTTAGGATTCAAGCCTAGACAAATTTTCTTAAACATCACCTCATTCAACTTTTAGGCACCACATAACTCAATCTCGTGGAATAAAACTCCTCCTTTGCCTTTCAACAAATTAAGGTAGATTTATTTGGAAAAATAAAAAATCTTACTATATAAACTCCACTATTTTTGCTAGCATAACCCACAACTTCCTCACTAGGTAATCATACAACATTTTCCCTTTAAAATAAACGCCTACACAAGAACTTCAACCCAATCATAAGAACAACTATGAAACATTAACCACACAAGAGGGTTCCCCTCAACTCCTACAAAATCTTCACATCCTCTCAACATTCCTCAAATTTACACCTCAAAGCATTTGTACCATCATTGAACATAATCACAAGATGACTCATTTACTCTCAAGGGTACTTTATTCAATCATTATAATTCCTACCATGCTTAGAACTACATCACCATTAAGTTTCTCATCATAATACTCCCAATCTCATAAATTACACACAGCCATAAATGTCATCGCATCACACTCCTTAAAACTCACCTTTATATCTACTCTTGTATCCACAAAACCATCATGAGCATCAAAACTCACATTTTTCTCCCTCAAACATAGAAACATCTCCCACTCCAAGCAATCACACGTAGAAGACCACAGTACAAGGGAATATAAGAGAGAGAGACCTTATGGAGTTAAGTTCTATGGCACAATTCAAGATAATGAAGAAAGTGAAACTATATAGTTGATAGTGTCTTGTCCATGGATGTGTCGCGACTTAAACAAATGACCAAGATACATCTAGATGTGTCTTGTGAGACTTTTCAACCCTAAACTATTTCACATAACTTTATGCTCTGCTATCAAGTTTGTTATGACCCACAAGCACCCCCTAGAAGTTAGGGAGGACCCTTGGGTCATGACCGGGCGTACATGACCCTTTGGGATCGTGTACAAGCCCTTTAACTATCATTCGTTACATCACACATAAAAATTAGTGCGGAATTCAAAATTTTCACGACAATTAATATAAAACAAAATTCTTTTATTAATAATTAGAAAATCTCATCGTCACAAGCCAAACTTAAAGACACGACATAAATAACTTAGGGACACGACCCTTTACATTTAAAGAAATACATAAATAGACTTAACATAAAGAAACTAAGAAGATAGGAACTATGCCCTCGGATATATGAGGACATACTTTGCCTTGAGAGAAAATTTCCCAAGCTTTGCCTTATAGACTTCAACATTGTTTCCAAAACCTATTCTTATAGAGAATATAAAAGAATGGGGTTAGTACAAAACAATGTACTAAGTATGGCATATGCAAAAACATGCAAAAAGGGACATTTTAGTAAAGTAAGATTTCATACCATATAATTAAAAACATTCACGAATATAGAAGTAAAACAACATAAGAATCATAACTTAACACTTACAGAAGAATTTCAATAATTTTAAGCAAAAAAAAAAACAGTTAATAGTGAAGTACCCAAATTTTTACAGTAAGCTCCTGCGACATTACAGTGAACTATCCTATTCAAAACTTAGTAAACTTCCAAGGCCAAGAAAAGAGGAAGTGAACTCATTTTCGTAGGATTTTACCTAACTAAGGATTATCCTAAGACTCACGAGATAAGACATGAAGGATATACACATACACCTCCTTCAATACAAACTAAAGTGATCATCAAGACTGCCTCTTTTCAATTAGTCACCTCGAGAGAACAAGCCACCACTCAATAACAAGACATTAGAAAAATAGACTTCCTTTTGGAATGCTTACTTAGTGTAATGCGTAGATAGCTTTCCATACCACCACCTACCCTAAGTAGTACACTCTTTTAGAAGGCTTAGCACCAAGACTCCCCTTCTGGAAGGTCTACTTAGTGCAATGGATAGATAACGTCCCATTCCACCAGCTACCCTAAGTAGTACGTTCTTTGTTGAGACTTAGTTCATTCAATTCATAAAAGGCTCACCAATTCTTCTCTTTCGGAATGCCTACCTAGTGCAATGGATAAATAGCATCCCATTCCACTACCTACCGTAGGTAGTACACTCATTTAGAAGACTTAGAATTTTCATTACTTCTGTGGAAGTTAGATTAACCGACATAGTGCATGAGTGCTAAACACGGAATCAATACTTCCTTTATCGGAAGTGGGTCTGCTCACTTTCCTAGAGTGAGGTCTTACTTTATTTTAGATTTTACATGGCTTTCCCAATAGCTACACCTATGTGGGCGCATAATTAAGGGATAAGGATATTTCTACAAAGTAAATCACTCTCTACTATCAAGGAGTACTCATCTCAAGAGGTACATTAGAATGCAACATCTTACCTCACGAAGTGTAACAACCTCTTCTTCATATCCTCTCGGTGCTAGGCATAGCTCCACATAGATTCTCAATATTTTAAAGTATAGGTCAAGGATAACTTATGAACACCACATCTCAACTCAAAAAGATAATTAATCCTCCAACCTATCTTAGAAAGATCTTACGATGTAGTGATATTGCTACTAAACACCCCATCTCAATTCACGAAGAGTGTTCACCCAAAAAATCCCCTTTTTGACTTAACTTAGCTTCATTCATTCATTCAAGTGTGAGTGTGTTTACATGTAAGCACACCTTGCAGATAAGCATCATTTCATTTAAATTTAACTTATATACATGCTTAGTCCTTCATTCATCACATCACAAAACTTACATGCTTCATAAATTCATATATGTTTTTAGACATAATACTTAGCATACTTCTCATTACAAGATTCATAAAACAAATTAACAAGAATAACTTCATTTCCATATTTCTTCATATAATATGCTTTCATGACCTCATTCACAATACACAAGTAACTGCACGTTCATACAATTCAAGAAAACATAGAAACCAAGAAGGTGTAGCATACCACTCAAGAATATTTCATAATCAAAACGAAACAACATAACCATTTTACCCTGTAATAAAATTTTCCATCACCTATAAAATTTTACTCAACAATTTTTAATAATATATTCCCTAAGGAAGTATCTAAAACACAACACCAACTCAAAGAAACCAAAACTTAAAGACTACAAATTTATGCTCATTTAACCCATTCCTTAAGCCAAAATTTGACATAAAGCTTTAACATATTTTCGTTGAAGTTTGAGCATTAAAACCACCAACTAACACTAGGAAAATCATATTTAAATCATTAAAATAGTTTTCATGCAAGACCCATACTTTGAGCCAAAGATACAAGAAGTTAGGGTTGTAAAACTCTTTCTGAAATCTATTAGAAAGGGGCTTCTTGAATGGAAGAGAGTTCAAAGATGACTCCCTTACCTCGGATAGAAGAAACCCAAATGATTTTTGATGAAGAAACGTCCACCAACAACCCTTTCTTGCCCTTCTTGAGTTGTAGCTTCCATGATGACTTGAGAGAGTCTTCTAAGAGGGAGGGGTTTTTGGTTTTAGTAAATGAAGTCTAAAATGAGGTTTTAGGGTTTAAAACACTTTAAAATATATAAATAACCCTAAAATGACTTCATCGGTTCATAAATTACTTGGGGTGAATTTTGATACGCTCAAATTACACCTCCCCAGAGAAGCATAAACGGTAGTATCACGTAAAGAACCCAACTATTAGGTTGGGGTCGATCCCACCAAGAAAATGGTTTAGACCTAACTTCAACTTATGGTTTCTATTTAGTCAAGTCATTTCCGAAAACAGAAAATTAAAGGGGGGATTTTGTGAACACAAAATTATTGCAATATCTCTAAGTGAAACAACTAACAGGAGTAAATCTTTAGTGTTTATCAAGTTGTGAGAGAAACCAGGGTGTAAGTGTTCCCCATATGTTCATAACACCACCCTCCTAGGTATAACAATTCTGCCCAAGTGTTTTGCATGCAAAGTGATAAGTTAGGTATCTCTAAATCCTTGGTGGGGCACTTAGAGAATTTTACCCCGTACCTTGGTCCATCTACATGTATCTAAGCTACTAACCCTTAAATTTAATTCATAATAAGCATCATATTTGATGTATGACTTAGTTATTACTTGTACCAATAGAAACTAGCCTATTAGATAATATCCCACTAAATCTATGTTGATAAATCTTTTCCTACTAACTACATCCTTGGTCCAACAAATAGTAGTAAGGCGAGTTCTAACGCGTGCACTCGTTAAAAAGACTTCTAAAAAAAGAATTATATTTGAGAATTATTATTAACCTAGGTTTACTTTGTTCATCACCCATTGTTGCCACAACCCTAGTTGTGGATTTAGTTACCCATGCATAGAAGAACACAATTCATAGTGGATAAACAATAAATAGTGAACTTACTTTGATAAATTCGAAGAAAATCCAGAAATTCAACTTGAACCAACAAGAAATCACTTAAAACAAAATCCAGAAATTTGAATTAATGCTAAAGTTGAAAAAACCCAATCTCCAAAGACAAACAAAAATAGTAGTAATATAATCCAACCCCAAAAATGATATTTTACACCCTATATTAACAAATATTGTCCTAAATTAAATGGAATTCAAATAAGTAAAGTTGTCCAAAAATGCGACTTCAATCGAAGACCCCGACAGACGGTCCATTGATGAAATGATGGATCGTCGACTGCCTCCGTAGATCCAGACTTGTCATTTTTTTTATCCTTCAACTGATATCTTCTCTGATTCAATCGATAGACCAACAATATGGTCTGTCGATGCATCAATGATCCATCAATGCCTTTCATCGTTCCATTCTTATACTTTCTTCAACTTCAAGTAGTGGGACTTTCTCTAATCTAATCGACGATTCAACCGGAAGGTTCGGCGATCCTTCCGTAGCCCCCAACACTATCAAATTTCCCCATTTTTTTCTAGATGGCTTAAATTTCAGTCAATGATCACCATCAACGGTCCGTCAATGGAACTAGGGGCCGTCGATGTACTCTGCAATAAATCTCATCCGCTTTTGCATTTTGGTGTTGCATACCTTTCCTGCAAAACAAAGATAAAAACATATTAAAACTTCTATAAAAAGACTCTAGAGACACACCAATCTTATGTAAAAAGCATTGAAAGTATCGTGAAACCACAGTACATCTACACCCTCAACTTAAATTTGTTGTTTATCCTCAAGCGACACACTATGACTGAACACAACACTTTGTACGAAAGTATCCTCTTTTGAGATTTTGCAATCACATGGCTATAAATGGTGGGGGATGGGCGCGCAAGAATCGATAGCTCAAATGAATCAAGACACTGATGAACCGACTGAATCTTTTGCTCCGTCTGCTGGGCCACCCCCTTCTGAGTCCGTTCCTCAGCCTAGGCAATGGATTTCAGCATCCAATGCTGGATATAATGCAACAAGGTGACCATCAAGGCCTTTAACTTTCAGACCCTAGGTATCGGGACCAGTGCTGCTAACGGTGTGGACCGGGAGGAACTGGGTGCTCTACTAGTGCCATGGGTGGAATCGGATGGAGTGGTCTCAGTAGGCTCTAAAGTGAAAGGATCAGCCCCTTGGTCTAACTCTACCGTATTCGCTAAATTCTCACTCAGCGACTGCAACTCAACTCAAGGCCCTCTCCGAGGTGCCGCCACATTTGCCTCAACCCTGATGAGACCTATATCCACAGTCCCAGTCAATGTACGGAGGGTATCACTCACTCCTGTATCCCTGCATAACTGGAATATCAAATAGGTGAACAGGTAAGTAGTAGAGGGCTTACACGCCCTCTCATGTATTACCGAGATCAATAACTTTGCGAATTCGATCTCCAACCCGGCCACCAATGCTGCAATCAATACCGCTCTATCCCATGTAAGAATGTTTTCTGCTGTCGTGGGAGACAGGCGGTGGTGGACTAACAACCAGAAGAACTTTGCTGTGAAAGCAAGGTAGGCCTTTTTGATAAGGCCTCTAGGTCCAACACACAGTTTTCTCCCTCACCGTCAATGGATAGCTATATGCAAGCCATCTCTTGGTGGAATCTCTCTGATATCTGCTCCTGTTAAACTGTCCATTCTTTACCAAAGCCCACCTATAATCAAACTCCGGAGTAAGGGGATCCCTCATAGCACTAGTTGGCACACCCGTACAAGAAGCGGCGGAGTGGAAGTAGGAGAAATGTCCACCCGGCAGCCTCGAGCTAAAACCTCTGTGAGTGGGTCCTACTTGGCAGGTCTCGCCCGCCCATCCAAAGAACCTTTGAGAGTTGCCACATATGAGGCGTATAACTCTCTAACAATCTCCTCGCTATATGACCGTAGATTCCTAGCCATCCACTCAAGCCTGTGGTCCGTAAACAAGTTATGCACATCAAGGACTGTGTGAAGACTCCCTGTAAGAACTCTCCGCTCGACAATCACCAAATGAGTCATCACCATCTTATCATTTAGCAGCTTTGCATCCTTGTAGACCTAATATTGACCATCGATGCACCATCAGTTTGGCTCATCAGGTACTTGTGTAGGGACATTATCTTGGGGTTCCGAGTTGACTCCAAATGATGTTCATTATCAGACGAGGCATGACGGGAAGTCACCTCTGGGTGAGTGGCTCCAAGTGATCCAAAACCACAGGAAGTGGCCTCATTCGACCCCGTAGAGTGGGTTGACTCTGAACCTGATGCCATTTCAGAGCTAAACGCTTCTTCTGAAACCAAAGCAGACAAAGACGGTGTCCCGGTCAGTATACACTCCTCCTCAGATTTGGAGGCAATGACTACGCCGGAAGCCACATTCTTGGGGGTGCCCCGAGTGACTCTTGCAGCTTGTGTAGGGGTCCGGGTACCTGGGGGTATGTATTTAGGATCTCGATCATTGTCGGATGTGCTAATAATCCAATGGGATGGTGCCACGGACTTGGACCTTCCCCTGCAATAGACGATGTTCGGTTTGGGGGACATATGTACCTGGAAAACAGTTTGTTAGACTCATATCGATCTTACTAAAACACAAAACAATCAAACTAGATAAATGAAACAAAAATCACAGTCCAGTACAGAACCACAATACTAGTTGATGGGCACTATTGACGGCCCATCGATGAATCGATGATCCATCGATAGTGACCTTCGTTGGACTTAAGAATTTTCTATTAGTCTTCATTCAATAGACCTCTCAGTTGGAAACGACGGACCTGCAGAACGGCCCGTTGATCAATCGACGAACTATAGTCTACTTCTGTCGTCTGACACTTAGAACAAATTTAAGCTCTCACAAATCACGATTTAAGTTAGAAATGAAGGACGTGCGGAACGGCCCGTCGATCAATCGACGGATTGTAGTCCTCTTTTGTCATCTGAGAGTTCAGCAATTTTTAGGTGGATTAATCGACGGACCCCATCGAATGCCCATCGATCAACCGACGGCCTATCGACAGTGTCTCGTGCTGTTGGTCAGAGATATATTTCAGACCTTGTTTATAGTAGTACATTTAGACACCTTTTAGAACCTTATAATTTTACCCAACACCATCACAACAACTACAACACCAATTCTTTATCCTTAGGGTTTCAGTGTCGCAAGTTTCAATATCGGATTCTAAGATTTTATCAAACACTAAGTGGAAAGTCAACAATCTTATTTTAAACAGATTAAACAATAACCCATGAACTTTCTATCATTCTAAGGTACCTATTACCCATTTTAAACAATCATTAAAATGCAATTTTGTCCCTAATTGAAGATCCACATTCTAATTTTTTGTTTCGAACAACAAACGAACGAGAATTCATTAAGCTAAGGGAATCGAAATAACTAAAAACAATAGTGGAGCGAATGATTGGGTGATTTTCTCAACAACCTACATTCCCGCCTTTGAACATAGACTGGAAAAAAATATGAGAGATGAAGCAGATTTGGGGGAGGAGAAGGTTGTGGGAGTTTAGGGTAATTTGGGAGTTTGGGGATTCTCATGAATATGGAAGGGAAGGATATGGGAAATTAATGGGAAATGAAGGAAATAAGGGGAGGGAAATGGTTGGGAAAGAATTTCAAAAGATTTGTGGAGGTTGTTTGAACATTTTTCTATTAATTTAACTAGTCGGGTCGGGTTGGGTCACTAGTTTTTTGGACTGATGACACTCTATCAACGGTTCGTAAGTCAATAAACCGATCATTGATTAGACCATCGATTGCACAAAACTTAGAAAATTACATGATATATTTGGAATCTATGAACACTATCGATAACTATTGATTGGGTTCGTAGATCTGTGCACCAGACTATTTTCTGTAGAATTCTTGGTTGTGGTCCCTACACATTTAACACCTATTAAGTTATTCTTTTTGTGTTTTTCTAGAAAATTTTGAGACACCGATCCTAAACTAATCTCTAGACAACACACTAAAAAATAACGCATGAAGATGAGTACAACTAAAAAAATGAAACAAGAGAATGCAAGTATTCCTACAAAGAAAAGAAAAACCCATTGTTGGCTAGAGGATACTCCTTGGGTTGCCTTCCAAGAAGAGCTTAATTTAACATCGCGACACGATGCATGATACTTTATTACTCATATTTCATCAAGGCGATATACCTCAACTGATTCATGGACTCAAGCGCCTCACGTCGGAACACTTTGCAAAAAAGGAATGGCCTTTCCACTTTGATTTGAGTTTGCTCGGAAACAAGCGTAGACTAGAGTTTAATAGAAGCACCAAGTCCCCAACCGTAAATTCTTATTTTAAATCTTTTGGTCATGATACTTCTTCATCTTCTTTTTGTAGATGGCTGAACTTTTATATGCTTTGAGGAAAACCTCATCAAGCTCATTCAACCCATTAAGTCTCTATTCCACTACTTCATTCTAATCCATCTTCAGTTTCTTCATCGCTCACATGGCTTTGTGCTCTAACTCAACTGGCAAGTAAAAAGCCTTACCATATACAAGTTGGTATGGTGACATGCCTATGGGTGACTTTTATGATGTTTGGTAGGCTTAAAGACCATCATCAAGCCTCCTTGACCAACCCGTTCTATAAGCATTAACCATTTTTGACAGGAATTGCTTCATCTCGATCGGACACCTCAACTAGCCCACTAGTCTCTGGATAGTACCGAGTGGACACATAGTGTCAAACCCCATATTTATCCAATAGCCCTTTGAATAACTTATTGCAAAAGTGAGATCCCCCATCACTAATAATGGCCCTAGGTGTGCCCAATCTGGAGAAGATGTTTTTCAAGAATGCGGTGACACTCTTCCCTTTATTTTTAGAAAGAGCTATGGGTTCTACCCGTTTTGACACGTAGTCCACCGCAAAAAGTAAAGATTTCATCCCATGAGAATTCACAAAAGGGACCATAAAATCAGTGCCCCATATATCAAACAACTCAATCACTAGAATGGGATTTAAAGGGAGATCTTGCCTCTTCGAAATTCCTCCATCTCTTTAAAACCTATCACATGACTTGGCAAACTCATGAGCATCTTGGTGAATGGTTGGCCAATAGTATCCACACTGCAAAATCTTGTGGGCAGTCCCAGATGCCACTATGATGCCAGACCATAGGCGAGGAGTGGCATGCCTCCAAAACACTTAGCATCTCCACTTTCGGCACACAACGACGAATAAGCCCACCAATACAACTCTAGTATAAGTAAGGGTCATCCCAAAATAACTTTTTCACATCATGTATGCACTTCTTCCTCTGATGGAAGGACAAGTATATCACTAGCAAGATAATTCGCAAAATTGGCGAACCATGCAATCAAATCATGAGAAACGACCAATACGTACTCATGAATAAAGGTATCATCAATTTCAGCCTTTTAACCCAACTCTCGCATATATTCATCCTCCATATGGACAAGTGATCGGAAACTTGATTTTGAGTCCCTTTTCTATCTTTTACCTCAAAATCAAACTCTTTCAATAGTAGCACCCATGAAATCAACCTTGGTTTAACATCCTTCATTGCCATCAAATACTTCAAAGCGGAGTTGTCAGTATGCACTATGACTCTCGTGCTAAGCAAATAAGAGCAAAATTTTTTGAAAGCAAATACCACTGCTAGGAGCTCTTGTTGAGTTACAGTGTAGTTCTTTTGAGATTCATTTAGGGACTTACTTTCATAATAGATGGGGTGAAGGATTTTACCCCTTGTTTGTCCCAATAACACACTAAGAGCAACCCCACTAGCATGACACATCACCTCAAATGGCTTATTCCAATATGGGAAAATAATTATGGGCGCAGACACCAACTTCTCCTTCAACTCTCCAAACGCCTTCAGACAAGATTCATCAAAATACAATTTACATTCCTTCTCAAGTAATTTGCACAGAGGATGTGCAATTTGTGAGAAATCTTTAATAAACCTCCGGTAGAAGCCCGCATAGCCCAAAAAACTTCTCAAACCTTATATAGAGATGGGTGAATGAAGTCTCTGTATAACTTCAACTTTTGTTCGACCAACCTCTATCCACTTCTCCGAGATGTGATGGCCCAATACTATACCTTCTTTCACCATAAAGTGACATTTTCCCCAATTTAGCATAAGATTATAATCTTCACATTTTTTGAGAACCTCGGCCAAGTGACTCAAACACCGATCAAAGGAGTCGTCAACCACTGAAAATTCATCCATAAACACCTCAATAGTGTCTTCCAGCATATCAGATATATACAAATCATGCATCTCTAGAAAGTGAGCGGTGCATTACGCAAGCCAAACGATATCCTCTCGAATGCGAATGTCCCATAAGGGCAAGTAAATATGGTCTTATGTTTCTTCTCTGGGGCAATAAAGATTTTATTTTAATCCAAATAGCCATAGAAAAAATACCATTCTTTTCCTGCGAGTCTAACTAACATCTGGTCCATGAAGGGCATCGGAAATGGTCCTTCTCAGTCCATGCATTCAGGTAATCCATACACACTCTCCATCCAGTCATCGGCCATATTGGAACACGCTCGCTCCTCTCATTGGACACTACTGTCATTCCCTCCCTTTTTGGGCATGCACTAAACAGGGCAATACCCACCTACTATTAGCAAAAGGATATATGACTCTGGTATCCAACCATATAATGATATCTTTCTTCACTGCCTCTTGCATAAGTGGATTCAACCACCTCTGTTGCTCAATACTTGGCTTGTCTCATGAGTTAGATATTGTGTGAAAAAATACCGGGAGGGATCCCGATAATGTCCACAATATGCCAACTAATGGCTCATTTGAACCTCTTAAAAACATCAACCAAACACTCTACTTGTTGCACATTCAAATCAGATGCAATAATTACTTGCAAAGTGTCATCTCTACCCAAGAATACACACCTCAAATGAGGTGGTAGAGCCTTAAGCTCTAATTTTGGGTCCTCCTCAATAGATGGTCTCGCGGGTGGAGACTCGCTATGTTTCATATCTAACTCCAGATTCTTTGGTTTGGACTGATATTTGCCTCATTCAAGTGCCGCAACCAAAGACCCATACTCTTCAATACCATCACTCTCAAAAATCATGATTACCGCCGCTAGTGCCTCAATATTAAGGCGCTCTTCGATTTGTACCTCAAACATACTCTCAACCTTGTAGGATATAACAGAGACCGTTTAGATATCACCAGTTGGTTTCATGGATCTACAAAATGTTGAATGATGGTTCTTAATTGTTCAACCTAAACTTCATTTGCCCTTTTTCATATCTACAACTTCATTTGCCCTTTTCCCCTATCGACCAAGGCGCGACCCGTAGCAAGGAACGACCTCCCAAAAATAATAGTGACCTCAATGTCCACCTCATAGTGAAGAATCTCAAAATTGTCCGGAAATATAAACGACTCAACTTTCAAGAGCAAATCATGAAGTATCCAATGGGCCCATTCACTATTGGATCGGCCATAAGTAACCGCATTGCAATGGCTCAGCCAAACCCAATTTCTTAAAAATGGAAAGTGACATGAGATTTATGCTTGCAACTAGATCACATAGTGCTTTGGAAATATGTAATAATCAGATGGTACATGGAATAGTAAAAGAACATGTAGTAAAAGAACATGGATCTTTCTTCTTCTGCACAAGAGACCTTGTAGAGATAGCACTACAATGCTGCATTCTCTCATCATCTTCAAAACTTACTGGTCTCTTCTTTGTAACCATATCCGTCATGAACTTGGCATAACCGAGCATTTTCTCCAAAGCTTCTATCAATGGGACATTCATGGAAAGTTGCTTCAACATAGTGATAAAATGTCAATATTTAACATTCTCAATCTTTGAAGGAATGGTGGAGGTGTTCTAGGAATAATGAGGTACCTCTGCTTCTTTCACCGCTTTGTCCACCAATTCACCACTAGTTTCCACCACCTATTCATCTTTACTCATCTCATCTTCTACCACATACAACATAGGTGGATTAATAGTTTGCTTACCTCCTCGAGTAGTGACTACCAAGCAATGTCCATCATTTTTAGGATTTTTAATGGTATTGCAAAGTAAAAGTGCTTGGTTGTTGTGAGTTCACAGTAGTGGACAATTGGGCTATTTGTAACTCAAGTGTTTAATCGAGACCGCATGTGCATCAACCTTTTGCCTTATATTATCCAAATAACCTCTCAAGTCCTTGGCGTTCTTATCACTAGCATCAAACCTTCTCATTATCTTCTGCAACATATCTTCAACTCGCGCCATAATACCTCTACTAAGCAAATTCTCAAATTTGAGTTGGAACATAGGGACCACTTTGATCATTTTTGTTACCAGAGTTACCCCGGTTGAAGTTGTTGACGCAGTTTGTAGTTTCCATCTCGAACATACTGTCCTTCTCTGTTGCAATTCGTATAGTTCCGACCTTAATTTCCTTGACCTTGATGCCAATTTTCCTTATTGAAGACTTGGGCGTTTGGTCGAAAACCATGTCTGATCATTCACTACATAAGTATAATCTTCATTATAGTATTCATCTGCTAGCGGTGGTGGTTTTAGTCAAGTAATTCACCGCATTTACCTTTTCTGCTCCTCTAGTGACATGTATTAATACCTACCCAAGCTCAGTTCTTATTTGAGCCATGTCTTCACGAATCTCATCTACGGCCGAATTTTGTGTAATTTTTACTACAAAGATGTTTCTACCAGTATCCGACTTTCTAGTACTCCAAGCCTTATTATTGTGAGAGATTTTCTCCAACTTCTCTGCGATCTTTGCATATGTGCACTCACCATAAGAAACACCCGCAATTTTATCAAGCACTTCTTTTTTATTAGCATCTTGTCCCCGATAGAAGTGCTCTTTCGATGTCTAATTATCAATGCGGTGGTCTAGGACACCTCTCACGTATGCAGCAAAATTGTCCCAAGAGCTACTTACCAACTCCCCAGGTAATACCACAAAGTTGTTCACTATATCTTTGTGGTTAAGATTTTTGGAATCGGGTAGTACCGTTGTAGGGACACATCCCTAAACTTATTCCACATATAAATAGAATCATATGGAAACTCAGTAAACCATATTGTGGACTCTCCCATCAGTGATAGAGGGAACACTCTCAGCCCGATACTGTTTATGTTTAGTTTGGCCTCCCCACATAAATCTTACACACCCACCTTAGTTTGGCTATGTGAGCATGGGATCCTCAGATGGTAGCCCTGAAAACATACCCCTTGCGGTGAACATCTACATCAAGCTACTAGTTTCCACGAACGTGTTCCCCTGTGGTAGATAAGGTAAGTCAAGAGGCCCATCAGAATTAGTGATATTGATATTTCCCCAATAGAAATCTTGAGGGCATGGGATGGGAGGATGCATCCTTAAAGAATCACCAGCCAGATTTTCTGCAACCACTTGATCGTGAGCATCAACCGGTGGTGGGAGTTGGCAATTGATGGGTTCTACGGATTATTCGTTCTTCAAAGTGTACTGTTAAGTTAATGATTGAATGGAACTATTGTTTCTCCTCGACTCCATTTACTTGGTATATACTAGAGCTATACCTGAGAGAAACAAAAACAAAAGAAAAAGTAAAATCAAGAAATTGTTGACTAAATTTCAGTAATGTTATTAAGGTTAATCTAAAAGCCACTTTCCCCGGCAGCGGCACCAATATTTGATATGCTCAAATTACACCTCTCTAAAGCAGTTTGAGCAGTCATATCAAGTAAAGAACCCACCTATTAGGTTGTGGTAAATCTCAAGAGGAAATTGGTTCAGACATAACTTTAACGTACGATTACTTCTATCTAGTCAAGCCCTTTTAGAAATAGGAAATTAAAGGGGGGATTTTGTGAAACAAAATTTTTGTAATATCTCTAAGTGAAACAACTAATAGGAGTAAATATTTAGTGTTTAACAAATTCTGAGAGAAACTAGGGTGTAAGTGCTCCCCATAGGTTCAAAACGCTAGCTATAACAATTGTTCCCTAGTGTTTTAGATGGAATGTAATAAATTAGGTCTCTAAGTCCCTTAGTCCAGAACTTGGAGAATTTCACCCCGTACCTTGGTTCGGCTAAGTGTGTCTAAGCTACTAACCCTTACCTTTACTTCATATTAAGAATCATATTCGATGTATGACTTAGTTATTACTTTGCACCAATTGAAAATAGCCTATTGGATAGTATCAACTAAATCTACGTTGATAATTCTTTTCCTTTTAACTACCTCTTTGGTCCGACAAGTAGCAGTAAAGCGAGTTCTAACGCGTGCACTTGTAAAAAAGACTTCTAAGCGAAAGAATTATCAATGCATGCAATAAATCTATTTTAGAATTTTTATTAAGCTAGAGTTTACTTTGTTAATTACCCATGGTTCCCACAACACTAGTTGTGGATTTAGTTACCCATGCATAGAAGAACACAATTCATAGCTGACAAACAATAAATCATGAACTTACTTTGAAAAATTCAAAGGAAATCCAGAAATTCAACTTGAAACAACAAAAAACACTTAAAACGAAATCCGGATATTTGAAATAATGCCAAAGTTACAAAAACCCAATCTCCAAAAACAAACTAAGAATAGTAGTAATAGAATCCAACCACAAAAACGAGGTTCCCTATTTATAAAAAATAGTGTCCTAAATTAAAAGGAATTAAAATAATTAAAGTTGTCCAAAAATGCGGCTTCAAACAATGACCCCACAGATGGTTTGTCTATGAAACAACGGATAGTCGAATGTCTCCGTAAGTCCATACTTGGTATCTTTTTTCATCCTTCAACTGGCATCTTCTTAATTCAATCGATGGACCAACAACATGGTCCATCGATGCGTCTACTATCCATCGATGCTTTCCGTGTTTCCATACTTAAACTTTCTTCAACTTCGGGTAATGGGACTTTCTTTGATCTGATCGATAATTCAACAAGACGGTCCGTCGATCCTTCCATAGACCCACACTTGGTAAGATTTCCTCGAGTTTCTATAGATACCTAAACTTTAGTTGACACTCACAATCTACGGTCTGTCGATAGAACGACGAGCCGTTGGTGGTCTTCGTGGGTCACCTCAGCAATAAATCTAAGCTGCCTTTTGCGTTTTGATTTTGGACACCTTTCCTGCAAAACAAAAATAAAAGCATATTAAAACTTCTATAAAAAGGATCTGTACACGCACCAATCTAAAGGAAAAAGCATTTAAAGTACCGTGAAACCATAGTACAGTTTTTGGGAGGCTTGAAACTGCGGTTTTTCAACCAACGGATCATCTGTCCATCAACAATTCATTAATGGGGTTTCGTGGGTGGAAAGTTAGCTCCATTTGGAGACTGGATAGCCTACCTTGCAGGTATAAACCACGGTGAAAGTCGACAGACCATTGGTTTGACCACTGACCATCGTTTGCCCTCGTTGGTTAAAACCGCCAAGGCAGTTTTGGGTTCTTCTCTAGGGCCCTTTATGGGTCCTAGGTGAGGTCGTAACTCAGATGTTAAAACCCTAAATATAGTCTTCTAGGTCTTTGGAATATCCCACACCAATTTAAAACAAAACTAACACATAAAACTCACTCAAACACATCAAGACACATGAACACTCTCTAAGGCACACTTTGCGAACGTCATGGACGTTCTCGGACGTTTGACCTCCAAAAATAACCAAACTTCAAACACTGCCTAAGGACACTAATATAACTTATTTTAAATTAAAATTAACTCTAGAAACAATCACGAAGTTCTAGTTCACCTTAGTTCATTTTAGGTTGTTACATTCTCCCTTATATGGAATAACATTCGTCCTCGAATGACACTAAAACTTTAAGACCATCAAGGACTACATTAGCAACACATCACACATTACAATCATTTTCAAACATTCACAATCAAAGCACCAACTAACAAGGATAAGAAATTCACACTTTCAAACACTTCATAACACAAGCACTTTGTAACAACTTTCACATTTAAAAATCCACTCTTACTCTTCACTTATTGAGGAACTACCTTCTCCAACATTAATAATTCTTATACAAAACCCCTTACACACATTGAAACATAATTTCAATACAAAGCAATTATTTTTTCAAAATTGAAGATTTTCACAATGAGCATCACCGTAACACCAGGCAACTTTGCAAAACTTTACAAATTCAATTTCACTTTCATTTCTTCACTTATGGAGGAACTACCTTATCCAACATTAAACATTCTCATTAACATCATTCTAAACAAATTGAAACCATCATTCATGAAAAATGCTATTTTTCTAAAAATTTGGACTTCTTTATTGTGAGCTCAAAACTTCATTCTGTCACTTTCTTAAAATTTCAATGCACCTTTCAAGCAACTCTAAGGCATGACAATATGAGAGACAAAAAACTAACTTACTACAAAGAGACTTGGTAAGTTACACTAAGTGCAATGTGAGAGTAGCATCCCAAACTACCACTCCCACTTAGTGACCCTTGAGGATTCCGTTTGACTTAGTACAATACATGCAATTCAACTCAATATTCATCATGCAAAACTTAGCTTTAACTTCTTTAACATTATACATTAAGTAATATAATTTAATATACAACATGATAGCTCATATTATTATGCAAGACTCTTAATAATTACTAAACTACTAAGGATTCAGTCTCAAGCTTAAATAAGAACACAAAGGAAAGATGATGATATCAACTACCTTTCTAATTAACTAATCCTCCCCACATAGGATAAAACCATCTTCAAGGCCTCATACCTCAAAGTACCATTATACCTCTCACAAGGTAGGAACTCACACTACCGTCGAATCATGCACATGAAAACTAAACATCAACTCTACTAGTCAAGCATAACACTCTCCTCTTAGGATTCAAGCCAAGACCAAATTTATGAAACATCACCTCATTCAACTCTTAGGCATCCTATAACTCAATCTCATGGAATAAAACTCCTCCTTTTTCTTTCGACCAATTAAGGTAGATTCATTTGAAAAAATAAAAAATCTTACTATACAAACTCCACCATTTTTGCTAGCATAACTCCTCGATTTCCTCACTAGATAATCATACCACATTTCCCCCTTAGAATAAACAGCTACTCAAGAGCTTCAACCCAATCATAAGAAGAACTATGCACCTTTAACCACACAAGAGGGTTTCCCTCAACTACTTAAACATCTCTACATCCTCTCTGCATTCCGCAAATCTACACCTTATAGCATTTCTGCCATCATTGAACATAATCACAAAATGACTCATTTTATCTCAAGGGAACCTTATTCAATCATTATAATTCCTACCATTGCTTAGAACTACATCACCATAATGATTCTAGTCATAACAATCCCAATCTCATAAATCACATATAGCAATAAATGGCATCACATCACAATTCTCAAAATTGACCTTCATATCTACTCTTCTATCCACAAAACCATCATAAGCATTAACAACTCACATTTATCTCCCTCAAACATAGAAACATCTCCCCTTCCAAGAAATCACACCTTGAAGACCATCACACAAGGGAACATAAGAGATAGAGAGAGACCTTATGGAGTTAAGTTCTATGGCACGATTAGAGAGTAATGAAGAAAGTGCAACTCTACTGTCCTTTAGCCTCTCTTCCATGGATGTGTCGCGACTCACACCAATGACCAAGATACTACTAGACGTGGCTTGTAAGACATTTAGAGACTAAACTATTTTATATTACCTTATGCTCTGATAACAAGTCTGCTACGACCCGTAAGCACCCTGTAGAAGTTAGGGAGGACCCTTGGGTCATGACCGCGCATACTTGACCATTTGGGGCCTTGTACAACCCCTTTAACTATCATTCATTGCATAAAACATGAAATGTACTGAATAATTAAAACTTTTCATGATAATTAATATAAAAAAGAATTCTTTTATAAATACTTATATAATCTCATTGTCACAAGCCAAACTTAAAGACACGACATAAATAACATAGGGACACCACCCTTTATATTTAAAGAAATACATAATAGGTCGTAACATAAAGACACTAAGAAGATTGGAAGTATGCCCTCAGATATATGAGGAAATACTTTGACTTGAGATAGACTTTCCCAAGATTTGCCTGCTAGACTTCAACCTTGCTTCCAAAACCTATACGTATAGACTACATAAATGTATGGGGTTATTACAAAACAATGTACTAAGTATGGCATCTCCAAAAACATGCAAAAAGGGACATTTTAGTAAAATAATCTTTCAAGCCAAATAATTAAAATACTTATGAATGTAGAAGTAAAAAATAATTTCCATCGTTTTAAGCAAAAAGAGCATTTTACAGTGAAGTACCCAAATTTTTACAGTAAGCTCCTTCAACATTATAGTGAATTATCCTATTGCAAAACTACTCAACTTCCAAGGCCAAGCAAAGAGGAAGTGAACTCATTTCTGTAGGAATTTACCTAACTAAGGATTATCCTAAGACTCACCAAGGTAAGACATGAAGGAAATTTCCATACACCTCCTTCAATACACACCAAGCAATCCTCAAGACTAGTGCTTTTGGGTTACTCACCTCGGGAGAACAAGCCACCACTCAATAACAAGAAATTATAAAACTCTAATAAGACACCAAGACTTCCCTTTCAGAATGCCTACTTAGCGGAATGATTAGATAGCGCCCCATACTATCACCTACCGTAAGTAGAACACTCTTTTAGAAAGCTTAGCACCCAGAGTCCCCTTTAGTAAGGTCTACTTAGTGCAATGGATAGATAGCATCCTATTAAACCACCTACCCTAAGTAGTACATTTTTGTAAAAGACTTAGTTTATTAAATTCATATAAGGCTCACTAAGACTCCTCTTTTGGAATGCCTACCTAGTGCAATGGATAAATTGTGTCCCATTCCACTCCTGCCCTAAGTAGTACACTCTTTTGGAAGACTTAGCATTTCTATTACTTTTATGGGAGTTAGATTAACCGTCATAGACCATGAGTGATAAACATGGAATCCCGATACTTCCCTTATCGGAGAAGGGTCGTTCACTTGCCTTGGGTGAGGTCTTACTTTGTTTGAGCTTTTACATGGATTTCCTAATAGCTACACCTATGCGGGCACATAGTTAAGGGATAAAGAGGTCGCTACTAAGTAACTCATTCGCTACAAAATGAGTACTCATCTAAAGAGGTACATTAGAATACAACATTTTACCTCACAAAGTGTAATCATCTCTTCTTCATATCCTCTCGATGCTAAGCATATCTCCCCACATATTCTCAACATTTTAAAATATGGGTTAAGGATATTTAGTGATCACCACATCTCAACTCGTAAGGGCATTCATCCTCTAACCTCTTTTTGAAAGCTCTTACGATATAGTGAGGTTGCTACTAAACTCTTCATCTCAAATCACAAAGAGTGTTCACCCAAAAACACCCATTTTTGACTTAACATAGCTTCATTCATTCATTCAGGTGTGAGTGTGTGTACATATGAGTACATCTTGCACATAAGCATCATTTCATTTACATTTAATTTGTATACATTCTTAGACCTTAATTCATCACATTACACACTTTACATGCTTCAGAAAATCTCATAAGTTATTTAGACATAATCTTTTGCATACTTCTCATAACAAGCTTCATAAAACAAATTAACAATGATAACTCCATTTCCATCTTTCTTCACATAATATGCCTTTATAGCCTCATTCAAAATACACAAGTGACTACACATTCATACAATTCAAGTAAACATCGCCACCAAGAAGGTATACCATACCACTTAAGAGTATTTCATAATAAAAAAAATGAAAAAACATAACCAACTTACCCTTTAATCCAATATTCCATCACCTGTAACATCTTAATAAACAACTTAGCATAATATAGACCTTAGGGCAGTATCTAAACAACAACATCAACTCAAAGAAACCAAATCTTAAAGATTACAAATTGATGCTCATTTAATCCATTCCTTAAGACAAAATTTGACATAAAACTTTAACATGTTTTCATTAAAGTTTTAGCATTAAAATCACCAACTAACATTAAAACATCATATTTGAATGATTTAAAATGTTTTGATGCAAGAACCATACTTAGAGCCACTGATAGAAGAAGTTAGGGTTGGAAAACATTCTTTGAAATCTATTAGAAAGGTGCTCCTTGAATGGAAGAGAGTTCCAGGATTACTACCATACCTCACATATAATAAACCCCAATGACTTTTGATGAAGAAACGTCTACCAACAGCCCCTTCTAGCCCTTCTTGAGTTCTAGCTTCCTTGGTGACTTGAGAGAGTCTTCTAAGAGGGAGGGGTTTAGGGATTTAAGAAATGATGTCTTAAATGAGGTCTTAGGGGTTAAAACACTTTAATATATAGATATAAACAAACCTAAAAATGACTTCGTAGGTTCATAAAAGACTTGGGGTGAATTTACCAAAAACCCAAATTCACTATAGGAAAAGACAATTTTTGGCAGACTTGAAACGACGCTGAGCAACCAACGGACCTTCTGCCCATCAATGGTCCATTTGTGAGGTTCTGTGGGTGAAAACTTAGATTCATTAGGATCCTGGATAACCTACCTTGAAGGTCCAATCACCGGGACAAATGGATAGGCCGTTGGTTGGACCACTGGCCGTCGTTTGCCCTCGTTGGTAGACACTGCCAAGGCAGTTCTGGGTTCTTCTCTAGGGCCCCTTATAGGTCCTAGGTAAAGTCGTACCAGGACGTTAAACCCCTAAACATAGTCGTCTAGGTTTTAGGAAAATCCCACACAATTTTTAATAAAGCAAACACGTAAAACTCACTCAAACATGACACATGAACACTCTCAAAGGAAAACTTCGCGAATGACGTGGAATTTCTCGGACGTTTGACCTCCAAACTTAACCAAACTTGACACAATGCCTAATTACACTAGTACAACTCATTTTAACATAAAATTAACTCAAGAAAAAATCACGAATCACTAGTTCACCTTAGTTCGTTTTAGGGTACATTCTCCCCCACTTTGAATAACATTCGTCCTCGAATGACACTAAAACTTTATGACATTCAAGGACTCCATTAGAAACACATAACACATTAAAACCATGTTCAAACATTTACGATCAAATCACCAACTAACAAGTATTACAAATTCACAATGTCAAATACTTTGCAACACAAGCACTTTGTAACAACTTTCACATTTCAAAATCCACTCTTGTTCTTGACTTATGGAGGAAATACCTTTTCAAACATTAAACATGTTTATGCACAACCCATTTAAACATCAAAAATGAATATTTTCACAGTGAGCATCACGTAACCCAGGCAACTTTGCAAAACTTCACAAATTTAATCGCACTTTCATTTCTTCACTTATGGAGGAAATCCTTCTCCAACATCAAACATGCTCATAAACATCATTTCAAAACACATTGAAACCATTGTTCATGAAAAATGCATTTTTTTCTAAAAAGTTGGATTTCTTCACAGTGAATTAGAAACTTCACTGTGCAACTTTCTTAAAAATTCTATAATGCACCTTTCAAGCAACTCTAACTAAAAGGAATGACAATGTGAGAGACAAGGCCATACTAACTTACTCCGAAGAGACTTGGTAAGTTACACTAAGTACAATGTGAGAGTAGCATCCCATACTACCACTCCCACTTAGTGACCATTGAGGATTCTCTTGGACTAAGTACAATACATGCAACATTCATCATGCAAAACCTAGCTTTAACTTTCTTCTTTAACAATATACCTTAAGTCATCTAACTTTATGTACAACACATGATAACTTATATTATGATGGAAGACTCTTAATCATTACCAAACTACTCAGGACTTTGTCTCAAGGTTGAATAAGAACACAAATGAAAGATGAGGATATCAACTACCTTTCTATTCAACTCATTCTCCCCCACATTGGATAAAGTTATATTCAAGGCCTCATACCTAAAAGTACCATTATAACTCTCACTAGGTAGGAACTCACACTAACCTCGAATCATGCACATAAGGACTAAACATTAACTCTACTAGTCAAGCATAACACTCTCCTCTTAGGATTCAAGCCTAGACAAACTTTCTTAAACATCACCTCATTCAACTCTAAGGCCCAACAAAACTCAATTTCATGGAATAAAACTCCTCCTTTTCCTTTACACCAATTAAGTTAGATTCATTTGGAAAAATAAAAAACCTTACTCTATAAACTCCACCATTTTTGCTAGCATAACTCCAAAACTTCCTCACTAGGTAATCATACCACATTTACCCCTTAGAGTAAAAACCTACACAAAAAACATCAACCCAATCATAAGAAGAACTATGAAACATTAACCACACAAGTGGGTTTCCCTCAACTCCTACAATATCTCCACATCCTCTCAACATTCCTTAAATTTACACCTCAAAGAATTTCTACCATTATTGAACATAATCACAAGATGTCTCATTTTCTCTCTAAGGCGCTTTATACTATCATTAAAATTTCAACAATGATTAGAACTACATCACCATAATGTTTCTCATCATTGCACTCCCAATCTCATAAATCACACATAGCCATAAATGGCATCACATCACAATTCTCAAAACTCAGCATCATATCTACTCTTCTATCCACAAAACCATCATAAGCATCAAAAATAAAAATTTTCTCCCGCAAACATAGAAACATCTCCTCTTCCAAGCAAGCACACCCATAAGACCATCGGACAAGCGAACGTAAGAGAGAGAGAGACCTTATGGAGTTAAGTTACATGGAACGATTCAAGAGTAATGAAGAAAGTGAAACTCTATCATCCTATAGCCTCTTGTACATGGATGTCTTGCGACTCACACCAATGACCAAGATACTACTAGACGTGGCTTGTGAGACTATTAGACCCTAATCTATTTCCCACAATCTTATGATCTGATATCAAGTCTATCAAGACCCGCAAGCACCCCCCTAGAAGTTAGGGAGGACCCTTGTATCATGAACGGGCGTACTTGAACCTTTGGGGTCTTGTACAAGCCCTTTAACTATCGTTCATACATAAGACATGAAAAGTAGTGGGAAATAAAAACTTTTTCATGACAATTAATATAAAAAGAAATTCTTTGATAAATACTTAGAAAATCTCCTTGTAACAAGACAAACATAAAGACACGACATAAATAACTTAGGGACATGCTCCTTTACATTTATAGAAGTAGATAATAAGTCTTAACGTAAAGAAACTAAGAAGATGGAACTATGCCCTCGGATACATGAGGATGTACTTTGTCTTGATAGAAACTTTCTGAATCTTTTCCTTTGAGACTTCAACCTTGCTTCCAAAACCTATACTTATTGAGTATTGAAAAGTATCAGGTTAGTGCAAAACAATGTACTAAGTATGACATATGTAAAAATATGCAAAAGGGACATTTTAGTAAAATAAGCTTTCACGACAAATGAATAAAACATTCATGAATATAGAAGTAAAACAACATAAGAATCATCATTTAACACTTAGAGAAGATTTCCATAATTTTATTTTAAGAACAAAGAGCATTTTACAATGAAGTACCCAAATTTTTACAGTAAGCTCCTTCAATATTACAGTGAACTATCCTATTCAAATAATAGTGAACTTCTAAGGCCAAGCAAAGAGGAAGTGAACTCATTTCAGTAGGAGTTTCCCTAACTAAGGATTATCCTAAGACTTACCAAGGTATGGAATGAAGGAAATTTATAAACAACTCCTTCAATACACACCAAAGAGATCCTTAAGATTACTCGTTTCGGGTAACTCACCTCGGGAGAATCAGCCACCACTCAATAACAAGACATTAGAAGGACACACTCAAATAAGACACCAAAACTTCCCTTTCGGAATGCCTACTTAGTGCAATGAGTTTATAGCGTCCCATACCACCACCTACCCTAAGTAGTACACTCTTTTAGAAGGCTTAGCACCAAGACTCCCCTTTCAGAAGTTCTACTTAGTGCAATGGATAGATAGCGTCCCATTCCACCACCTACCATAAGTAGTATGTTTTTTTAGGAGACTTAGTTAATTCAATTCATATGAGGGTCACCAAGACTCCCCTTTCGGAATACCTACCTAGTGCAAAGGATAAATAGTGTTCCATTCCACCTCCTACCCTAAGTAGTACACTCTTTTAGAAGACCATTTTCATTACTTTTGTGGGATTTATCTTAACTGACAAATACCATGAGAGCTAAACATGGAATCCCAATACTTCCCTTATCAGAGAATGGTCCCCTCACTTACCTAGGGTGAGGTCTTACTTTATTTTGCTTTTACATTGCTTTCCTAATAGCTTCACCAATGCAGGTACATAGTTAATGGATAAGGAGAATGCTACTAAGTAACTCATTCTCTACTAATGAGGAATACTCATCTCAAAAGGTAAATTGAATACAATATATCACCTCATGAAGTGTAACCAGCTATTCTTAATATCCTCTCGGTGCTATGCATAACTCCCCAAAGATTCTCAACATTTTAAACTATAGGTTAAGGCTAACTAATGAGCACCACATCTCAACTCTTGAAGGGAATTCATCCTCCAACATATATTAGAAAGCTCGTACGATGCAGTGAGGTTGCTACTAAACACTTCATCTCAACTCATGAAGAGTGTTCACTCCAAAACTTCCCTTTTGGACTTAACTTAGCTTCATTCATTCATTCAAGTGTGAGTATATGTACATAGGAGTACATGTTGCACATCAGCATAATTTCATTTACATTTAACTTCTATACATGCATAGACCGTCACTCATCACATCAAACACTTAACATGCTTCACATAATCGTATAAGTCATTTAGACATAATCCTTAGCATACTTCTCATAAAAAGCTTCATAAAACAAATTAAAAAGAATAATTTCATTTCCATCTTTCTTCACATAATATGCCTTCATGGCCTCATACAAAATGTACAAGTAACTACACATTCATACAACTCAAGTAAACACCGACAACAAGAAGGTGGACCATACAAATCAAGAGTATTTCATAATCAAAACGAAACAACATAACCAACTTACCCATTTGTTCAAGATTCCATAACCTATAACATTTTAATCAACAATTCATCGTTATATATCCCTTAGGGCAGTATCTAACAACAACATCAACACAAACAAACAAAAGCTTAAAGACTACAAAATTCATGCTCATTTAACCCATTCCTTAAGACAGATATTCGACATAAATCTTTAACATGATTAGAATAAAGTTTTAGCATTAAAATCACCAAATAACATTAGAAACATCATATTTGAATGATTTAAAATGCTTTTATGCGATACCCATACTTAGAACCAAAGATAAAAGAAGTTAAGGTTGGAAAACTCTTTTTGAAATCTATTAAATGGGGGATCCTTGAATGGAAGAGAGGTCAAGTATGACTACCATACCTCACATAGAAGAAACCCTAATTATTTTTTATGAAGAAACGTCCACCACTAACCCCTTCTATCCCTTCTTAACTTCTAGGTTCCATGGTGACTTGAGAGAGCCTTCTAAGAGGGAGGGGTTCTGGGTTTAAGAAAATTAAGTCTAAAATGATGTCTTAGGGTTTAAAACACCTTAATACATAGAAATAACCTAATTTCATAAAATACTATTCAATCCTTTAAGTTAATTATTAAATATAGTCAAACCTCCCATACTAGAATAATTAAGCATATTTTAATAAATCTATATATTACAATATAGTACGATAAAATCAAACCAAACATTTAAAATGTTATTAAACAACAACAAACAATATAGTCTGGCCAAACATTGTATCTATCATACAATACAATATAATAGAATAGAATAGAATACAATATATTATGAAACAATGGGTAACATTGATCCCAAAAAAATGTAAAGGAGGAGCTTGATTGTCTTGGGGAGGAACTCCCGTATTGACATTCTCCTCTTCAACTGTTCTTGTGTTTGTCCTTCTAGTAGTCATAACCTATATCAAGAATTAATGTATTAGAATAAAGGACACATAAATTTTAGACTCTTGAGGCACGACTTAAGAATACCAAATGAAGTGAGAATTTGCTAAGCATCACATAACCTCTCATTTATGAGAGTGGCACGCTTCACAATGATAAAGAAGACTCTTCATAGATGTGGTTTTGTGAGACATAATTCCTTGTATTTAATCTATCTCATGCTTTAATACAAATCTTTACACGATAGGAGAGTACCCCCTAGCCATAACTAGTTTCTTCGTCGTCGAAGAGGCCTTAGACAAGCCCTTAACATTCATCATTTCATCATAGATAGAATAAAAGTGGAAAATTTAAAAATTTTCATTTGATGCACAAATTCACTTCACATATATCAGAATAGAATCTTTACTTGTCTCACATAAACATCTATACATACGAGTATGAGAATGGGGACTTAGCCCTTACATAAATAAAACGTCTTATGATAGGAATTACAATACAATGCTATAATAAGGAAAAGGAAACTAGAACTATAATCAAGCATCTCCATCCCCGGACAAGAGGACTCACGAACTTAGGAATAACAATCCAAGTTTCTTGAATAAAGGAGTGGAATCACCTCAATTTCCTGAACCCACATTTTGTGTAGAAAATAAGAGAAATATGGGTTAGTACAAACCACACATACTAATGTAAACATAGGCAAGTAAAACATATGAAAACATGCACAAAGGGACAATTTGTTTATAAGTTAAAAGCCTTTATGCATATTCCAAGAACATATACAATTCCATATCATGACAACGATAAGACATATTCATATTTATGTTAAAGAGTAACATAATAATAAATCCATAATAAACATTCATATTTATAGTTCATTACATTAATACATCACAAGACCTCATTTATAATCCCTAACCAAGTCCACTAGTGCAATGTGTGTGGATCCCCATAACACCACATAAACAAAGTAAACTAACAAAGACATCATAAGCATTCTCTTTTACATCATAAATCATCAAAGAAGTGTAGTCCATACCCTTACCTAAACTAAGTAACACCCTTTAAGTAGTCCTTGTTAGTGTTCATCTTCTTACTTTCATTAATTCATTTTAACTTTCTAAAAACTTCCCCATAAACAATATAGACTATGTGAGCTTACATGGAATCAGTGTCATACCCTCACATCAAAAAGAGGATGTCCTACTTGCCAAGGTAAGGCATATACATTCATATAGCATCTAGATAGGTCCACTAGCTAAGGTTCATATGGGGGATTATAGTTAAGGAACTAGGAGGTTATTATTAGAAACCCTCTTTATGCTAACTTAGATTGTAGTTTCCACCTCATGAGAGAATACATTGTGACCCTCCCTTTCTTTGTGAAGGAACACCTCTCAATGTCAATTTCACTCGGTGCTAAGGTACATTACCTTTTTGAAGTTTCTTTTAGTTTTTTATTAATAATAAGTCATAATATAAGTCTTAGGATTTTAACCCATCATAAACATGTTTGTAGATCATTGGTTTCAAGATGAGAAAACCCTTCATCACAACCCAACATCATATGATAATATTACTTTATAATCATAGTCATAAGATTTACATAAAGATTACCTTCAACCCCTCATAATATCACACCTATCATCCTCTCACAACCAACATATACATAGTACTATCATATATTCATAACTTCATCATTCATACTTCAATAATAAACATTAACAAAGTAAGCCAATAAAAATACAATAACATGTTGATGACCTTAAAGATCTTAGCAATGGCCTACAAGAAACCTACTTAATACTTCACCCCAAATCAATGATATTTACCCATAAAGTCAATTATGCAAGAACATTATCAATTACATCACCTCTAGTAATTATAACACAGTGCAAGAGTTAGGGTTAGGAGAAGGTGACATTCATGGGTATTTAAGGAATTAGGTCAAAGACCTAAAGTAATACATAAATTCACTCATACACATTCATAATAAATTATTATTAATCACATCTAGAACAAATGAGTAAAGTTTAAAGGTAACCAACGAATTGGAGTGAAATTTAGAAATTTGGAGGAACATTGAAATTCAATTTGAAGGAACCGCTTGGGCAAAGGAGTCCTAAGAGTAAAGAGTCACCATAAATTATCAATCCTTAAATATTTATGAAGAAAATTGTTGTTCTTAAATCCTTAGATATAGCTTGATATTCTTTTTCAATGAGTCTTGAGTTGAGAGAGTTTTGAGAGAGAAGGTAAGTTTTGAGTTTTGTTTTGTGAGTTTAGTTGGAATGAACTAGGGTCTTGCGGTTGGGGTATTAGAATTAGGAATAGTTAGGTAATTAAATCCCTAACAACCTTTCCTAATGCCTAGTTCAATAACTAACTCGAGATAAGATACGAAAATAAAAGTTAAGACTCATTTACCTGGCAGTAACTTATGGCCACCACCTAAGGACAGTAGGTTGTCTTATGACCCGTCCTCTAGGTCATAAGTCTTGTCTAAGAGGGTGTAAAGGAGAAGTCTTGGTGGGGATACTAATAATAAATCCATGAGCCTCGCTTACGGGGCTTGTCACGACCAAAAACGAGCGAACCATAATGAACAAAATATAATGCGGAAGACCCAAAACTCATTAACGAAATCAATTAAATCACTTCTAAAGTTTAATACGTATTATTACCAAAATCTGGAAGTCATCACACCAAGAACATCTATTCTCGAATTTCTAAATCTAAGAGTATTTAAGAAGCTAAAATAAGTAAAAGAGATGGTCCATGTCCGAACTTCAAGACATCAAGACGTGAAGGAGAGAATCCAGTCCGAGCTAGGAATAATAGCTCACCCTGAAATCTGATATACTGGAGACTGGCTAAAGTTGTGGACGAGTCGAAGTCGATGGTGCACTTGCTGCACTCCACAAAACAACAAGAAGAAAATACAAGTAGGGGTCAGTACAAGGAACACGTACTGAGTAGGTATCATCGGCCAACTCAAAATAGAAAGCAATATATACTGAATAATAATATAAAATCAACCACAATACTTAACAGGTGATAATCAACAAGTACAAGAACCATTGGCAACAACACAAAGCACACCTATGAGAACTCAAGCCTCCACACCATACTCCTTTTGGAAAATAGGTTCTTCGAATTTGAGTATATTAACATAATTCAAGATTGCTTTTCTTTATTATTATTGTGTCGGAACGTGACACTCCGATCCATTATTACTACCTTGTCAGAACGTGACACTCTGATCCCCTAATACTATGGTCGGAACGTGACACTCCGATCCCCTAATACTACATGTCGAAACGTGACACTCCGATCCATTATTACTACCGTGTCGGAACGTGACACTCCGATCCCTTAATACTATATGTCGGAACATGACACTCCGATCCCCTAATACTACATGTCGGAACGTGACACTCCGATCCATTTATCTCATTATTTTAGTTCATCAAGCCTTCTTCATGTCAAGGCGTCATCTTAATAGAGAGGATTTAAGATTGAAGATTCAACAGTCTCATCATTCTAACCACCACAATTATACGATCACAACATACAAACACACAATCAAGCATATAGAAGACTTTACGATACCATCCAATACATATCAATCGCTATTTAGAGTTTATCTATCACATAGAAATAAACCATAAGCTACCTCCACCGAAGAATCGTAATCAAGCAAGCTACTTCCCCAATGCCTTTGCTTTCCTCTTCGTTCTCTCTCTCTCGCTCGTTCTCCCCTCTCTGTCTTTTTCTTTTTCTTCTCCAGATTCTTTTTGTTTTACCCTAATTATCATATAATTCATTATGATTAAAGTAACCCATTATTTATTTTAAAGTTATCTCCTTTAACCCCCAAGTAAATAAATTATTAAACTTACCCCACTAATTTCATAAAGTTTGTCATGAATAGTCCAAAACACCCCTTTAAAACTTTTAGCAGAAATCCGACCCAATTGGGGTTACGCAACTTGTGACGGTCCGTCGTGTCTATGACGGTCCGTCCTGCAGGTCCGTCACAAAGTTCAGAGAGTTAAATTCAGTAAATAGGTTTGTGACGGCCCGTCGTATCTACGATGGTCCGTGCTGCAGTTCCGTCGTGAAGTTCAGAGAGTCGATCTCAGTACCCAGATTTCAGAGTTGAAGTGTTTTGGAACGAATACCCTCGACGGTCCGTCGTGACCATGGCGGTCCGTCGCGTGATCCGTCGACCCAGTCAGTTATTATCAAAAATAATTCTACTGCTCAAATCGACAAAACAAGTTGTTACAATAGATACCAATTTACCCATCGTTCGTCCTCGAACGATCACAGGAAGAAAGACAAGGGCGAGAAAGAGTACCTGAATCTGTAAAAAGATGTGAATATCTTCCTTGCATATCAGCCTCATTCTCCCAAGTGGATTCTTCAACTGACCGATTCTTCCACTGAACCTTGATAGATGCAATCTCCTTTGATCTCAACTTGCGGACTTCTCTATCTAAAATAGCAACAGGCTCCTCCTCATATGACAAATTCTCATCAAGAAGAACTGAATCCCAACGAATAATGTAGTTTCCATCCCCATGGTATTTTTTCAGCATAGACACATGAAATACCGGGTGCACTCCTGAGAGTCCTGGAGGCTGTGCCATTTCATAAGCCACCCTCCCACGCGTTTCAGAACTTCAAATGGACCAATATACCTCGGACTAAGCTTACCTCTCTTACCAAACCGCATCACCCCTTTCATGGGTGAAACCTTCAGCAAGACTTGTTCACCCTCCATAAAATTCAAGTCCCTAACCTTTCGATCTGCATATTCTTTCTGCCTGTTCTGAGCTGCTAGAAGCTTCTCCTGAATGAATTTTACTTTATGTAATGATTCCCTCAAAAGGTCGGTACCCCATGGTCTCACCTCAAATCCATCAAACCAACCAATGGGAGACCTACATCTCCTCCCATACAGTGCCTCAAATGGGGCCATATCAATACTTGAGTGATAGCTATTATTGTATGAAAACTCTGCTAAGGGTAAGAAGTTATCCCAATGACCACCAAATTCTATCACACATGTACGAAGCATATCCTCCAACACCTGAATCGTTCGCTCAGGCTGTCCATCTGTCTGAGGGTGAAATGCAGTACTAAGATCCAACCTAGTACCTAATTCAGCATGCAATGTTCTCCAAAACTTAGAAGTAAATTGTGTACCTCTATCTGATATGATGGAAAGTGGAACTCCATGCAATCGAACAATTTCTGAGATATAGAGTTTGGCTAACTTCTCTGCATTGTAAGTCACCTTGACCGGAATGAAGTGAGCAGACTTAGTTAATCTGTCAACAATTACCCAAATAGAATCAAACTTACCCAAGGTCTTTGGTAGACCAACCACGAAATCCATTGCAATTCTTTCCCACTTCCATTCAGGAATGGGTATTCTCTGAAGTGTTCCTCCGGGCCTCTGGTGTTCATACTTTACCTGCTGACAATTCGGGCATTGGGCAACAAAATCAACAATGTCACGCTTCATTCTACTCCACCAAAAATGTTACTTTAGGTCACGATACATCTTGGTTGCACCAGGATGTATAGAATACCTTGAACTATGACCCTCTGTAAGAATAATGTGAATCAAATCATCCACACGGGGAACACATACCCTTCCCTTAATTCTCAAAACACCTTCCTCATCAATTATTGCCTCTTTAGCCTCTCCTCGCAATACAATATCTCAAATTCGGCTCAGCTTCTCATCAGTAAACTGCTTTCCCTTAATCTTGTCAAGAAAAGAAGAACTTGCCTCCACACAGGCAAAAAATCCTCCCTTCTCTAGTACTTCCAGCCTCACAAAGTCATTAGCCAGAGTCTTAACCTCTCTAGCCAATGGGCGTCTAGAAACCTGTAAGTGGGCTAGACTTCCCATGCTCCCTGCTTTTCTACTTAAAGCATCTTCCACCACATTAGCTTTTCCTGGGTGATACAAAATAGTAATATCATAGTCCTTCAGTAGTTCCATCCACCTCCTCTGCCTCAAATTCAAATCTTTCTGAGTAAAGACATACTGTAAACTACAATGATCTGTATAGACTTCACACTTGACCCCATATAGATAATGTCTCAATTGCTCTAATGCAAACACAACTGCAGCCAACTCCAAATCATGGGTCGGATAGTTACGTTCATGCACTTTTAATTGCCTCGAAGCATAAGCAATTACATTCCTCTCCTGCATTAGCACTGCACCCAAACCAGAATAACATGCATCACAATAAACAATGAAATTCTTGCCTTCCACTGGCAAGGTAAGAATTGGTGCAGTAGTCAACAAGGTCTTGAGATTCTTGAAGCTTTCTTCACATTCGTCCGACCATACAAATGGAACATTCTGCTTAGTCAAATTTGTCAGTTGGGAGGCAGCATAAGAAAATTCCTTGACAAATCGACGGTAGTAGCTAGCTAAACCAACAAAGCTCCTTACCTCTGTAACATTAGTAGGTCTTACCCAACTCTTCACTGCTTCAATCTTAGAAGGATCCTCCATCACTCCATCCTTAGAACCCACGTGCCCCAAGAAGGACACTGAATCTAGCCAAAACTCACACTTGGAAAATTTGGCATAAAGCCTTTTCTCCCTCAACAACTCTAATGCAATTCTCAAATGATCCTCATGTTCTTTCGTGCTCTTTGAGTATATCAGTATATCATCAATAAATACAATAACAAAGAGATACAAATATGGCTTAAAAATCCCGTTCATCAGGCTCATGAAAGCAGCAGGGGCATTCATAAGCCCAAAAGACATTTTTAAGAATTCATAATGCCCATACCGGGTTCTAAAAGCAGTCTTTGGCACATCCGCTGCCCGTATTTTTAATTGATGATAACCAGATCTCAAATCAATTTTTGAGAAGGTACAAGCACCTTGTAACTGATCGAACAAATCATCAATGCGAGGAATAGGATACTTGTTCTTAATAGTTACCTTATTCAGTTGCCTGTAGTCTATGCACATCCGAAAACTTCAATCCTTCTTCTTCACAAATAAAACAGGAGCACCCCAAGGGGATGCACTTGGTATAATAAAACCTTTACCTAACAACTCCTGAAGTTGGGCCTTTAAATCCCTTAACTCAGCTGGAGCCATTCTATAAGGGGGTATGGAAATGGGGCGAGTACCCGGCTCCAGGTCAATACAAAAATCAATATCCCTATCCGGTGGCATACCAGGAAGGTCTGCAGGAAACACATCCCAGCAACTCACGGACTATCGAGACATACTCAATCGAAGGTACTTGGGAAGTATCATCCCTGAGATTGGCCAAGAAAGCTAAACAACCCTTACTAACCATTCTTTTAGCACGAAGAAAAGAGATGATATGAACTGGAGTGGAAATATAGTCACCCTCCCACACTAGCGGATCTGTCCCAGGCTTGGCCAATGTCACAGTTTTAGCATTACAATATAAGATTGCAAAATTTGGAGAAAGCCAAGTCATACCCAGAATCACATCAAAATCAACCATCTCTAGAATAATCAAATCTACATGAGTATTGCTCCCCACAAAAGTCACAAGACAAGACCTATAAACCTTTTCAACTATCACAGACTCACCCACAGGAGTAGAGACACGAATAGGCATGTCAAGCAAATCACAATATAAATCAAGACTAGTAGCAAAGGAGGAAGATACATATGAAAATGTGGATCCAGGATCAAATAATACAGAAGCCATGCAATCACAAACCAAAAGATTACCTGTGATAACGGAATCATATGTCTCTGCTTCAGACCTCCCGGGGAAAGCATAACAATGGGCCCTATCACCTGTCTGCGCATTGCCTCTACCATGTTGCGCTGCAGTAGTTCCAACTTGTCCGCCACCCCAACTGATTTGGTGACCACCATTTCCTTGGCCACCACATCCTCCAGAATGGCGGCCTCTACCATGACTACCTCTACCTCTAACTATTGGGGGTCTGTAACTCTATTTTGGACAATACCTCCTAATATGTCCAGTCTCTCCACATCCATAACAATCTTTGGAGTCAAGCATAGGTCTCTGTGAGAATGACGAAGTCTGGGGATAACTTCCAAACTCAGAGAAATGTTGACTGGTCTAAGATAAACCCCTAGCTACAGCCTGCAGTGAAGACTGAATAGGTCGGGCTGGGTAACCTCCTGAACTCTGCCCTCTGAAGTAAGAACCACTAAACTCACCTCCCTTACGGAACTTCTTAGATGTCGACGCCATGGTAAAGTCGTCTGGCTTCACTTCCTCCACCTCTATCACAAAATCAACCACTTCCTGAAAGGATTTTGCTGCAGCAACTACTTGTAAGGCTGGGATCTGCAAATCTGACCTCAATCCTTTCACAAAACGGCGAATCCGCTCTTGTGGACTGAAGCAAAGCTGGGTGGCATACCTGGATAGTGCACAAAATTTAGCCTCATAAGCAGTAACAGACATCCTGCCTTGCTCTAGGCTTAGGAACTTATCTCTCCTCTTGTCCCTTAAATTCCGGGGGTATATACTTCTCCATAAATAAGCTAGAGAATGATGCCCAAGTCATAGGTGGTGCCTGTGCTGGTTGACAGTCAACATACGATCGCCACCACATTTTGGCATTCCCCTGTAACTGATAGGTTAAAAACTCAACACCGAATCGTTCTACTATGTAAATCTTATGTAGCAGCTCATGACAATCAACCAGAAAATCATAGGCATCCTCAGATTCAACACCCTTGAAGACTGGAGGTTACAACTTCAAGAATTTAGTAAAAAGTTCATGCTGATCACTCGTCATTATAGGACCTTTAGTCAATCGAGGAAACGTGCCTACTTCCAATGAGGCATCCATGCGGGGAGCCACAACAGATGCATGTTGTACTCCCGGAACCTGAGGTGCTGGTGCAGAAAACACGTGAGGTGTCTGGCCCTGATCAGATAACCCGCTAAGATAAGTAAGAACCTAATTAATCATCTGTGGTGTAGGCTGGGGTGGTAATTCCTCATTTTGAACATGATCGTTTTCCCCTTCTTCACCCTCTCTCACTACCTCATCAGTCGGTGGAGGAGTCACCGCTCTATTACTAGCTGGACCAGGTGTTTATCCTCTACCTCTAGAGGATGTCCTCCTGCGACCTCTACCACGGCCTCTTGCAACTGCTCCTCCTCGAGCTACAGCCCCAGTTGTTGGCTCAGACGCACCCTGTCTTGCCGGTGTTGGTGTTGGCACAGTTGTTGCTCTAGTTCTAACCATCTATGAAATAGAGTGAGGATGTCACATACCAATTTGTATCAACTAGATACCAATTTGATCCAAGTAATAGCACGAAAGAAAGAAAGAATGGAATTTTCCTAAAGTCCTATAGCCTCTCAAAGAAAAGTAAGGGCGTCCCCCTACCATTACTCAAGAATCCACTAGATTCGTTCTTGTGTGATGAGACCAATGAACCTAACGCTCTGATACCAAGTTTGTCACGACCCAAAACGAGCCGCGAGTGGCACCCACACTTATCCTCCTATGTGAGCAAACAACAAATCTAAACCCCAACGTTTACAAATATTTCAACCATAATGAACAAAATATAATGCGGAAGACCCAAAACTCATTAACGAAATCAATTAAATCACTTCTAAAGTTTAATACTTATTATTTCCAAAATCAGGAAGTCATCACACCAAGAACATCTATCCTCGAATTTCTAAATCTAAGAGTATTTAAGAAGCTAAAATAAGTAAAAGAGATGGTCCATGTCCGAACTTCAAGACATCAAGACGTGAAGGAGAGAATCCAGTACGAGCTAGGAATAATAGCTCACCCTGAAATCTGATATGCTGGAGACTGGCTAAAGTTGCGGAAGAGTCAAAGTCGATGGTGCACTTGCTGCACTCCACAAAACAACAAGAAGAAAATACAAGTAAGGGTCAGTACAAGGAACACGTACTGAGTAGGTATCATCGGCCAACTCAAAATAGAAAGCAATATATACTGAATAATAATATAAAATCAACCACAATACTTAAAAGGTGACAATCATCAAGTACAAGAACCATTGCCAAAAACACCAAGCACACCTATGAGAACTCAAGCCTCCACATCATACTCATTTGGGAAAATAGGTTCTTCGAATTTGAGTATATTAACATAATTCAAGATCACTTTTCTTTAATATTATTGTGTCGGAACGTGACACTCCGATCCATTATTACTACCGTGTCTTAACGTGACACTCCGATCCCCTAATACTACATGTTGGAACATGAAACTCCGATCCCCTAATACTACGTGTCGGAACGTGACACTCCGATCCATTATTACTACCGTGTCGGAACGTGACACTCCGATCCCCTAATACTATGTGTCGAAATGTGACACTCCGATCCATTATTACTGCCATGTCGGAATGTGACACTCTGATCCCCTAATACTAGTGACGACTCGTTACTGCTTTTGTACTTCAAGCTGTCTTTTAATGACTTTTTGGGTCAAATGGTAGGGTCCTCCTCAAGATCCCTAGGGTGGACCTTGGGAAGTCGTACCCAAATATTTCTTCCCGTAATACTTGGTTTATATATATTTAAATAATTTTATAATATTTCATCCTCACACGATACTCCAGTACCCCATGCAGCACGTAAGAACACACTAGTTCAATTTTAGTATCTTTAAGACGTCATGGTCGTTTCTTGATGTTTAGACTCTAATACCTCCTAGACAAGATAATTAAATTAGATTAGGCCTAGAAACATAATTTTAACACTTATTAGGTCATTAAAATCCATTTAATCTCTATCTTAGGTCATTAGATTTTCGAGGTGCAATAAACATAGACCATGTTGAGCTACATAGAATCATGTGTCTTACTCCCATATCATAAAGAGATGTCATACTTTTCTAAGGTATAATTAGCATATTAGCTTTTAAGTGGATCCACTATCTAAGACGTATGTGGGCACATAGTTATGAGATAAGGAGCTTTCTACTAGAAATCCAAACTTTCTAACATAGAAGGTTTCCATCTCATGAGATACTTACTTTGGGAAGTTTGACTTTCTAGCGTAAAATCTTCCACCTCATTGTTATATCCACTCAGTTCTAAGAATAATTCCCTTTTAAGTTCATATCAATCAAAGAATGAACTAGTCACTATACATCATATCATCATAATAGCTCATTTATTCATTAGGTGAGAATGTTCTTTCAACCTTCGCATCGTCAACATGTTAGTAAACCTTTCACATCTTATTCAAAGTGCGTTCCTGAGAATAATTTTTCAATCAATGCAATAAGCTTACTCTATTCATAACATATCATACACAATCATGTTTAAGTTTAGGGGAAGCATGATCTTGCAACATTACCACAATAACACAATATTTAATGGACCTTCACTTTCTAAGTGAATCATAACCTAACACACAATTCTCATAAAGATGTACAATTCTCATACTTTTGTCCTTAAAAAACCATGAACCATCATCAATCCTAATATATACAATTACTACATAATATTGAAGGAATTTCATAATTCAATTGATTAATTAACATAAGCATATTCAATTCACATATAACCAATATCAACCAACCCAAATCACAACTCGTACTTTATAAATTTCGGGGAAAAAGGGGTCTATAGGGAATCGTCATCAGAAACATGAATGATAAATCAACACAACCATTATTCATCATAAAAAAAATAATTTACCATAAAATAAAAAATTTAAAACGTTTTGGAAAGAGACCCAAGTTGTACATTAAAAAGCCCAAGGTTTGGGGAAATTGGAATCTTGAAAATATAATTTGAAGGGGATCTTTGGGTGATGTCTTCCCAAATATGAATAGAATATATACCTCAATTAATAATCTACAAGAAATTTGGGGAAGAACATTGAGAATCTACAAAACCCAAGCTCCAATTGCTTCTATTGTTCTTAGAGTCTATAGAGAGAGACATATATCAAGAGAAAGGAGGATTTTGGAAATTATTTGGGTGTTTGAGTTTATGAATTTAAAATGGGTGAAATTGAATTAATATTAACTTATAAATTACCCCTAAAAATTCCAAAAAGAACCTCACTTTATTAGGACTTGAAAAAGAAATTACTTAAAATACCCTTATTTAGTGAAACTCGTCCATGCAGCACAGGCCACTCCACGAGCCATCGAGAGGATCACGACCCTTGGTTATGCCCATGGAGTTTAGGCAGTGTCTTGAGAAGTGGATCCTTAGGCCCAAACGTCCAAACTATTACTACGAAGGGCTTCACGAGATGTGGTCAAGACCATGAGTTGTGGTCCCTCTCTTGGTCCTTCAGGATGTGAGGTCTCCATTTGGGGCCCTAAGCTTCAAATCCTAAGGCATCTTCAAAAAGGGCTCCATAAGCTACGGTCAAAACCACAAGTCGTGGTCCCTTCTGTGGATACTAATAAAGTATCTAGGATTTTGTGTCTAATTCCACTCCAAGAGGCCTTCCACCAACCATGGTGGTGACCACGGGCCGTGGTGGTTATGAACGGCCGTGGAGCTTGAGGTAGTGCGCTAAAGTTTAAAGCAGCTTTGCCTTGAAATTTTTGCTTGTGACTTTTCCCTTTAACCTTGAATGTTTATGTTATACTCTAGTTTAACCTATCATATATATGGTGTCATATCTACAAATGTTATATATTCCTGATTCAAATCCAAATAGAGATATAACTGAAACACAAGCTGAGTTGCCAGGACATCTTTTTTCAAGTATGAATACACTACAATATATTGTATTAGTACATTAACAATTTCAGTTGAACAAACACCATTACCAGCTATTAGGACTAGATGTTTAGGCATTCAATTCATCTCCATACAAGACATTGCTTAGATGATATGGAAGTACGAAATAATCAAATTTGTTATATTTGTCTTTTGTATATTAACAGGTGTGAATCACTTTAGAAACCCTCAAAAGGTGTCTCTAGGATTAAGGAAGAATAAGGAAGAGATTTATAACATAGGCGCGTTGATAGCTTGTGGTGTTCCAGTCAAATCCATCATTTTGATGCTCGAAAACAAGGATTGAAGCTAAAATACCTCTGTAACTGCTTCGCCCCCATGTAGGATAGGTTTATTTAATTTAGTAGATGTAAATCCATTTACATTGCATAGTTAGAGGTAATTAATGGTAGAATTCATGAATAGGTTTTCGTGCACCGAGAGGGATGATTAGAAATGTATTCCTAAGTGTTACATTAGATGCATAACATAGAAGAAATCTCTATTTTATGAGCTAAGGCTATGTGATGATTGATTTCCTATTGTGTGACATGAACTTGTTAAAGTTATAGTGATGTGCACATATGTATGGAGTCAGGGATATTGTGGATCGTACCTAATGAAACACTAAGTATGTACAGTTTCAGCCCATAATTGCTTGGTAACGATTATTGTTCTTATGTATATTGTGATTGTGATTGTGACTTGTTGATTGAATTATGTTTCATGTTTTTTCACAGTAACTTGGATTAGGTACCATGATCCTTTACATATATGGATCGGTGTCATAACCGGGGCACACTAATTGAGATTAAGTATCACGTTTTGGTACTCTAAGAGTTTTGGGTGTGTGTTCCATGAGAGGACCATTGATGTGTCATGTATACTTCTTATTAAGAATGTATAACTGTACATTGTCCTGGATAATGACTAAACCATAACCCTCCATAATGGGGTTAATGAATTATGCTGAATTGGTTATTTATCTTATTTAATGAACTATAAATGGTTAGGCTACAAACAGGAACAAGATATGGTAAGCGGAGACCAAGGGTCCCGAGTGTTACTATTATTACATAGAAGGGTAGTTTCTACTGTAAAAAGTGGAAAAGTGTAAGGTGGTTGTGTCACAATTGTTACATAGATGGGTGATACCTATAAAGGGGGTTCAAAAGGATGGAGAGACTTGATAGCTTGTACTATGGTACAAGGGTAAAGTGTTGATGTGGAAGAACTAATAATATATTGTGAGTAGTTGACTGGGTTGGCAAGTGGTTACATCAAAAACCATTCCAACAGGTAGAATTGTTAAGTTATGATAAAGAGTGGAGTGACTAAGTCGTTAGAGGGAAGAATTTTAGTATTTATTTAAGAAAATGGTAATGTAAGGGTATAAGGACATGAAAGTGTAGGAATGAACAATGTTATTGCATGTTTCTTACTAGTCAATTTCTTATATTATATGGTGGGTATTAGGTTAACCGATGATGCTTACCAGTACGTGTGTTTGTACGTATGCAACTATTGCGATGCCTTTTTGGCATAGTTTGGTTGCAAGTTAGTGATGTTTCATAGGTGAATGCGCATACACTATCTAACAAGTTCTACTCTTCTTTGTGCATGGTTAGATATATTTCATTAATAATTTTTTATATCCATACTCTTAGTAGCTCTTGTACCTTCTTAGAGTAGATCCCTAGGGTCTTATTACGTTACAAGTCTTAACTTTGAAACATCTTAAGTTCTTATGTTATATAAATCTCCATGAATTTATCTCCATATCAGTTCTCTTAAGTTTCTACATGTTTAAAACCATTTGGGGATAAAGGGTTCTCTTACTTAAGTGTTAAAGTACGTGCCCGCATGGTCTGGTGGGTTTGATAGTGAAAGTTTGTATAAGACCCTAGGTTACTGGTCTCCTTGGAAAAGAGAAAAATAAAGAATCGACTCCTATAGATTGTTGTGTTGATGCAGGCATCTAATATTCAGGGATCTATGAATCATTCTAAGAAGTAGTTTCGTTTCTTCTCTCCTTTCGTACGAGTTGTAACTTGTGGTCTTAGTTGATTTCAATTGGTATCTCAACCAGGTGAATCGGGTGCTATCCTCATGACTGAAGGAACACAAACAAGGTAAATTGGAATTACAAATTTTCCAATTGGTATTTGGCCTTAGTGGTTGTATGAATACACGGATGAATAGTAATGATCACCCACAAATGGAATTAATTAAGTAAAAATTGATTTATCCGTGAGTGTAGCTTGAAACTATAAACATGTTCTTATTGTTGACTGAAATAACTGTTCGTGTGAAAGATGCTTTACTTGAATGTTATTATATTATTATGTACACATTATTGGCTATATGGATTTTGATGTCTGATATATCGAAGTCTAAATTTTCAAAACTGTGCGATTCTCAACTTTCTAAGTTTTGTGAACTTGTTGTTGGAAGGATAATAATCACTAGGTTACGTGCAAGTGCTTAGATAATTTATGATATGATTCGTAAGCAAAATATGGACGTGTGTTGAGATAGACTATAAATATATGAGGATATGGGCATATCCTATGGATATGTGTGTCTATGGTTTATAATAATGTGAAGGGATTCTAGAGTGCGTACCACGGGGTTGACTCGGGGTCGACAATGACAATACTAGAATAGAGGTTTATCTCAAATGCTTAGTTATAACCATGGAATTTTTAGAAAATAGGAAAAATCCTAGGAACTTGTTGACCTGGTACTGTTTCGTCGGAGTCGCTGGGTAATTTTCCCGCTACGTAAGCCCTGTAGAGTGGGGTTTTTTCACCAGAGAGGGCCAGGGTGAGAAAAAATTTCGGTGTTGTCTCCCCTGCTTTTCCCTAGAAACACTTATAGATCCGGAATAGTGTATGAGTTAATCCCTGAATGTTAAACAGTACTCAACAATAGAATGGTAAATTATAAACTTTAGTATTTAAATCTTTATCTGTGAAAAGCAATAGAAAGAAATATCCATGTGCTTTTAAAATGTAGTGGAAGAGTAAAAAGATAAAATAAAGTATTGTTCAACACAACCCCATGAATGGCAAACCACCAAATCAGGATCCCACGGACTGAGAGGTATCATTATTAGTGTCTAGATCTTTAGCAATACCAAGAAAATAAAAGGCTAATCCACAAAAGTAAAATGCTTGAAGTCTCCTCTCTCGACTCGTGAAACCTTTTTTCTGGGGCAATACAGGAGAAAAGACCCTTCCTTCTCTCATGGAGCAATTCGCGATGCAGAATCTCAACCTCAAAAGCAGTATTAGGGGGGAATCAGAGTGTTGGTAGCAAAGGAACATCCAAACCACTTTTGGATGGCCACCTAGTCCTTCTCCACCTTTGCACTTTAGATTGGGGGTTGGAATCGAGTGGGAATAGTGTCTTTGCCTACTGAATCATGCCCTCCTCATAATCTGCCTCCGCAACCTCCTGACCATTAATGGTCGTGTCCATCCTCCTACTCTTTCTCCTGGAGGTAGAACCTTGCCTAATCAAAAAAGGATGGAAAAGGGGATCCATAGTAAGTACCCCGTGAGTGTCCTAGAGGGTCACCGCAATGCACTAACACATAGACGTCACAAACCCAAGTAAGAAGTACACCTTTTTTGTACCCTGGTAGAATATTCTCCATTCGAGATGATATGCACGCCCATATTTTGACCGATTCCATGTAACACACTCCACCACTGGAGCACGTGGGAAAGTCACGTTAGTGCAATTACCCGATTGGTGAATCCTCATGGCACCCATATGTAGCCACCTCGTAGCATCAGGTCATCAATCAGTGCTAGTGATGCCCTTTATACCCAGTAAACCCTGTCCCGGTACATAGGCTCTACCAACATATCTCTCAATCATCCCAAGTCCATCTCCCTCAGCTTGGCCTCCTACTCCGTGTTAAGGACCTATGGCACCTTGAGCATCTCATTGATAAATTGACTGTTTTGGGGGGATATCGATATTCCCTGATGTAAATGGTAGGGTGAGGATCATCCTTCAAGATGGCATGAACGATATAATAGAACTCATTCACCCATGTGAGAAAGAACAACCGTAGGAGCCACTGTTAGCGGGTTCAACCAAACTCGATTAGATTGGTATAAAAGGCTGGCGGGTTCTTCTCTAGACCTAGCAAATGAAATCACCTCTGGCAATAGAATTTTTTGTTCTGATGGTTATGGTATCTCTCCTGACTCGCAACATTGGTAAACTAGACGAAAAATAGATTTTCCTCATTAAAAGTAGCCATAGTAGATCGACCTCCAAATATTATAAATACATACGTGTTAGAACTCCACGTGGTCAGACGATTGTTGGCTATGGAAAGGGAAATTTTATGATTTAAGTGAGAAGGGGATACAACCCCACTATGTCCCACCACAAAATCCCAAATCCTACAAGAGCAAGATGAGAAAGGTCGCAACAACAGGATGAAGGACGCTAGATTGACATTCATCTAGGATGATCACCAGGGCCTTCCTTTATACCATGAACCTTATTTTCAGTAAATGTTTAGAAAATTAGAGTATATGGAGTACCCAAGTACCTAACATCTTTTTATTATAGAAAAACATCTCCTAAATGATCTCCAAATTTGAGTTTTACACCAACGAAACCTTTCAACTTCCCCTACCCATTTTTTTATT
>CM064965.1:24252639-24282331 GCA_032847665.1 Solanum chilense
GCGGGGTCTCTGACCAAAACTATGGACCTATAGGACAGTCCGTTGGTTGGTCAACGCCCCGTAGGTGCTTCCATCGATTGACACCTGCAAGTTTTATGCAGGTGTCTCGACCAAGGCAATTGCAATTTGGGAATATTACCTAGAATTAAAAAAATAAAATGGGTAGTTACTTTAAGCTAATTTTGGTGATTTAAGTGACTTATTAGTCTAGAACCTATGCTAAGTTCATTTCTCAGATAAAAACCCCAAGACCCCATATAATTTTCTAGAACTCCATTAGAGCTTGAAGCAAGGTTGGAGGTAGGAGCTTGATTTCTCCATCAAATCTTCATCATTCTCTTTAATTGTCTTCATCAAGGTATGGTGTTTCGTCCTTGTACTCTCTTTATTAAAGGATCCAAACTTCAAAGACTTTTCTAAGACTTGTCAAAAGATGAAATCTTCTATATTGATATCTAGCCATGGGTTCTTGCATAAAATGATTTGAATAAATGATTTATGATAATATTGATGTTAATTAAATGGTATTTGATCAAAACTACTATGAGCCCATGCAAATCATGAAATCCTAATTTTGCCTATATTATGGGTGATTTGATTATATCACTATTGTATTGAATTCTAGTGTAAATTACTTTGGGCTATATGATTATGTAAAGATCATGTTATAATTGTATATAGGTCGTCTTAATATTATGATATTCATATTGTCATATGTTGGAGTATGGTTTGAGTATTGTATTGGATTGATATGTATGATTATTGTTATGAGCCTTTGTGGATTGAATTTGTTGGAATGGATAAAAATTGGAGGTGTTGATGTTGGAATTGTGGTATGTGGACCTAAGCTCTTCTATATTGTAAAGTATATGTATTGAATTTTGTTGATTGGTATGGTCCACTTATGCTAGCTATGCTTATATGATATAATTGTGAAGAATGTGTCTTTGTCGGCATTAATTTATGAATTTTGATTTTATCATGTTTTAACTTGTATATGTGATCATTGGTAGGGTTTATATGTCTTATTTGTATATGTGCATATGTGAAGTCAAAACATCAGTTCGTCTAGTAGATGATATGTGACTAAAGTAGACTATAGTGATGTCTGTATATGTGTATACTTGATGTTAAAGTATGATTCTTCCTAAATGACTATATGAGTCTTATGATGGATTATATTTATTATTCTATAGGAATGAATAGATTTACTTATAGTAGACTTGATTGTACGTTTGTGCTACTTGAAGGTGATTGTACATGTGAAAATATGATGATGTATGTGTCCTGTTTTGGTAGACCTATGTCCCTCTACTAGATACATGAAGAATATGAATATGACTCTTGACTTAGTAGGATAAAACACCTTTGTCATGTATGTGTATGTATGATTAAAATATGACCTTCAACGTAGTTAAGATGGTCATTAATGTGGAACCTTCAAACTAGAAAGAGGGTTGTGATATCCTTGAAGTTGAAATCCATAATGGTACCCTTCTTGTGTGAATGATGGACTTGGGGGTAGTTTGGCTGAAACGACATGAAACCATCCTTACGTAATTCATTGAGCTATTCTTTTAAGCATTTCGTGACAGTCCTAGTGGATCCATCGTTGCTAAGGTGTATTATGATTTGGTTATGACTACTATATGGTACCTCTTCATATTCCATTGTAATTGAATAACTCCATGAAAACTAAGGCTAGCACCGAGTGAGTATCTTGGGAGTGACTCTATTTATGTTGAGAGTAGAATACAAAGGAACCCTTGATACTCCTTAACATGTGACTACATGGGATGTGTCCTAGTTCTACCATTGGCAAGTAGAACACCCTCCATTAGAGTAGAGTAGACTCTAAATTTCATGCCTAGCTAGTGTGGTCTATGTCGGTTAATGCCTACTCTCATAATGTGGGATACATTCTAGTGTTGGATAATTTCTAAAAAGTATAGGTAGTAGAATGAGACACTATATAGACATTGCACAATTAGGCTTTGAAGATGTTAGGATGTAGGTTCCCTAGGTAATTTCCAAGACCATTATGTGAAAGTCATGAATTGTTGAATGTCTCTTATATGGCTTAATGAACATAGTTGACTTAACTTAAATGCATGTGGATAAAAAGACACTTATGTAGAGTAGCTTTAAGGATTTCTTAGGTAGGCTTGAAGAGGGTGTATGAGCAGTCTTTCATGCCTTACTTAGGTGAGTCTTAGAGTGTCATGACCTGGGAACACACCTAGACGTAATCGGCGTCTTCATCCCTGAGGACTAAGACTAGACTCTTAGAATTCATCATTACATTTCATACGTCAAAAAATGCGGAAAATATTTAGAACTTTTTATGTATTGAGGTTTAGATAGACCTCTCGCATACTATATATAGAGTTTACTTGGACTCCTTGCATATGAAGTTTACATAGACTTCTCATTAGACAACTTAATTGATACATTGCAAATAGTCTAATACTTCAACTCATATTAACCATCTAAAGGAGTACAATTTTTGACATAGCCAATGCAAAGTTAATATTCTATTAAAGGCTAACATCATTGTTCCAAATGATAAAGTAATGAACAATGTCTTTAAGACAATACAACTTCAAAGATAGAGTGTAGAAAAGGTAACATCCCCGAACATGATGACCTACAAACACTTGGAGGAAAGAACCCAAGTTTTCATCAATCTATTTCATCGGAACTCAATGGCAAGAAACCACAATGTTTGGTGAAACGGGAAGAAATATGGGTTAGTAAAAATAACATGTACTAACTAGGGTTCCTAAGCATAAAATCATTAATGCATGAGAAAATGCACAATTTAGTCAAAACCATGAATTATATTCAATAACTCAACATGCGCATATTATGGAATATTATAAGTCAACCCAACATGATAATAACCCAACACATAAGCAACCTAAAACATACTTGTGCAATGCCAAGAATAGAACCCTATAAACCTATCCAAATCCAAGCATCACATTAAGTCCTTCTTACATGCATACAATATAATCTCATACATTCTCATAACATGCTTAATTTATAAGTTCATATATAGCTTGACATACATAACATGTAATCAACTTACTCATACAAGAACACTACTAAGACCCTCACTTAGGATCCCACATGTGTTATAAGTAAGAGAAGTTCGATACCCTCTCTCACCCTATGTAGTAACCTTTAAGACAAGCCCCACTAACAGTTTGCATACATGACTTATTCATTCACTTTATTTCATAAGGGAAAAGAAGTTCAATAACCGACACGAGACCATGTGAGTTACATGTAATCCGGTGTTCTCCTCCCGCACCGATAAGAGAGGGTTAACTCTTGCCTAAGGTGTAACCAATAATACATAGCTATCTAGGTGGATCCACTAAGATATAAACATATGTGGGCACATAGTTAAGGGTCAATGAGATTGTTGCTAGAAACCTTGACTTACTAGTGTGGAGGTTTCCATATCATTAGAAAACACCTATCGTGGAAACGCGGAGGTGCTAAACGTGAAAAAACCAATGTGGGAGGCCGGACTTCCTAAACGTGAGACCTCCATCTCATTCACATGACCTTTCAGTGCTAAGCATTTATTCCCTTTAGTAGTCACCATATTGTTTATACAAGATCAAATTAGTCTCATCTAGACCCCTATGTGAACATTTCATCGTAATAGCCCATAGGTATTAATAAGTGAGGATTACCATTTCACTTTAGAAAACAACATAAAAGTGAGTAAACCATTCACTTAACTCTTAGTCATAATCATGAGAAACTACTTTCAATCATATAGTAATCATATCTTAACATTCTTGCATACTTCATAGCCAATTCAATAGTCTAGGGTTAAGGATGAATACTTGCTAGCAACATTACAAGCACACATTATACCTAGAACCATTACAATAAAAGTAAATCATACTTTGTAATTGAATACAAGAAGGATAAAATTTTACACCTTATTTCCCTTTCATTGCCTTCATACTTCAATTACCAAAGAATACATAGGCAATGAATAAACAAGGTAAATTCAAGTACTAATATATAACAATTAATTCTGTACATGTTTATATAGACATCATCTTATACAATTACCATATAAGCATAAGGCATAGTGAGTAAGGGAAGAAAAATGGTTTAAAGGGACAATCAGGAGTGGTTAACAAAATTGAACATAAATACTCAATTAAAAAATGATAAAATAATATAATTCATCAGAATTGACTAAAAATTTTCTTTTGAAAAGAGAATCCATGTCTAGAATGAAATCCTAGTTTTGGGGAAGTTGACAATCATCTTTGGATACGCCTCTTGGGGAGAGGAATCCCAAGAGTAAAAGAAACCATACCTTAGTGATGATCTTACACGAATTTGAGATGAAAACCTTGGTGGATTCTTCCTTTAATTGAAGCTCTAGTGTTCTTCAATGGAGGTTTGAATTTGAGGAAGAGAGAGACTAGAGAGATGTGAGTTTGAGAATTAATGAGGTATTAGGCTAGTTAGTTGACTTAGGATACTTTTATAGACCTTAATTAATCAAATAAGACCTACCTAAGCCCTTCATTAATTTTATTAATCAATCCGTAACCACCCCTAACTAAAATGTCTTTGGACAGTGAAGTGGGGTCTCAATCAATGAGGCCCTGTCTATGCCATGTAGCTTCATCGACGGTCCATGCTGGCAAGTCGTTGTTGATGACAGAGACTTTATTTTAGGATCTTTATTTGAATTTGACTAAGTTTCAACCAACGTCCCAAATGAAGGAGTGTAGTCTAATCGATGACTCATCGTTGGTTCTTGTGTCTGCATACTGTCAAATGGGGCTCTTTTGGGGTCAATGGATGTGTTCTTCTCAAAGACCCCTAGGTTGGTCCTTGGGGAGTCGTACGCTGACGTTTCGAACCTAAACACACTATAACATATATTTAGTAACTTTTCACCAGATTTCACTACTTTTCGGTGCTCAAAAACCAGTGAAACATGCCAAGTCATGCTAACACACATTACACAATTCACCAGACGTCATGGACGTTCTTTGACATTTTGACTCTAACACTTCCTAATTAGTTTAGATACCTTATTTGATGCATATAAAGAGTGTTTCGAGTCTTAAATCATCATAAGAGGCTCTAGACCTAGCCACGATCTTTTGAAATGTTACATTATCCCATCTTTGGGAACATTCCTCCCCAAATGACACTTAAATCTTTTTGTAGGGAGAGGATAGACTCAATACTAGCAGCCCAACCAATAACAACATAGAATCATCATGAGTCAACTCGTATGAGTACTTCACAACTCCATTCAATGCATAAACATGACCTTTACACATAGCAACTCGAATAACAATTTACTTCATATAAGAGCTCAACTTAATAACAGGCGGAACTACCTTCTTAACTTCAACACGATCTCAACATAACCTCAAGAGTCACTTATGCACACTTCCTTTCCAGGCTCGTTGACATGCTCAGTATCATTTCTTAAGACAAACTATTCACAAGATCACAAAAAATTGCAAGTTAAGCAAAAGAGCATATTTGCATGAAACTCATTAAGCATGAACCTTTATCATAATCATGCACACATTAGCAAACTAAGCCAAATTTCAACATTGTTAATAAGTTAATTTTTGGAGGACTACTAACCTCAACTTTGGCTAAAATTTTATAAAAGAGGTGAGGATAACGGGACTTGATGTCGGCCTTGGCCTCCGATATTGCTCCCTCACCAAGGTGATTTCTCGATAGGACTTTTACGGAGACAACCTCTTTGTTCCTCAACTTCTTGACTTGGAAATCTATGATTTCCACCGCAACCTTTTCACAGAAAAGACTCTCATCCACACCTAAATATTTAATGAGAAGGATGGATACACGATCACCAATACACTTCTTTAACATGTAGATGTGAAATATCGGATGAACGAAAGCTAGTTCACTAGCTAGTGTCAACTCATATACAATCTTTTCGACCCGTTGAACTATTTCATAGGGACCCACATACCGGGGACTTAGCTTCCTCTTTGTGCCAAATCTCATCACCCCTTTCATAAATGAAATTTTCAAGTACTCCTTATCTCCTTCTTTAATTGCTAGATCTCTTCTTGTATTGTCGTCATAGGACTTTTGCCGATTATAGGTTGTTTTCAGCCTATCCCTTATCATTCAAACCTTCTCTAAGGATTCATAGATTATTTCAGGACCAAGTAGTGAACATTCACAAATGTTGAACAACCCAACCGGAGACCTACATTGCCATAGACTGCTTCAAATGGTGCCATCAAAATACTCAAATTATAGCTATTATTATAAGAGAACTCAATCAATGGTAGGTGATCATCCAAATTGCCTTTGAAATCTATTATGCACTCTTAACATGTCTTCCGGAATTTGAATAGTCTGCTCTGCGTAACCATGCGTTTGAGGATGAAAATTGGTACTTGACTTTACTTTTGTACCCAAAACTTTTTGGAAATATCTCCTAAATCGAAATGTGAATTGAGAACCTCTATCCTATATAATGGAAAAAGGAATCCCATGTAGACTCACAATTTTATCAATGTATATTCTTGTATAATCCTCCACGGAATATACATACTCGACGGGATAAAATGAGCGGATTTTTTCTATCGATCCATAATAACACAAATTGATTCATTTTGCCTACGAGTTTGAGGCAACCCAACAACAAACTCCATATTAATTTCTCCCCACTTAGGATCCTTCATTACTTAAACCACTAGACTTTTAGTGCTCGATTTTTACTTGCTATAAATTCAAACACCTAGCCACAAACTCCGCTATGTCCCTTTTTAGATCGTACCACCAATAGACCTCTTCAAGATCAAGGTACATTTTAGTGGCACCTGAATATATAGAATATCAAGAACCATGAGCTTCTTCTAGAATTTGATTCTGTAAATTATCCACATCCGGTACACACAATATTTTCTTGGTACCTAAGTACACCACCGCCTCCTTGGGAGAATGAGTCATTAAATTATCCAAGAATTGATTTCTTCAACTACATCAATAAAGGATCAAGATGTTGCTTAGACTTCACCTCAACCACTAAAGACGATTAGGAGTTATGGTGGACCACACAACCACTATTTGCAGAATCTTTAAATCGATCACCCAACCGAGCCAACCTATGAACATCTTTAACAAGGTATTTCTTACCTTCTTTCACATGAGACACACTCCCCATGGTCATACGACTTAAAGCATCCGCAACCACATTGGCCTTACAGGGGTTGTAGAGAATACTTATGTCGTAATCCTTCAAAAGTTCCAACCATATTAATTGTTGGAGATTCAACTCAATTTGGGTGAACACCTATTGGAGACTTTTCTGGTCGGTAAATACATCTACATTGACACCATACAAGTAATGTGTCAATATTTTCAAAGAAAACACTACGGTTCTCTAATTCAAGATCATGTGATTGATAGTTCTTTTTATGCACCTTGAGTTGTTAGAGGCATATGCAACTACCTTCCCATGTTGCATAAGGACACACCCCAAACACAATCGAGATGCATCGTGATATACCAAAAAAAATCTTGGTACCTTCCAGAAAATTCAAGACCAGAGTGGTGGTGATCCTATCCTTCAAAATTTGGAAGATTCTTTAAGATACCTCTGACCAATTAATTTTAGAAGTTTTTTGGGTCAAGGTAGTCAAAGTAGAAACAATGGACACAAACCCATCGACAAACCACCTATAGTACCCAGCTAAACCTAAGAAACTTCTAATGTCGGTTTGATTCAATGGCATAGGCCAATTGTTAACTGCTTCAGTTATCTCTGGATCCACCTCTATACCCTCACCTGAGATAATATGACAAAGAAATGCTATAGATCTCAACCAAAACTCGCCCTTGTTATACTTAGAAAATATTTGGTGTTTCCTTAAGAACATGCAACACTACCCCCAAATGAACCATATGTTCATCTTGACTTTTAAATCACACAAAAATAACATCAATAAAGAGAATCACAAAAGAGTCAAGGTATTCTCGCAACACCTTATTCATTAGGTCTTGCAAGCCGCCAGAGTATTTGTTAAACCAAAGGACATGACTAGGAACTTATAGCTACCATACCTAGTTTGGAAAGCTTTTTTAGATATGTCCTCTCTTCTCACCCTAAGTTTGTGATAGCCCGACCTCATGTCAAACTTAGAAAAGGATATTTCCCCTTACAATTAATCAAACAAATCGTCGATCCTATGGAGAGGGTACTTGTTCTTTGTGGTCACTTTATTTAGTTGACGGTAGTCAATCCACATCCTAAGAGACCCATCTTTCTTCTTTACAAACAACACCGGAGAACCCCAAGGAGAAATAGTAGGTCTTATGAAACCATTGACAAGTAAATTCTTGATTTGAAGCTAAAGTTCTTCAAACTCAGCCGAACCAATTGAGATAGGTTTTGTATCAGGCAACAAGTCTATGCCGAAATCTATTTCCTTTTTGGAGGAACTCTGGGCAAGTCATCGAGAAATAATTATGGAATATCCCTCACTACGGGTACCGACTCTAGTGGAGGGACCTCGAACTCAAGATCATTTACCCAGACAAAATAATAGAGACACCATTTAGAGATCATTTTATAAGCTTTTATATATGAAATAAATCGACCCTTACGAATTAAGTTACCCCTTTTCCATTCTATGACGGGTTCATTTGGGAAATGGAACTTTACTCCCTTGTCCTACAATACATGGAAGAAGAACAAGAAGGCAACCAATCCATTCCGAAGATGACATCAAAATCAATCATATCAAGTTCTACCAAGTCGACCAAAGTAACTCTATTGGGCAATGATATAGGACAATTCTTAAAAACTATTCTAGCCACAATGTAGTCACCCAATGGGGTTGTAATCGAAAAAGGTCCCATTAGGACATCGAGTAACATATTAAACTCTCTATCTACTAAAGGTGTTACAAATGATAAAGTATCATCTGGATCTAGTAAAACATAGACATTAATAGAGAACATTTATAATATACCAGTGACAAGTGACGACATCGGGAGACTCCTCTTGTTCACAAATAAAGCAGAGATCATAGAAGCGATTCTTCTTAGGAGCATTGGTATTGACAGAACTTGCTTGTTCTTGAGTATTTTATCCTACTTGAGACTTCATCATAGGAAAATCCCTCTTCATGTGACCACTCTTGCCATAAACATAGCAACTTCCCGTACCAACTAGGTACTTGCCTTCATGTCTTCTACCACATTCAACACAACTAGGCTTCTCAACATATGGAACGCTACCTTTATCCTCCATAGGCTTGGGTGTAGACCCTTTACCTATGTTGGACCTTGGGAAAGTAGAAGTACTTTGATTAGGTAACCTTTTCTTGATCCTTGGCTTATGTTTCACCTCAAACCTATCCTTAGAAGAATTTCCATCATCGGCCCTTGTCCTCTTTAATTCCCTACAAACTTGCTTAAGCTTTTTCTCCTCAATTTGCTCGACATGAACCAAAAGACCAGAGATGTCCATGCTAGGAATCAACATGGCCGATCTACATTTATTCACCATAAGGTCGGATACCCCCATAACAAATTTGTTCATCTTAGCTCTAGATCCACCACAATAGTAGGTTCAACTTTGAAAATTGAGTGAACTTGAGACTATACTCCTTCACACTCATACCTTCTTGGTGTAATTTGATGAATTCTTGCATTTTCCTCTTAGTTCCAAGGGAATAACATATCAAGGAAGGTTGTCTTGGAAGCTCTGCACGTACTACAACCTTCTCTAACCGACTCTAATAGTCTGAAAGTCTTAAGCCTAATATAGAGCCAAACATGAGAGTCTAATAGTTGTAACACTGTTTTAAAGTCAATTATAATGTTTAATTCATTTAGGAAGTTTTAGAATCAATAACATCAAGGAATATACATGACGTTTGGAAACTACTTGAAGATATACTAGTGTGCCTTAGGTTATTTAACAAAGTTTTAGGAGCCACAATTATTTGAAATCTGGTGCTAAGGTGTCTAACACGTATTAGAGTTGGTTTATAGTCTAAACATCCAGTTACAAATCCCCAAAGACCAACCAAAGGGTCCTTGAGGTGATCACTTGCATTTTGGCTGAAAGTTGTTTAGGATAGTAGCCATCGACGACCACAGGCGACGAGGCATGGCTAGATAAATGATATCACATCCCGAAAAGAACACCGTAGAAGATAGGTTATCCTTCGATTATGACATGACGTACCTGATCTCTCGAAGGTCTTGTAAAATACCTTTCGTATCGTTCATTGCAGATATACATATGAAAAGTAGTGCGGAATTAAAACATTTTACAACATTCTAATAGTCTTTATCAATCTCTTCCATATAAAGCTCATAGGAAACACTAAGCCTCATTTCATCAAATCTTAGACACAATAGTACTTGGGACACAACCATACAATAGAAATATAGTACTTTTAAGTCTATTACAATACATCGAAATAAGAAATTAAAGACATTTATTACCTTGAGTCAAATACGGACATACTTCAACTTTCTTGAAAGATCCTATAATCCAAGCTTCGCTCCCAAAAGAACCTTCACCAATCAATCAATTTAGATATACATAATAGCATGAAATTAGTACAAACACATGAACTAAGTATTGCATAATGCATAAGATCATGAAACTGGACATTTAATAGATATATGCATCTTTTGATTTAAATATCATAACATAAGCATAAGAACAATATTTAACACCTTAGAAACACATAAGAAATTACTTAAGCAATATACTACATTTTTAAGGAATATTACAGTGAACTTGTGTCACTTTATAGTGACTAATTTCCAAAAGTTACAATGAAGTTCCTTACTTCACAGTAACCCCTTGCTAGCATGCAATTCCCTCACTAAAAGCTATCCTAAGACTCACTTCAGTACGACAAAGAGAGACCACCCATACACCCTCTCTAGGAACACCTAAATGATTCTTAAGACCACCAATAGTGAGATATACATACATTACACCAAACACATAGACATGAGATCCTCCAACCCAAGGTGATTCTAAGTTCACTTGAGTGAGTTTAAGCTACCGCTCTTACAATCCCTTCACACACACTTAAGAGATCCTTTATATTACCTAGGCTAAGATCATTGTCACTTAGTACAACAACATACATATAATATGAAATTCTCCCTTCTAGATGTTATCAAAAGACTTACCTAAGTAAATCAAGAAGAGAATGTCTATACTTGACCTCTTCAAGATTACCTAAGTAATCCTTCAGACTACCTAAGTTTGGATCATGTCTACTTAATAAACCATATTTCCTAACTAGAGTCATTCTTAAGACTTATCTAGGTAAGATACAAAATGACCATTCCTATGCCCCCTTCACTCCTTAACTAAACAACCCTTAACTACTCTAGATAAGTACTTATTCATTTAAAATGTTTTTTTAACTTATGGTATTAAATTCATTAGTTCATGTAGAACTCATTCATCACAAAAGAACATTCAAGTAATGGTCTTGGAAAAGACCTAGGGACTCTCAATAACATCTTCAAAGAATGTTGTGCAACGTCTAGAAAGCATCCCATACCACCACCTAAACTTAACTGAACTCCTCCAATACTATTAGTGATCCCATATGATGAGAATAGGAAATAACCGACATAGACCATGGTAGCAAATCATTGTATCTGGAGTTGTAACCTACTCCTATGGAGGGTGTTCTACTTCCCAATGGTAGAACTTGGACACATCCCATGTAGGCACATGGATAAGGAATATCAAGGGTTTTTTTGCACTCTATCCCTATTCTTAACTAGAGATACTTCCATTACCATACTCACTTGGTGCTAGCCTTTGTTCTCATAGTGTAATTGACAGTAAGGATCACATGAAGAGGTTCCATATCTAGTTCATAATCCAATCACATTCACCCTACAAAAGAGGGCCCCTAGGGCTGCCTTTCAATGTCAAAGAGGATAGATCAATGAATTTCCTAAGGATGATTTCATGCCGTTCCATCTAACAAACATTAAGTACATCATTTTTACAAGAAGGATACCATTACAACTTCCGACTTTAAGGCTCATAACCTTAATATTAGGTTGAAGGTTTCATATAAAGGACCGTCTCAGCATCATTTAAGGTCTCATGCCATTCATACATACAAGACTAAGAGATTTAGCATCCTAAGTCAAGAAATCTCATATTCACATTCATACATGTATAAATTAAGGGACACAAGTCTACCACACAAGACACACCAATACTTCACTTTACTACATATAACATATTATTCTAGAAGCACATAGGAATAACCATTAATATCTATAAGTCACCCTATACGCTACTATAGAAGCATCAATATAACCATGTTAGGGTTATATTCAAGTAGGAATAACCATGCAATAACTATAAGACTACACACATAAAGACATAGTCATAGTAACATAATCACCTAACACCAATAGACGAACACATACTTTCATATTACTCGCATGTAGATAGATATAATCATACTTCACATAAATAAACTACACAAATCATCTTTATATATCAAGTATTCTGCCGATAATTCCATGATCCTCATAATACATAAACTAATGCCAATTAGGCCACATCATTCACAAGTAAAGCACATAGCACAACCACCATAAGTGGACCATACCAATCACAAAATAATTCAAGACCTACATTATGTAAAATAAAAAGAATTAGGGCAGCATACCACCAATCCATTCTCACCATTTCAATCCATAGCTAAACCATCCAATGAAATACCAAAAGCCCTTACCTATGGCCATGATCATCAATTCAATACGAAAATCATAATACTCAATAAAACTAGGTTGATTATATATATATATATATATATATATATAAAGACAATATCAATTAACCCATAAAGTAGTCAAAAGATAGGGTTCATGAATTACATGGTTTCATAGGTTAGTTATGTTAAAATCATATAAATAAAAATTCAATCAATATACAATGATTTAAAACTTTTTATGCAAGAACCCATGGATAGATAATAAAATTGAAGAAGTTCATCTTTTGAAAACTTTATAAATCTCTTTGAATTTTGGTCTCCTTGATGAATAGAATTACAAGTATAAAAAAATGTTAATCCAACAAATTGATAAATAATCACAACTCAAATCTACAATCCAAGATCTTCCTTCTGTTTTGTGTTCAATGGAGATTTCTTGGAGATTTTGGAGTTTTGATTTGGAAGAATGAATTCATCTAGGTATTTAGGACTTATAAATCCACTTTAAAAACCTAAAATACCCCTAAGTAACGGCCTAAACTCTTATTTGTACGTGGGGTGAATTTACCAATTTACCCCTTCACTTAACAGTGAACTGCGTAGGAAACATTTCACCATCGACGAAGCTCACAGAAAGGGTGTTTCCTAACCAATAGACTGTCTTGCTGGTCTGTGGTTTGGGATTGAGACTTGCGATTGATAGCTTGAGCTCCATAGGATAAGTATTTACCCGTGCCTTGAAATGATGGGGCGTCAACCAATCTACTGGCCGTCGATTGCCTCAGTCGATTTGGGCTGGTCTCTGACAACCTCTCGCTCAATGGAGGGTCCTTCCTCAAGGACTCTTGGTTGGTCTTTGGGGATGTTTGCCTGGACGATTCCAACCTGAATATTCTCATATACGACTTAAGGACCTCCCGTATCAAAGTCATCCAAAACAAATACATAAAACTGAACGAAATAAGCCAAGACATACAACGTCGTTTCAAGGCAAACCTTTCAAACATCATAGATGTTTTACATCCAAACATCATGAAACTTTACACACGGCCTAAAAACTATATTAACTCATATAAAGAGCTCATAAGATGATGAAACACACATATAGGCACATAACTACACATGAGGCACATAGGTGACTAGTCACTGAACGTCTTGGTCGTCCCTTGATGTTTAATTTCCAATTCACGTAATACATTAGATACTTCCTAAATACCACATTATAAACAATTTTATAACCTTATAAACTCATGAAAAACATGTTTGGCTCTAGTTTCACCTAAGTCGTTGTAGTGGTATTACAAATGGGGCGTCAATGCTTTTATTGACCAAGACTTAGATGTAGATAGAGGTCCATTTTGACCTGTATCTGAAACCAAGAACGGATGTGCAGGAAGGAGGGAGTGAAGGGCGTCAACTTACATATGGCCTGTCAGTCGGGATCTCGTAGGTCAGGCCAATGTGTTGCTATTTTGTTTTAATTAATTAAATTACTTAATTAACTAGTTAGTTAATTACTTATGGGATTAGAGAGGTCTAATTAAGTTAGTTAATGACTTATATAAATACCACAAACCTAATTAAGCTAAAACTAACTCTCATAATTCCGAAAACCCAATTTCTTTTCTTTCTCTCTCCTTAGAAGAACACACAAAGGAGGGTTCCAGGACATCAAGAAGGGGTACATTCTCTATCAAAACTTATCAATTAGTAAGGTATGAGATTCCTTTAACCTTTTGGATTAATTTTTCCAAAGGGTTCCTCCAAATTGATTTAAAAAAGAAGAGTTTTAGATGGGTTTTCTTCTATTACGAAATGGATCCTCTAATTTACTTTGTCTATGATTTATTAGATAATTATGAGTATATTATGATATAGTGTAATACAATTATGCTATTTCTTTAATAATTAACCTTGGTTGTGAACTAGATCATGAATTTGACCTAAGTCCCTAACCATAGGCTATGAACTAGTGATGAATTTTTGTGTAGTGATTCAATTGACTTCATTGTTGTGTTAATTACTATTGGTTGATGATAATACACTCATTTTTGGGTTGAATTGGACCGTTGATCATAAGACTATGATGATTTCTTGTGAAGCATATTAGGGTAAGCCTTGTGATTTAAATTCTTTACTTCAATTATGATTTCTTGTTTTTAGTGATGAAGTTATATTGAAGTATACCTTATGTTTATATAAATTAGGGTTTGTATGATGTTGAATTTAAATCTCTTGAATTATATTGTGATATTATGGTTAAGATATATTGATATAAGGTTGGTGATGAAGTACCTATGTGCCTTACTATGATATAAGGTTGGTGATGAATTATATTGTGATATTATGGTTAAGATATATTGTAATGAAAGGTTTTGTCATGAAATTCCTATTGAGCTTTGACTATTACTACATAAGGGGTAGAGAATATTACCTAATCTAAGATGTGATTCTTAATGAAAGACATTTCAAAAGGGACTTTAGCTTAGCACCGAGTGAACTAGAGTGACGAGTGCCCTTCCCACATATGAAAGGTAGAATCACTAATGTACTCATGAGATTAGAGACTATAATGGATGTAGCGTAATGAGGGTCCCAATTATATCTCCTAGTTCTTGAACTATGTCGCCCTCATAGGAAAACTAGCTAGTGGATCCACCTAGATGTTATGTTCATGTTTTGGTACTACCTTGGCATGTATTCCACCTTTATTTGGTGTAGGTTTCCATGACACCGTATTCCACATTGGCTCGTTTGGTCTATGTAGGTTAAGGCAAGACCTTCCTGAAAGTAAAATGAAGTAATAAACTGAACAATAAATATGATGATTTGAGGGTTTTGACTTAGTATAGGTAAGGTTATGAGACTCTACCTATTCAATGCACTAGTTAGCCTTGAGGGAAGTCTTAGGAGGATGTTCTTATATGATTATATGATTATAAATGTAAATGATATGCATATGTTGATCTTACATGTTAATGAAATTGTGTGATGTTTGTTTCACTTATGAAAATCTTGTTGGTCTTTGTTTTAAAAGAATGATGATATTTACTCTTAATGATATAATATGTGAAGTTGAGCATTGCTTATGTTTCTTGTTAAGTTTGCTTGGTTGAGTGAGGTTATGGGTCTTACTTTGCCATTGTACTAGTGGAATTAATAGGGGTATATGACTGTGGTCTTGCTTTGGTTATGATGTTATGAACTTTTATACATACTTGGTGATATTATAACTTGATGATATAGTTGTCTTGATTATGTGCTCAATTATGTTGATATACATGTTGACTTGACTAGACTTAGTATTGTTGGTTTTGTGATGTACATGGTCTTAACTTAAAGAATATGTACTATTGATTTGTATTGGTTTTTGAATGTGCATAACTCTTTTCAAAGTCAATTTGCATGCTTTAATTAAATGTCCCTTTTTAGCATGATTTCAATTTTTTGTGTACATATGTCCTATACTTAGTACAAGTGATGTTCTAACCCCGTTTCTCCCTTTTTCCCCAACATTTTAGTTTCCAGTTGTTAAAGGGTTTGTATCGACATTTGAAGAAGACTTGGATCCTTATTATCCAAGTTGGGTAGGTCATAACCACTTTGAGGACAATTCATTTTATGTTGATTAGTCTTATAGACACTTTGTTCATTCTCTTTCATTTGAGTACTATCATTGTATAGCCTGTATGTGGCTTTATTTGTATTGATGCATGGGCTATGCCCAATTGTTATACTCTTCTTTAGATGGTTTAATATGAGACATCTATTTTAAGACTACGTTATATACTTTACATACATGTGCCATAAAAGTAAAAGACTATGTATGCTTCCTATACGAAGGGTCTATGTATACTCGATATGAATATATTATGTGTAAGAGAGAGGTCTAAGTTAGCCTCATAAGTTAGTGTAGATGAAAAGTTTTAAATTTTTCGCATTTTAACCTATGAAATGTAATGACTAATTCTAAGAGGCTAGTCTTAGTCCTCTTCGAGGATGACGACACCGGTTGCATCTAGGGAGAACTTCCCGAATGTGACACCAGCCTCTCACTCTTTCATTGCTCATCTATACATCCTTTAGTTTATAGGTGTCTAGTTCCGCCTTTTCTTGAGAAGTTACAACCATGGATTCTACCACTTTTAACACCTCATCTATGAACCCTTGTGGGTCTTCTTCAAATTAGGAGCCAAAGAAAGTATGAGGATTCATCCTTGTGAAATCCCTTATCCTTGATATGGTGGTGCTATCATTGGGTTTTATTTCTACCTTATTACCCCTAGTAACATCTATAGCCATCACTTGAGTAAATCTTTGAATGGCTGCCCTTATCTCCACATTAGACACAACCCCTTCTTCAATAGGGACTTGAGGGTTTTTGAAGAGCTTAAGAGGGAACAACCTCATTCGCATTCTCCTCTTCGACCCTTTGAGTGTTTTTCCTTCTTGTATTCATTGAACACGAGAAAAAGAAAGAGATTAGAATGTAAGGACATGTAGATTTAAAACTCTAGAGGCACGACTTAAAGAATATCAACATGGTGAGACTTTCGTAGGCATCACATAGCCTCTCTCTCATAATTGTGGTGCACTTCCCATCTAAGAGCAAGATTCTACATAGATGTGGTTTAGTGAGACATCAATCCTAAGATTACTACACCCTCATGCTCTGGTACCAAGTTATAACGACTTGGGAGCACCCCCTAGACGTAAGTGGCGTTGTCATCCCCGAGAGGACTAAGACTAGCGTCTTCACATCCATCATTAAATTTCATAGGTCAAAAAGTGGTGAAAAATAAATTTTTTATATATTGAGGTTTACATAGACCTCTTTCATAATACATATGGAGTTTACTTATACTCCTTGCACATGAAGCTTACATAGGCTTCTTATTTAGAAAACACAATTGATACATAGGAAAAAATCTAATGCTTCATATCATATAACCATATAAAGGAGTACAATTTTGGACATAGCCTATACAAAGTCAATAGGCCATTATATGCTTACATCAATGTACTAAATGAAAAAGGAATGAACACTGTCTTTAAGACAATACAACTGCAAAGCTAGAGTATAGAAAGATAACATCCCCAAACATGAGGATCTACCAACACTTGGAGGGAAAAATCCATGTCTTCTTCAATAGGTCACTTAGGAACTCAATGGTCGGAACCTAAAATGTATGGGAAAAGGGAAGAAATATGGGTTAGTAAAAAACACATGTATTAAGTATGGTTTCTATGCATAAAATCGTCAATGCATGAGAAAATACCCAATTTAGTAAAAAAAAATGCAGTATATTCAATAACTCAAAATGCATATATATGGAACATTATAAGTCCACCCTGCATGTTATTAACCCAACACATAAGCAACCTAAAACAATACTTGTGCAATGCCAAGAATAGAACCCCGTACGCCTATCCAAAGCTAAGAATCTTATCAAGTCGCTTCTTACATAATCTTGCCACAAATTTAAGATTAAAACCATGGTGAATTAATCCTTGATTTGAATATCTAGTGTTATTCAATGGAGGTTGAAGTTTGGGGAAGAGAGAGACTAGAGATATGTTAGACAGATGTGAATTTTAGAATTAATGAGGTGTTGAGATAGTCAATTAACTTAGGATACTTATATAGACCTTAATTAATTAATTGAAACCGACCTTAGCCCTTAATTAGTTTAATTAATTGATCCCCTCACAACCCCTAACTAAAACATCTTTGGATAGTGAAGTGAGGTCTCGATTGACGAGACCCCATCGACACCAAGTTGCTCCATCGACGACCTATGCTAGCGAAGTCGTCGTTGTTGACAAAGACTTGATTTTTGGAGAATTTTTGGAATTTGACTAAGTTTCAACCAATGACCCAAACGATAGAGCGTCGTCCAACTGACGACTCGTCATTGGTGCTTGTGGTTACATACTGTCGAATAGCACAGTTTTGGTGTCAATGGATGGGTCCGGGGTCCTTGGGGAGCGTACTCGGATGTTTTGACCCAAAACACACTTTAACATACATATAATTCATTTTTACAAAATTTTTCTACCTTTCAACTATTAAAACCCCATGAAACATGCAAAGGCATACTGACAGACATTTCACAATTCACCTGATGTCATGGACGTTCTTTGACATTTCGACTCCAACACTTCCTAATTAGTTTAGTTACATTGTTTTAGGCTTATAAACACTATTTTGAGTCTTTGAGTCTCTACACCAAGTCATGAACTTTCAAAATGTTACATATAATAATTCCAGATAGTGAGTTTAATTGATGAAATGGGGATAATCTTGCCATAGGTAGTCTTGAGGATTGATTAGGTGTGTGTGAAGGGGTTGTATGGGAGGCCCCTTCAGATCTTACTCAAGTGGGTCTTTGGATAACCTTTGGTAGGAGGGTCTTATGTTTATATGTGTAAGACACCCAAAATGAGTTAGGGTGTCTAGAGAATAACATGGTCCTCATTAGTGTATAAGGTCGTAACATTGATTATAATATAGGATTGAGGCAGTGTGCAAGGTTTGAGGTGATTTCGAAGTCAAACATCAAGGGACGACCAAGATGTTAGAAGACTAATCACCTATGTGCCTCATGTTTCTATACTTGCTTATAATTGTATGTATCGAGGTTGTGAAGTTTTTAAATTTTTTATAATAATATTTATAGGTAATATATGGAGTTTCATCAATTTTGGAGGTCAAATGTCCAAGAACGTCTAAGACGTTCAAAAGTTAGCCCTTGAAATGTTCAAGTGTGTCTTGATGGGGCCTAGCATGTTTGGACGCGTTGCATGTAATTGTGTTGGGTGAAATTGATGTAGAAAGTCCTTAACTTGTTAATGTTTGTATTTACGTTGGAAATTTCTAGGTATGACTTCCGAAGGTTCCCGCAAAAGGGCCCACAAGAAGGACCCAAAGGCTATCGAAACACTACCTTGGAAGTGTCAATCGACGAGCTTACAGGATGTGCCGTTGGTAGACTAATGTCCCGTCGATGGGTAGGTGTAAATTGGAACTTAGCCTGGATAAGTATTGTCCACATGATAGCCTTAGACCCAAACGATAGAGGCACAGGACGGTCCGTTCATCGACCCACGCCCCATCGTTGGTGTCCTTCGATGCAGGCCTTTGATCAATGCCATGCACGCTGCCTAAGTATGGGGGGAATGGGAAATTCACCCTACATTCTAACCTGACCCTAGGCGGTTTATTTATCAATTTTTAAGTATATATAGATGATCTAAAACGCAAATAGACCATACTCAATCCTCCAAATCAAAATCAAACCTCCCTCTCCCAAAATATCCTCTCTAGAAACCTCCGTTGAATGTGAAATTCAAGGGCAGCATGTAGATGGGATTACCACGGATTCTTCATGCAATAGAGGTATGGTGATCCTTCATCGCTAGTTAATCTTTCACTTGGAGAGTTAATCTCAATGTTTTCAAAGAAGTTTCATGATCAAATCTCTTCTTCTTCAATAACTCAATGGGTTCTTTCTTAGATTGATTTAAAAATAATAATATGAATGTATTGAAGATTATATACTTATTATGACGTGATTTTCAATACAATTGCATAATGAACCCATGGTCTTTCACAAACTCGATTTTAACCTATGTATGGATTTATGATCTTCATCTTATGCTTATCGATATATGATTCAATTATGTTAATATGCTTATGTATACTGTGTAAAATGTATATTGATGGTGATTTTTTGATGAATGATCCAATTGGATCAATGTATGAAGATTTGATCATGCCTAGCCTATGTTTCTATGTGATCACTGTTACATTGCCAGTATAATGCATGAATAAGGAATTCGATTATGTTAAATTGATTGATAACGACTGTTTAACATGTATATAGATTATGAATTATATGTAATGCATCCAATGTGGATCAAGGTTTTAAGATTAGATAGTACTGATGCATGTTCTCCTATCTTCTATAAATTGCTAAAGTAGTTGTATGTATCTTGACTTTATGATATTTGGTTCATGAGTTAACGGTACTTTAGCTACTGCCTATAATAGATTATAATGATGAATTATGTGTTTTTATCTAATGTTGATTGATGCATGAAGACTTGATCCCTAATTTCTCTCTATTGTAATTCTATGATGCTCACTGTGATATCGAGTTTATTGGCAATTGTAGTAGAATCTCATCTAGATTATGATTTCTTTAAGCTACTGGCGTACATGTACATTATTGATAAATTTTGATAGATTATCAAGACTAGGGAAATTGGTTGATGATCTATGACTCCCTACTTTCTAGAATATATGCGATGCCTTGTATTATGTAATTAGTATATATATGATGCCTCGTATTAGGTTATAGTATGATATTTTAGCAACTTGTACATGGTTTCTTTCATTATTAAACCTATATTTATCTACTTCCCTATAACATATTGTTGATAAAAAGGTGTATTAATCAATGATGATCAAAGTTTTATAAATTGGTAAGAATGTCTTTTCCTCTCTACTTCTCTATAGTATTGTTGATGAAGCCTTATATGGCATTGTATGTTATGGTCCACTTATGGTGGTGGTGTTTAGCTTATTTTAATTATATATGTGTTTACCGTGTCCTTGAAGACAAATTGATGAATATATGAATGTGTGGTTATGATGATCCCCTTATGTGTAATTTGTGTCTAGCCTTCTACTCTAAGATGTGAACTAGGTTAACTTACTATTGTTATGATCATGATAATGATTATTTTAGGGTTATGTGTAGGTTCTACCATTAACGAGATATCAAGGAATGATGTTCCCTACCCATGTACCCCTATTTGAATGTATGAAAAGCTAAGGTTAGGAGTCTTGAATGTAATGTGAAGATCTTCTTGCCTCCTATGATAAATTGTGTTGTGCGGTCTATGCTTTGTTGTGCATTATGGTATTAAGAGGGTGGGTGCCTCAAGGTGTTATGAATATCCATTATTTGATCATGTTGACCAATGTACACACACCCTCACACATTATGTATGCTTACATTGTAGTAAAGGGTCAAGGTGTCTAATGAAAGGTTGATCTCATAATCACTAGATATCTACAACTATGCATGAAGGGTAAATATATGTGAAGTATGTTATGTATTCCATATAACTAGGATGACTTGATATGTGCACTAGTATGGGCAAGGGTATGAGACCTTATTTTTGCATTGCACATGCGTACCTTGATAGTATAGTTCCTAGGTTGGGTTTCTATGAACATGAAAATAAATATAATGACATGCCATGAATATATCTTATATGCTATGGTCTTAAGTATATGATATGATGAAGTATAAATGTGCATAGTGTCTTAGTGTTGATATGAAAGGATTGCTCATATAGTCACACCTATAGACGTATGCATTGATATATGAACATGTGTGACATTTATGTGTTATGTAAATGGTTTGCTCATATACAAGTATACACACACACGTGCATGGAGATATAGTCAATAGAGGGGTCTTGTAAAGTATGCTCATGTGTACCCTAAAATTAGATAGGTGCTTGAGTATGTTATAAGTATATAAGAAATCAATATCCTAAGCCTATGTTTTATGAAGTAAAGTAATAAAGGCTTCTAATAAAAAGGGAACTTAGCTTAGTACCGAGTATACTTGACTATGAGAGGTGTTCGATTCCCATGAGGAAGATTAACCATTGGTTTCTCATATAGTGTTGGCTCCCTTGAGGAAAGATTTACCATTCGATCCTAATAAGGTTTGACTTCCCTTAGAGGAATATTCACCTATGGTTCCACATGGGGTGGTGGCCTCCCTTTGAGGAAGGTTGACCCATGTTTTTCTCGTGAGAGGAGGCCCTAATTGCCAAATGGCATGTATAGGGATCATACCTATCGCTTAGTTCCATAACCTATGCTTTCCACCTATGATCTAGAAAAGTTAATTCACTTAGTATGCTAGGATATATGTTAACGTTCTACCTTGGATAGGTGATAAAACCTTTTCAATTGGTGTAAGGCTATACAACACCAAATTCCATGTTTAGCACCCATGGTCTCAGTGTCGGTTAACACTATAGTAACCTAAAGTAAAATGGACAATGAAGTAAAGTAAGGAATATAACTAGGATAAACAAAGGGTAGTTGCTTAGTGTAGGTGGGTATATGGGACTTCACCTATGCATTGCACAAGTGGTACTTAGGGGAAGTCATAGGAAGGTTTTCTAATGCATGTGTCTATGATTATGGCTATCATGTATGATATTGTGTTGGTGTCTACATGATGATATGATATGAGCTATGCTGATCTTAATGACTACATGATGAAGGTTGTTGATATGAATGAAGTTGTCCTCACTTTCTATGTTGATATATTAATTAGATGTTAAGGCTTGCGGTCTTATGATAGGTTTACGAAGTAAGTGTGAGGTTATGGGGCTTCATATATACATTTCACTAGTTGACCTTGAGTAGGATTATGAGTATGGTTTCATAAGGTTCTAGGTGAATCCAATTAAATATATGTGCATAATGACTAGAACTTACTATAATGTCTTATGATCGACTTGAATGTGACTTGTAATGTGTTATACTTCTAGGAGGATATGTGTTAGATTATGTAGGTGGTATGTATGATTTCTTTATGACCATAAGGTAATGCGTTGCATCAAGTATCACTAAAGGGTTACTTAAGAGGTTGATGAGTTAAAAGAAAAGGATTCACTATAATGTGACGGGAGCTTACTGTAAAGTAACCCCAAATGTGGCTTAAATCCTATATGTGATTTTATGCGATGTTTGGATTTTGAATATGTCGATATAAAGTATGTGAATGACATAAATGCTATTGCATAAAGGTTTTATGAAGATTTACTCAAAAAGGCATGAAGTATGATTTCAAGTAAAATGTCCCTTTTAAATTCATGTTTTTGCATGGTTGCCATACTTTTTGGATTCTTGCACTAACTCTATTCTTGTCTAGACTTTACACAAAGTATAGATTATGGATTCTTAAAAGATTTCTATATGATTAGGGAGCATGATATGTTATTCCAAAGATCAAGGCAAGGAATCCTTAAGTTCAAGGATAACCTGATGATTCGTTTACTGTAAAGTGTATAATGTAATACTTATGTCTTATTTTTTTAAGGTTTGTGTCCCTAATGTAGTTTAGTATTATTGAGTATAAGATGGAAAAGAGATTTAGATTCTATGTAAGTAATATGATATTTTACATTTATATAAAGTGAAATTACTAGCATATGATGTGCTACAAAAAGTTCTAAATTTCCAGCTAAATTTACTATGATAATGTGATGAATGATAACTATAGGCTTGTATAAGACCTCCGAAAGGTCAAGTACGCCGTGTTACTTTTAGGGGGTGCTCCCCAGATGTTACAATATGGTTGGAAGTGATGGTCATGTTATATTGTGAATTGTGACTTATATGTGTTTATGTTGACTTTTAGTGGTTTCTTATACTTATGTTATGAGGTTTTCTCCAAAAAGAGTATATTTTATACATATGTCCTTTCAGCATGATGTCAATTGCAGGTTACAATACTTAGTGCATTCAAATGTACTAATTCCATATATATTGTCTTATCTCTAAAGGTGTAGGTGACGATTAACAGGAGTCACTTGAAGTGAAGCTTGGAGTTAGAATCCATTGAAGCAAGTGTTCGTATGTCCTAAATTAAATCGAGGACATCGTCATGCTTAGCTTTTGTTGTCAAGACTTTGTTATTCTATTTTTTTAAAGATATTGGTGTGTCTAATATCGTGACAAATAGACTTAGCATTTTTCCTATGATTTTCTATAAAAAGTGATTTTGAAGTATTATCAAATTATTGTGAAAAATTTAAATTCTGCACTACTTTTCATATACATATATGGAATGAATGATGTCTCAGGTCTAGTACAAGACCTTCGAGAGGTCGAGTACTCCTTGTGGCGACTTGAAGGATACCCTATATTCTAGGGTGAACTTTGGGTCGTGACAAAGAGACATATTAGATGTAAATATTCACACATAAGATAAAATCACATCATAGGAATCTTTGTCAAAAAGACCATTTCATCACCTTAAACCCTCCACCTAAACTTATCCTAAGACCCACCTATGTAAGACAATGAGAGGAAGACCATATTACCTCTTAAAACCACAGTTGGGTGCTCCTCAAGAATATAGTAGATGAGGACTTTTCCTTTACAACTAAATCCAATAGTAAACATTCATTATTTAATACATTTGAGGAAACATTCATGCATTTAATGGACTTCACATAATATTCAGTAAAGACTTAGGGAACTCACTTTAATATCTTCAAAGCCTACCCGTTCCATGTGAAGAAACCATCTCATACTACTACCCACACTTGGTAGAACCTATCCAATAACTAGAGTGCATATCCCACGTTATTGGAATAAGAAGTTAACTAACATAGACTACATAACCTAGGGATGCAATCCGATGTAAAAGACCCACACCGTGGAAGGTATTCTACTTCTCAAGTGTATAAATAATACACAACCCATGTTGGCACATGGTTGAAGGGATATCAAAAGACGTTAATTGGAATCTTTGCCTTTTCCACGGGAAGACACACCATCATAACCATATCCGCTCGGTGCTAGCCTTAGATCCTATAGAGTAGTTCAATCACATGTATGTACTAGAGAGGGCACCATAATTATGTCTAGCAGACTCATAACACTTCTACAAACAATGGAAAACATTATTAGATCTAGCCAACAAATGTTCATAAGGATAACTTATTGACTTTCTTAGAGAAGGTTTTCTACCGTTACAGCCCACTATCTCTATGTCTATCATTACACACAAGAAACACGCACCATTATAAGGTCTACGGCTTCATGGTTTCTCATTCACCAAGGGATCTAGTATTATTAAGAAGGGTCATCATTCTTAGGTCTACTTGTTCAAGATATAGCCTAGAAGCCTCATTAATCATTGAAATAAAGGGAACCATTCTTAGGTATAACGATTCTAGACATTAATTCATTCATTACTCAAGAAAATGATGCCTACGCCTACCTAGTCAATATATCACATTCAACAACTTTCATGAATCAAGCAGAGGCACCTAAATTTACAACCAAAGATACAATGTCACAATGTAGAGACCTTGCACATTCTAACCTCAACACATATTAACATTATGTGAGAATCATACTTCAAATAACAATACCATAATACTTCATACAAGATATCCTAGAGACCACATGAATACCTCCACAATATAAATTTACATAAACATCATCATGCTAATACTCAAACACATCATATAATGCCTTCAAGGCCATGATCACAACACATAAACAATAAGTAAACACAACAACCAAAAGTGGACCAAACCATACACGAACAATTCTGATATAATAAGAGAATTAGGCAAAATTACTCTCCCCCCAAGCCATGATCACGATCACTCAAGTCTCAAAAAATTCATCATAATTAGACAAAGATAGCAATAGATATCCACAATACAATACAATCTAAGCTGAATTCTAACAATTTCTAATCATAATCATAAAACCCACTTTATAAGCCAACTTTAGGAATTTAATGAAATAGTGGGTTCATATATTTTTCCACCTTATAATCATAAATTAACAGTTAATATAATATAACTTTATCCATTGGAAATGTTTGATGCAAGAACCCATGAGTGTTGAGTAAGAATTGATGGTTTTGACAATCTTTAGAAACTTAAAAATTATTTTGAGATAGACTCTATGGTGGAACATGCCCAACATAAAGGATCACAATATCTTAATATTTGAAAGCCCGTGAAAATTGAAGAAGAAATCACTTGAATTTCCTCTTCTAGATTGAACTTGGTCTTGACTTTTTAGTGGTGTTCTAGAGAACATTCTTTGGGATAGGGGTTTTGATTTTTGAAGAATGAATTCGAAATGGAGGTTTAACTATTTTAACATACATAAACTACCCTTAAACATAGATAAACCACCCCCGTAATAAATAAGCTAAGGGTGGACTTTAGGAAACCACCATTCACTTGGTTGTGCACTACATAAAAATGGATCATTAGCGGTAATTAGTTCTTAATTACTGTTACATATACATATATTTTAAGCGGCAATTAGCAATCTTTGTATTTGTTACTAAATTATTTAACAACATTGGTTCTAATCTTAATTAACTTATGCCAGCAAAGACTTTAGCACTCTTAATTAATGTCAATATTAATGGTGCTAAAAGTTTATTTTGTTGTAGTTGTGTCTTAAGACAGAACTGCAGAGGTGACTTACGAGCCCCAGCTATGGACTGTAGGTGGGGTTATTGACTGTCCTGTCGCCTTGTGGTCTTGATTAGATACTTGGATATGGGATCTAAGGCTCCCTATTCTAATTATTGACCTACGGATCTCGTTTATATGGTGTCAAACGAGCTAAAGTGTGTAGTTGCCCCCCATAACTCAAGCTCTTTTGACAGTTTTTTCCCAATGTTTGGGTCTTCAAGGAGCCTTAAGGTGGTCTTTGGGGAGTCGTATCCAGACATTTAACCCCTACACATGTTTAAATAAGTACTAAGGTCTCCTTTAAAATTTATATATTCCAAACAACACCCCAACCCAATGACAGTACATTAGGACACACTAGCACTTAAATAACTAGTTTCGGAATGTCATTGACGTCTCTTGACGTATCAATTCTAAAATTACCAAACTAACATCTAAAGTCATTTTTTATAATTTATACAAGTTTATTAACTCATGAAACATACGTGAAGATCTATCTCATCCTATTTCATTTTAGGGTCATTACATTATCCCCCGATTTGGGAAAATTCATCCTCCAATATTACTTAAAACACATAAAGGTATGAATCAATACTAGCAGCCCAAAAGCATTCATACGAAAATATAGTGAACACACATAGCTGGGATAAACATTTAATCCATAAAAAATGCTCAAAGAACAATAAGAAGGTAGAAACAACATTCAAAAACTCATCATGTATCACGACTTCACATCTCTCATTTCATATTGGTCGAAATTCCTTGTCTAAATCACATCATCCATATTTCTCATAAAAGCACAATCTTGCAATATTTTCAAAGAAACATTCAAGCATGTTAAACATTCTAACTCGTGCAATATTTAGGCAATTTTTCATATATACACATCAACATAAGAAACAAAACTTTATGAAAACTCATTTTTATGTTTTAACAAGAACCTAAATAAACATGCATAACATAAAGAGAACGTATGGAAACTCATTTTCACAGAAGACTCCAATACATGCATCATTTGACTAGAAAACTCTAAGTCTCAATGTTGATTTATATATAATAAAAAGAGAAAATAACTTCAAAACTCTAAACAAATTCTCAAATAAATAAACCATCCACAACTTGGGAGAAACCTAACTAAGGCTATCATGACCCACAGATAAGGAACTCATTACAAAATAAGGGATTACAACATATCAGCATGTTCATCAAGATTTTATTCCTTGTTAGCTTGGAGAACATAGAAATGAGTCTTTTTTTTTATCATCAAATATCGTTTTGATCATTATGGATCTTTTCCGTACGGAACTCATCCTTCACAAGATCAGAAACACCAGTGTAAGACCCCGAAGATGACTTAGGTTAAGCTAGCGCCTAACATGGTTGTCGTGATGATTTAAGGTCCTAATGTAACATTCTAGAAAATGTACTTGTCTAGTGAAGGGTTTATTAGGTTTTAAGAAAATGTATTAGGGTACATAGGTATCCTATGCCCAATATTGAGTAATATTAGGCATGATAGAAAAGATTGGCTTAAGGGTGTAAGCCTATTTCTATGTATTAACAAGTAACTTTAGATATAAATTAGATGCTCAAACGCTCCAATCCAAGCTTGTTTAGGAATTGTAAATGCAATTAAGACCATAAGATAAAATTTTTGATTTTATGGCTTACACACATTAGGTATGTGTAACGACCTGTTTAGTCATTTTGAGCAGCAGATTTTATTTCTGGAAAACAGGCTGAGACGACGGATATCACGACGGACCGTCATAGGCACGATGGACCGTTGAGGGTGTCTCGTTCCAGAACACTTAGAATTCTGGAATTTGAGTACTAAAATCAAATCTCTTTAATCTGTGACGGACGTGCAGGACGGGCCGTCACAGGTACGACGAACCATCATGAGGCCCCGTTTCAAAACATTTCAACTCTTGAGAATTTGGTACAGGGAACGATTCTCTGAACGTCGTGACGGAAGTGCAGGACGGACCGTCACAGACTCCTTAGTGAAAAATGGAGTTCTGATCGTTGCGACGACCTGCATGACGGACCGTCGCAGGCACGACGGGCCATCATAGGTTGCATAATCCCAGTCGGAGTCGGATTTCTTTACACGTTTTACGGGACGTTTTGGACTATTCCTGCTTTAATTATAAAGTTAGAGGGTTAATGTTAATAAGTCTAATTACTTGGGGGTTATAAGAGGTAACCTTAAGTTAATTAGTGGGTTATTATTGCCATCTTAATTATATGCTAATTAGGGTAAAAGAAAGAGGGTTTTGAATAAGAAAAATAGAAAGAACAAGAGAGAGAGAGAGGAATCGATCGAAGAGGAAGAAAACACAAAGCTTGGAAATTTGCTTGTTTGAATTCAATTCTTCGGTGGAGGTAGGTTATGGTTTTCATACTATCTTATAGTAAACTCTTAATAGCGAATGATATGCGTTGGTAGTATTATAAAGTCTTCTACATGCTTAATTGTATGCTTGCATGAATATGATTATGTGATTGTGATAAAATAAGCATGATGAAAACTATTGAATCCCAAATCTTGAAAGAAACTTTAATCTACGTTATTAATGATGATGCCTTGGTATAAAAGAAGGCTTGATGAATTAAAGTAATGGAATTGATGA
>CM064965.1:24282431-24372431 GCA_032847665.1 Solanum chilense
GAAAGAATAGTCCAAATCGTCTCTTAAAACTTAACCAGAAATCCGACTCCAGCTGGGATTACGCAACCTGTGACGGCCCGTCGTGCCTGCGACGGTCCGTCACACAGGTCGTCGCAGCATATTAGACTCCATTTTTCACTAAGGATTCCGTGACGGTCCGTCACGCATGTGATGGTCCGTCACTCACTTCCGTCATGACGTTCAGAAACTTGTTACCCGTACCAAATTCTCAAGAGTTGAAGTGTTTTGCAACGAAATCTCACGACGGTTCGTCGTAGCTGTGACGGTCCATCCTGCAGGTCCGTCATAATTACAGAGAGTCGATTTTAGAACACACATTTCAAAATTCTAAGTGTTCTGGGACGAGACACCCTCGACGGTCCGTCGTGCCCATGACGGTCCGTCGTGGTATCCGTCGTCTCAGCCAGTTTTTCCAGAAATAAAATCTGCTGCTCAAAACGACTAAACAGGTCGTTACACAGAAAAATTGGTTAAGTGTTGGACGATGGCTGGACTTACGGTCCGAAGGCCAGACGACAGTCCGTAGTCCGTGATTGTCGATCGAGACCCCCATTCATCCACTCTCTAACAGGAGCTACGGATGACCATATATGTAGGTGGACCTACTGTTCATAGGTCTTATCGTAGGTGGGACTTAGCAGACAATTAAGGTGGGAAATGCAGTTGGGTCAACTTCAAATGGTCATAACTCTTACCACAAAATGAATTAGGTGTCCCATGACTTACACAAAGATAGATGATTGAACTATCTTTTCATAGCCACCAACCTTGCTAAAATTAGACCTCTGAGTTACAATTTATGCAATTTTAGTAAAGGTTTGTCGAATAGGTCCATCCGACAGACCCAACGACGGGGCGTCGGTGAGATGACGGACTGTCAGTCTTGGCTATTGTTTGGTCCGACATTAACTTTCCCAGGGGTCTTTTTGACCTTTCCCACTTCATTTAAGCGTTAAGTTACGTTGTTTTGGCCCTAAATAATTAGAATTTAGTCTTTTTATGCCTAGAAACATAATTAAAACATACAAGTCAAATAATTAAATCAAGAGTTAGAAAAATTAAAAGCAAGAAAGGAGAAAAAGCTCAGGACCCTTGTTCAAGAACGCAACAATCTCTAGCAGTTCAAGCCCCTAAACCTAAGTATTTTTCGTGGATTTCATCACCAGGAATGTGATATTTCACTAGTGGGTTCCTTTCACCCATTGGGTCCTTAGTTTTCAGTTAGATTCCTTATTTCCGATATAATGCTTAGACATAGGGTTTCTAGAACTTCATGAATTAATTAGTTATATGTTCCAAATCAGATTACCATGTTATTACTCATATTATTGCATGAATTTTAGAACCCTATCTATGTATTTCTTTAGTTCATGAATTACACATTCTAGGTAAGATATTTCAGACACTTCAAATATGCATACCTCATTTACAAATGCAGAATTACGAGATTAATTGTTGCATTCTCTGTTTGCATGTTCAGTTTTAAGATATCCAGTATTTACAGAAACTCAAACATAAAAAGTAAATTGATAGAATTTATTGGAAGTAGCATAACACCGTGTTGGACCAGGGTTCAGTGTACCCAATTAGTCCAAGAACTACTAGCCAACTAGGTTGTAAGTCTCCTCTGTGGGCAATCAGTCTAGTGATCATGCTAGCATGCCTTTATACCTTTGGTAGGGTATATTGGGTCCTCTCGATAGGGTGTATACATCGTACTTCACATTTAGCTTATATGGTTTTATTATCGGTTATTAGTAGCTCCCACAGTGCACTCAAACTCTCTATATTGACTATTTATCAGTATATTCAGTATTCAGCATGTTATAAATTGGTCATTGGATCCAGTTAGCTCACAATTCACTTTATCATGTCAGATTATTATACTTGCTTTTATGCTTGTTCAGTTATGTTTAATTTCAGTGTTACTCTGTCCTACATGCTCAGTACCTTTCAAGTACTGACGCATACGTGCGCTACATCTTCTCGTGATGTAAGTTCATGTTCTCATCATCCAGACCACACATAGATCGATTTTCCAATCTCCAGTTCAGCGGATTCAGTGGTGAGTCCTCATTCTCCGAGGACAATAGTCATGAGTTCATTCAAGTTTTCATATATATCAGTTTCTTCACATATGAGTATTCCCCATCTTTTCATTATAAATTATGATTTAGCTTCCGTATCAGTATATTTTCTTTAGTTTGCTCATGATCATGCAAGCAGGGTTAGCTTGGGATCACTTGTGGTCGTAGGTTCTGTGTCTGCCTCTCGGGGGTAGCTCGAGGCATGAAAAAACTTCATATTAGAGCACTAGTTCAATATCCGTAGGATGTCTGAAAAGCCGCACTAAGTAGACTCATTTTCATGGGTGTGAAGTGCACCACATCTAATGAGAGGGAGGCTATGAAGTGTTTTAGTAAAAACTTCACTTTCTTGTTACTCTTATCGTGCATAAGGTATGATCAAATTCCATTCTAACTTGACGTTGTGCGCTTAAGATCACGCCTTTTTGTAGATCTTAGGCATGGAATGCTAATATATGCAACGCTAATGCACTTTCTCTTGACCAGACAAGGAAGTTCAAATACAGAGTTTTAGAAGGCCAATTCAGCTTTTGGCTCAAAGTGTGACCAACCAGAACAATCAGCAGGTTCTAGTTCATATTAATAGAAATGACTGATTAGTGGCAGCCATAGTTTGTTATTTTTTTAGGATGAATCCGCCTAAATTTTTAGGGTTGCAATTTGGTAAGGACCCATAGAAGTTCATTGATGAGGTCAAGAAAATATTTTGTGTGATGTCAGTAACTGGTACTGATAGGTGAGATTGGCATCCTACAAACTCAAGAATGTGACTCACATACGGTTGTTTCACTATGTGGAAAGACAACAAACATGACATTGTTCTTTTGTAACTCTTTATATAGCAGTCCGATTCAATGTTAGTCCAAAAACACTCTCAGAACCTTTCTCAGTTTCTTTGCCCTGTCATAGTATCTCAAAAAGTCACCTCAATATATCGAATAGAGTTAGAAATGGTAGACTTCGATGTTATTCTAAGCATTGATTGGTTACAATCATGTTATAACTCAGTCGATTGTAGAACTAGGATTGTTCGTTTTTAGTTTTAGGTGAACCAATCTTAAAATGGAAGTGTAGTAGCTTAGCACCTATAGGTCGATTTATTTCTTACCTTAAGGCCAGAAAGATGAATATGTAAGTGTTATCTCTATCATGTAGTTAGGGTTAAGGATTCTAGCCTTGAAACCTCAACTGTTGAGTGAGTTCCAGTAGTCTGTGAATTTCCAGAGGTGTTTCGAGAAATCTTTCTGGAGTCCCTTCTGAAAGGAAAATTGACATTGGATTTAATATCCTTCCAGATACCCAGCCTATTTCTGCTCCTCCTTACAAAATGTCTCCAACAGAGCTTAAAGAATTGAAGGAGCAGTTGAAAGACCTTGTACATAAGGGCTTCATGAGACCTAGTATTTCACCATGGGGTGCACCAGTGTTATTCGTAATGAAGAAAGATAGTTCTCTCAGTATGTGTATTATATACCGGGTAAGGCTAACGTAGTAGCATATGCTCTTAGTAGATTATCAATGGGTAGTGTACCCCATGTTAAGGAAGAAAGGAATGAGCTAGTGAAGGATGTTCACAGGCTTGCTCGCTAGGGAGTTCACCTTATGAGCAAGCAGACAATGGTGTAACAGTTCAGAATTAGGAAAGATCGTCTTTGGTAGTGGAGGTAAAGACAAAGAAAGACACTGATCAAATCTTTCTTGAACTTAAGGGTGCAGTCCATAATCAGAGAGTGGAGGTTTTCTCCCAAGGGGGAGATAGTGCACTTACCTACCAGCGGATATTGTGTGTTCCAGATGTGGGTGAGTAGAGACAGCATATTCTTGCAGAAGATCATAACTTCAGATATTCTATTCATCCATGTTACACTAAGATGTACCAGGATCTGCGGGAAGTTTATTTGTGGAATAGCATGAAGAGGGATATAGCAAACTTTGTGAGTAAGTGACCCAATTGCCATCTAGTCAAGGAAGAACATCAGAACCAGGAGGTATGACTCAAGAGATCGATATTCCTACTTGGAAGTGGGATGTGATCAATATGGATTTCATCACAAGGTTACCTCGTACTCGCAGATAACATGACTCAATTTAGGTGACAGTTGATAGGATGACTAAGTCTTCTCGCTTATTGGTGGTCAAGACTAAAGATTCGGCAGAGGACAATGCAGAGCTTTACATTAACAAAATTGTGAGGTTGCATGGGGTTGCTTTGTCTATTATCTTAGATAAAGTCCTTAGTTTACCTCTCATTTTTGGAAGTCATTTTTGAAAGGTCTTGGTAGTGAAGTTAACCATAGTACAACATTTCATCCATAGACAGATGCACAGGCAGATCGTACCATTAAGACCTTAGAGGATATGTTGAGATCTTGTGTGATAGATTTCAAAGGTAGTTGGGATGATCACTTCCTTTTATTGAGTTCGCCTACAACAAAAGCTACCATTCCAGCATTCAGATGGCACCTTATGAGGCTTTATATGGGCGTAGATGTAGATCTCCTTTTGGTTAGTTTGAAGTAGGTGAATCAGCTTTAATAGGGACAGATTCAGTCTGTTACGCTATGGAGAAAGTGAAACTCATTAGACAAAGACATAAGACAGCCCAAAGTCGCTAGAAATCTTATGAAGATGTAAGGAGAAGGGAACTAGAGTTCCAAGTTGATGATTGTGTTTTTCTAAAGGTCTCACCTATTAAAGGGGTGATGAGATTTGGAAAGAAAGGAAAGCTCAGTCCTAGATATGTAGGCCCTTACAAGAATTTGAAAAGGTTTTACAAGGTGGCATATGAGTTAGAGTTGCCAGCTTAATTAGCAGCATTACATCCGATCTTCCACATCTCACTCTTGAAGAAGTGTGTGGGTGACCCAACCTCCATAGTGCCATTAGAGAGTGTGGCGGTCAAAGATAGTATTTCTTATGAGGATGTACCAATTCAGATTCTTGACCTTCATGTTAGAAGGTTGAGAAATAAAGAAGTAACTTCAGTCAAGGTTTTGTGGAGGAGTCAGTCCGTAGAGGGAGCTACTTTTGAAAGTGAAGCAACCATGAAAGCAAAGTATCCTCAGCTCTTTCCTTCCAATTCCACTCCAGCTTGATTTAATAGTTCTTCTTCAGTTTTCCAGTAATTCATGCGTGAATTCAGTCTTAGAATCATGTTCCCTTAGTTAGTACTTGCATTTTCAGCATATTTGCATTTTATCAGAAATCAATTCAGTAAGAAACTCAATTCTCAATGTTTAGTAGTAGGGTTTGCATCTCTCTCCCTCTATTCAGGCTAGTTTAGTCTTCATTCAAGGATGATGTTCCCAAGCGGAGATATAATGTAACACCCCGTAGTCAAAATAGACAAAAAAACTAGCTTTACAGAAAAATCTGCAGGTGCAACCAACAGTGGCATCGACGGACTGTAGCCTGACCATGGTCCGTCCTGCACAACAGTTGATGGGATCAGAACCTCCAAAAAATTTCAGTCTAGATAAATTGGTTAAGTCTTGGACGAGGGACAGAATTACGGTCCGTAGGTCAGACGACGGTCAATAGTTTGTGACCCTCGATCGATACCTCCATACACCTAATATATGAAAAGAGCTACGGATGACCAGCACGTTTCATAGGTTCACCTACAGTCTGTAGGAATTAGCAGACAGTTAAGGGTGGAAATGCAGTTGGGTTATCTTCAAATAGTCATAACTCTTAGCACAAAATAAATTAGGTATCCCATAACTTACCCACAGATACGTAATTGAATTATCTTTTCATAGCCACTGACGTTGCTAAAATCAGACCTCCGAGTAAAAAGTTATGCCCATATTATTAAAGTTTTGTCAAACATGCCCAATCAACGAGCCCAACGATGGGGCGTCGGTCAGACCACAGATTGTCAGTCTTGGCCGTTGTTTGGTCCGACAACATCTTTCCTAGGGGTCTTTTTGATCTTTCCCACTTCGTTTGAAACTTAAGTTATGTCGTTTTGACCCTAAATAATCAGATTTTACTCAGTTTAAGTCTAGAAACATAATTAAAACATATCTAAGTCAAATCGTTAAATAAAAAGTTTAGAAAAATTAGAAGCAAAAAAGGAGAAAAAGGTCACGAACCCTACTTCAAGAACGCAACAAGCTCCAGCAGTTCCAGACCCGAAACCTAAGTATTTTCCGTGGATTTCATCACCAGGTATGTGGGATTTCACTAGTGGGTTCTTTTAAGCCATTGGGTCCCTAGTTATCATTCAGATTCTTTATTCTCATATCATGGTTAGACCTAGTGTTTCTAGAACTTCAACAGAACTTCATGATTTGATTAGTTATATGTTCCAAATCAGATTACCATGTTATTAATCATATTATTGCATGAATTTCAGAACCCTAGGTATGTATTTCTTTAGTTCTTGAATTACACATGCTAGGTCAAATATTTCAGACACTTCAGATATACATACCTAAGTTATAAATGCACAATTACTAGATTAACTATTGCATTCTTAAATTGCATGTTCAGTTTTGAGATATCCATTATTTACAGAAACTCAGACATAATTAGTAAATTTACAGAATTTATTGGGAGTAGCATAAAACCGTGTTGGACCAGGGTTCAGTGTACCCAATTAGTCCAAGAACTACTAGCCAAGTAGGTTATAAGTCTCCTCTGTGGGCAATCAGTTTAGTGATCATGCCTGCATGCCTTTATACCTTTGGCGGGGTATATTGGGTCCTCTCGATGGGGCGTATACATCAGACTCCACGTTTAGCACATGTGGTGTTATTATCAGTTATTAGTAGCTCCCTAAATTCAGTCAGACTCTCTGCATTGATTATTTATCAGTATATTTAGTATTCAGTTTCAGCATGTTATAAATTGGTCATTGCATCCTGTTAGCTCACAATTCAGTTTATCATGTCAGATTATTATACATGTTTTTATGATTGTTCAGTTATGCTTTATTTCAGTGTTACTCAAACCTACATGCTCAGTACCTTTCAAGTACTAACGCATACGTGCGCTACATCTTCTCGTGATGTAAGTTCAAGTTCTCATCATCCATAACACACATAGATCGATTTTCCTGTCTCTAGTTCAGCAGATTCAGTGGTGAGTCCTCATTCTCTGAGAACAATAGTCACTAGTTCATTCTAGTTTTTATATACATCAATTTTCGTATATGGGTATTCCCTATTTTTCATTATAAATTATGATTTAGCTTCTACATTAGTTTCTTTTCTTTAGTATTCTCAGAATCATGCCATCAGGGTTAACTTGGCATCACTTGTGGTCCTAGGTTTCGTGTCCACGTCATGGGGGTAACTCGAGGCATCAAAGAGGGTCACTCTACTTGAGTCCTCTATTGGATTGGAAGAAACCATACATCTTCCCATTGGTTATGATTGAGTACCAGTTGTTTGCCATAATTCTCCATACCATGTCAATGAACACCTCAGAGAAGCCCATTTTCCTTAGAACAAGACATGTGTATGACCAAGAAACTCTGTCATAGGCTTTTGCGTTGTCTAATTTAATAATAAAATTTCTCACAATATTAGGCTTCTTTATTTGGTGGATGATTTCCTGAGCTAACATGATGTTCTCAGAAATACTTCTACCCTTTACAATCCCAGATTGATTAAGAGAGATTAAGGAAGAAAGAATAGGCTCAAGTATGTTGCTCAGTAGTTTAGAAATAATCTTGCTAGTAAAGTTGCTCAAATTTATAGTTCTAAACTCAGTCAACTTGCTGGGATTATTCACTTTGGGAATCAATACAATGCAAGAACGGGAGAAGAATTTAGGAATCATTTGGCCACTGAAGAAGGCCTGAATGACTCCTATTAAGTCAGTCTTGATAATGTGCCAAAACTTTTGAAAGAAATACCCATTCATTCCATCCTGACCAGCTGCAGAATTATGATTCATTGAAAAAACTACATTCTTAAGTTCATCCGTATCTGGGATACTGGTAAGTCTGGCATTTTTTTCCTGACTGATCATTCTTGGAATGCACTCAAAGTTGTCCTCACTAATAATTTTATCCTCCACTGTAAAGATATCTTTGAAGTTTTCACAGGCAGCCATAGCAATATTCTCTTCACCTTGTATCCGTTCCCCATTCTCATTGGTAATTATGTGAATAATCAATTTTCTTCTTCTTCTTCTTATCAAGGAATGAAAATATTTAGAATTATTGTCCCCTTCCTTTAACCATTTTAGTTGTGTTTTTTGTTTCAGAATTTTGTCTTTAACTTAAGAAATTTGATATAATGAGCATTAAGTTCATGGAAAGATATTCTATTTGATTCACTTTGGTTAGTAATGTACCTTTCTTCATCCTTGTGAACATTTTCTTCATGTCTTGTATTCTAGAAGATGTCACCAAACTCCTTCTTAGACCATGCAATAAGAGTGTTAGATAATCTTTTCAGTTTGTGATGAAATCTCCACACGTTATTACCTTCCACTCCCTTATCCCAACATGTTTTTACAGTTCCCAAGAAGAGAGGACTGTCGACCCAACCATTAAGGAATCTGAAATACTTGGTGTGTTCTGTCTCATTTGACACCATTTCCATAAAAAGTGGACAGTGATCAGAACATGTAGCAGCCAAATGAGTGATAGTCGTTTGAGGCTTCAATTTCAACCAAGAATAATTTACAAGAGCCTTATCTAATCTCTTCCAAATTCAGTGATTGATACCCTTTTTGTTGGACCAAGTAAACTTTTGTCCACTGAAACCAATGTCCATCAGTCCACAGGCTTCAACAACTGCTATGAAATCTAAGATATTCCTCATATTATAATAGGTCATCCCTCCCAATTTCTCATCTATACCAGTTATAATATTGTAGTCACCCACAGAGCACCAAGGTTTGTTGTCCACAGTAGCTTGATGTAGCATTTTATCCCAAAGTGGCCTTCTAAGATGCTCTTTGCATTTGGTATAAACAAAGGTAGTAATAAATTGATCTTGTAATTCATTGTGTTTCATCTCACAAGTGATTTGCTATTCATATTCATCAAGGATATTATATTGAATCTCATTGCTCCAAAAAACCTAAATCTTGCCATTACAATTATTGGTAGCATTTTCTATGTTTAATTAGACTTTCAAATTGTGAACGTAAACACTATCTGAGAAAGGTTCTAGAATAGTGATGATGGATAAGTGATGAATTTTCCTAAGCATTTTGATCCTTTCCTACACCCCCTAAGTGTTGATTCCTCTCACATTCAATATTATTGTACTAATCATTGTGATGATCTAAAGGAAAAAATTCTGGTATTTGGCCTGTCAGGTGTAACAGTTTTAACATCCTGATTTTTGAAATGAAATTCATCATGTTGCAGCTTTCTTGGAGATAGACATTGGTTTTGAGTTACTTGTTGAACCTCCACTTGAAGGGAGTGATCATTCTAAGGATTAAGAGCTATTATTAAAGGTTCACTTGTCTCATTATCATCCTCCATCTCTTGAACAGATTGATTATATCTATCAACCTTAGCCTTAGAGTTTTCCACTTCATACTCATAAATAAGAGGTATACTATTAACTTTACAATAATTTTCTTCTTTATCCGGAGGTGCCGTTAGAGGTGGTGTCATATTTTTGCCTGTAGGGAAGATGTGTCTTGTCTCTGATAATTTCCAACCATCATGAATTTGTTACCTGTTTCCTCCCTCCTTTCCTTTTCCCCTTCTTGTTCACCTTCTTGTTGTTTGTTTAACCTTGTCTTAACTGCATCTCTTTTTTTCTTACTAGGCTTGGTTTTGCTCTTGGGGGAATTTTCTTATTTTCTATTGGTTGCATTGTTCCCCATCTCTTTAGTATTTGTATCCTTGCTTTGTTTCACACTAGAAATTGATTCCTTGTTCTGTTTCCCCTTATTTCATGCCTTATTACATGTATTGTTTGCTACTGTCTGCTTTGCATTCAGTATCCTCTTATGTGTCCCATATTGTTGTTGTTTTTTGTTAATAACCTGGGCTCTAAGGTCAGGGTCTTGGTCAGTGTATTCCCCCTTTTGCACGACATGAGGCAATTTTCCCCCTTTGGTCACCCTTCCTACAAATTAGTAGGATTCTCCTAACAACCTTCATCCTTTGCTCCTTTTGCTACACCAATCATAACCTCATTCAGATGCATTTCATTGGAGTCAAGTTTTCTAGCTATAATACCTGAGTTTCTGCTCTTGTCTTCTTGTTATTGAGCCATCCTTTGCTTCTTTGGACTATTTCCCTGGATGTTCCGACTTGTATTGACTTTCTTGAGATGTGTTTTCCTTCTGATTTTCCTCCTCTACTGTAGTAGTATTTTCTTCTTCCATAGCTAGATTAGTAAATATGTTATTTTGAAGATTAGTACTCATACCTTCCTGTTGTACATGCCCCTGTAGATTTCTCGTGCTGCCTGGCTATTTGTTGTTGTAGGTCTCCATACTGTTTTTTGACCCACCTCCTCTTGATATTTTTGGCTTTTTTTTCTTTGAGTTTTCCATTCATCAACTTTTTGCTGAATTGGTTGTTTCTGTTTATCACTTTCTTTATGAGTTTGTTGCAGTTGATCTTTTTTCTCCTTGGCTTTGCCCTGTTGATTTTCCTGCTCTTTGTTGTACTGATTTTCTTTTTTTCTATTCTTCTTCTCATTTTCGTTTTCCTTCATCTGTCTGTATTCCTCATCCTTCATACTTGATTTGTATTCTTCTACATCACTCACAATATGGAGGAATGTTCTCATATTCTACTGGTCTCTATGTACCTATGGTATCATCTTCATTGTGTAGCCCAATCCACACATGTCTAGGTCTAGGTTTGGTCAAGTCAATTTGCATCTTAACCTTAGCCATCCGTGTCCTAGATATTTTGTTGTAGATTGTATCCATGTAAAAGAACTTTCCTACAGATTCCAATAAGGGAGTGAGGAAATGTTTTTTTAAGCAATGACAGGCTAATCCTGGCAATAAGATCCAAACTGCACAATATGTGTCTCCTCTTCTAGAGTGATGAAAAGTGTCCAAGCTTGAATCCTCATGAGTTTGCTGTCTATGGTCATTCTCTGTTGTGTCCTTTGGAGTTCAATGAATACATGTTTAGTGTTATAGTGAGCAATGTTGACCCCTCCCCCCTACTAAGCTTGGTCTATTCAATAAAGCTTTTTTTTTATCATCTCAACTTTAGGCATTGTAGTACTAAACTTCCCAACCAAACTATATTTACAGTCTACAGTCAGAGTGTGCATATAGTCATACATATAAAATATCACCATTGGTTGACCTTGTTTAGTGGTCTTTCTAGGTGTGGTTTTTAGAACTATATTAGGATTCTGAGTTGCATGGATGTGTCTCAATCTAGCAGCCAATGTTTGGACCACAGTATATGGGGGTGGTCCCAAGACATGATACTGTTTGTTTATAGGAAGAGCTTTAGAAATGGTGGTCCCATTTTGTTTGGGAATAGTAGCATTTTGATTGTGATTGTGGATAGTAGAGGTTCTTTTATCAAAATTACAATAGATCTTAGGAAACTCTTTATGATATGCATTTTAATAACCCCCCCCCCCCTTTCTCAATTCTGCTTGTTGCATTTTCCACACATTCCCAGACAAATGAGTTAGCTTTTGTTCCGTTTGGATACCAACAAATTTTACATTATCTACTTTTATCTGTTCACTAGTTATAAAAGCTAAATTTCCCATGGCAGTATCATGCACATGGCCAACACTATCATTATTAGTGATATGATTATGACTAGAATTAGGAGTAATGTTTGAATACTTACCTCTCGCTATTTCTCACCATGCTGATCTTTCGACTTGTGTTGCTGGTCCTGGCTTTGGTTCCTTACAGTCTCCTTAGTGCCATATGCCTGCATACGTGTGTGTGATACTCCATCCTTGTGCTTAAGTTTATCCATCTGATTGACTCCAATGAAAATAGGGAAGAACTTTCTGACTCTATTACTTCTAATGCAGTCTGTTCAATCTTATCTTGGTGCTTCTTGTTAGTCAAGCTTTCATCTTTCCCTATTCCTCCTTTTTGAAAATTTTTCATTTCACTATGCTCATTATCTTCAGTTAAATTTTGTTTTTGAGCTAACTGGTTAGATATATTAGTAAGCTGGATATCATATTCAGTAAATTGAACTCCATTCATCCCCCCGCTATCAGTTTGTCTTTGTCTGTCATAGTGGTCACTAGAGTTTTTGGCTTTCGATATATGGCCTTCCGTTCCACTTGATATTGTTGTAAGATGGACCTCCTATCCTTGGGAGTAAATTTCAGTGGTTAAATTGGAGTTTAGTGTGTTGAATTGTGTAAGTTAACTTCATGAGATTTTGAAATGGGCATGTTTAATTATATTTTAAAATGGTATAATTGTCTTTTTATGTTATGTTGATCTTATATGAGATGGAGAATGTAGTTTCTCCTTATATGTTGTGAAGTTATGAGTAATGTGCATATTGAGTTATGGATGTAGTTCATATTTCCTTGTGATCCATTGCTATGAATTGAGAAGAGAATTAATGTTTCCTCCTTTGTGATTTGCATTATTATAATGTGTCGTGCTTCTTGGGCTTCTAATCTTGAGTTATTCCCCTATAAATTTCCAAAGTGTCGTTCGAGGATGAATGTTCCAAAGGGAAGAATATTGTAACACTCCAGAAAATGATAGGTCAAACGAGAGCCTAAATGTTAAATCAAAAGATATGAAAATGGTTTCCCCTAGGTTAGTAGGACATCTAAGTATCTTAGGGAGGTTTAAAGAGTCAAGGCCAAAGGGAGGAGAGACAAACAAGAGGGGCAAACCAAGGGCAAAGGACAAGGCTGCGCCAAACATAAAGTCACTGACCCAAACTCCACAGCCACCGCCACGGCTCGTGGTCATGACCACGGACAATGGGAGGCTTTGTTGAATTGACATCTCAAAGGGATAAGAGCCTCCAGGTTTTCTAGAAACTGACTCAACCTTCATGAGGGGTACCACGAGTCGTGGTCCATTTCATGACTCGTGAAGGTGGGTATGTAGATCCCTTAGCTTGTAGGGATTTGGGGTGTTAAGGGTAGCTGCTGCATAAGGCACCACAGGCAGCATAACGGGTCGTGGTTCACTTGACGAGGGGTATAGGTGGCTTATGAAGGTCATTTGGTACAAAGACTTGAAGGACTTTACATTGCCTTGCCCGGGTTCCATGTCATGACCAAGGCCATCACCACGGACCGTGGTCATTACTACAGATCTTGGGAGGCTCTATGGTCTTGCTTGGACAAGGTTTGGCTTATCCACCCTAAGAAGAGCTACTGTCTCAAACACCACAGGTAACACCGAAATTCGTAGTGCATCTTCACGACGCATTTCTGCCGGTCGTGGTCTTTGACAGGGACCATTAAAATGAGGGTATTTTGGGACTTTTATTTTAGTCCAAATTAAATGGGGATTTATTGGGTATTTTAGGGGTGAAATATATATTGGTTAAAGTCATTATTCACCCATTTTAACATGAAAAACTACAAAACTCAAATTTTCTCCCAAAAACCAATTCCCACAAATATTACTCTCTACAAAGTTCCTCCATTGAAGAACATGAATGATCCAAGATTAGGGTTCAAACTCCAAGGTTTTCAACCCAAATTCGTGGAAAAGTTTCAATTAGGTATGAAAGTCACTCTTGGAATCTTTTAGCCTAGAGGGTCTCTCAAAATTGGATTTCAAAGTTCACCAAATTCTATGTTTCACTCAATTTCGTGGGTCTCTTTCTAAACTTGTTTTCTTTGATCTAAATTTATTATTTATGATTGTATATGATCATTTATGGATGAATTCAAGTAATATATCTAGTATTCTAACCAAATTCCCACAAAACTCATGAATCTCTCTTCTTTTTCAACTTTAAACCCTAGTATACTTTGATTTATGAATGAAGGATGACAATCTAGTTTGTTTCTATGTAATTCAATATTGTTTTATGATGCTATCCTATATTATAAATGAATATCATAAAATTAGGGTTAATCTTGAATAATGCCTTGAAAGCTATGAATGAAGGTTTTTAATTCTATTATTATTAAGGTTGAATTGTTTGTCCACTTATGGTGGAGGTGCTTACTTGAATTATGAATTATGTGTTGAGTATTGTTCCTCTTCCGTACAACCCTAATTATGAACAAGTATGTTTGATATTATATGAACATGAATATTTTGTTATAATATGAATGTTATGCAATGAGATGGATATGAATGTAGTGAGGTGATCATGGATTTGTTTTTATGAGAAATAAGAGGAAATTCTCATGAACACTATATGACTATATTATTAAAGATACAGCCTCACATGTTATGGGTTCAATGATGAAAGACTATTCTCATCATTTAAATGTTTGAGCTATATGAAATATGAGGAGGTGAATGCCTATGGTATTCTTTATGAACAAGGCTTAAGTAAAAACTAAAGGTTATTTAAAAAGGAATTGGTGCTTAGCACCGAGTGAACATCAATATGAGATTGAGGCTTTTACGTTCAACAAGTATGTCCTCCCACATGTGTTCATTTTAGGTTTAGCAAGTACGGGTTCCCAATATATGTGTTGCCTCATGAGATGGAAACCTTTTATGTTACAAGTTCATGTTTCTATTAGAAATCTCCATGTTCCTTAACTATGTGCCAATATATGTCTTAGCTTGTGGATCCACCTAGATGCTATCATGACTAGTTCGAATAGGCAAGTGAAATACCTTCTTTTTAGTATAGAGTTAAAACATTGGATTCTATATAGCTCACATGGTCTATGACGGTTATGGATAAATATTCCTAATTCTAAAGAATATGAAATAAGATAAGTATAGGTGGGGTATGAGACTTTACCAATACGTAGTAGAAGTGGGTCTTAAGAGGAGTTCTTGTGTGTATCATATATGAATGGCAGCTAAGAATATGTTTAGGTTAATTTTTCTTATTATGATGTATCTAACTACACTTGTGATCTCTTTATGTCTTTGCTTAGTATATATGGGGGTATGGGACTTCATGTGTACATTTCACAAGTGAACTTGAAAAGGGATTGTGGGTGGTGTCTTTGTGATGTAACGTTAAATGAACTCAAACATGTACGATATGAATTATGGTGTTGTATCATGTTATTTATGATCACGAATGTCTCTTTTTCATATGGTATTAATTTCTTGTGTATTCCTTACGCATTATGTCTTTTTAACTTGAAATAGCATGTTTTCAACTAAAGGTCCTTTGTGCATTTTTTAATGGTTTTAATTGCATGGCTTCCATACTTAGTACATATTGATTGTAATAACCCATATTTCTCCATTTTTTCTACTATTGTAGGTTCTGGCTAGTAGGTCCTTATTGTGGATAAGTAAGGCTTGGATTACGATCTCCAAGACCATTTTATATGTCCTCAACTTCTGAGGACGACATGTACCACCTTGTTCTTTCTATTTTTTTGTATACCACTATTGCACTTCATATTATTATTCATTCTATAGTAAAGGTATAAGGTCCCTAATATGAGATTCTTATGTTGTACCTAGATGGTAAATGAGACGACGTCTTCATACTCTATTTTCTTATATGAAAGAGTTGACATTGATTGTTTAAAAGTATTAAATTTTCCAAATTATTCAATGTATCATGAAAAGATGATATGCTAAGGGCTTGTGAGACCCCTTTGTGGTTGAGTACGCCGTGTTACGACTTAGGGGGTGCTCTCCGGTCGTGACAAAATAGGACTGCTTCTCTTAGTAGAAGTAAATATTTTACAGCATTTATTAATGATATGATACAAATACGTTGGATTTATATTCTCATGTTTAAATCTGAAGTGCCTAAAGTGTTCTAGAAAATGCAAACTTTGGTTCAAAATCAAAGTTGTTGTAGGATTCAAATGCTTAGATTACATAATGGTATTGAGTACACATCTGATCGATTTAATAAGATTTGTGAAAATGCAGGAATTGAGTATCAAGTCTTTGTTTGATATATTCCGCAATAAAATAGTGTCAGTGAAAGGAAGAACATATCGATAATGGAGATGTCAGGATGCTTGTTATGTGAGAAGGACTTACCAAAAAAGTTATGGATAGAAGCAACAAATGAGGTTGTTTTTTTTTTTGCTATATTTGTTGCCTACAAAATTCGTTAAAGAATATAAACGTTTTGAGGAATGATATGAGTATAATCCATCCTTACAGAACATAGTAATTTTTGTTTGTTTGTTCTTCTCACATTTTCCATGGGTTAAGAGGGAAAAGCTAGCTAAGAAAGTTAAACTTTGAGTCTTTATTGGTTATAGTACAATCTCCGAAGCGAACAAAATTCTTCAGCCTCATACAGAAAAAATAATGCTAAGCAAAGACTTATTTTTTATGGAGAATAAGTAATCGGACTAGGAAGAAGTTGATCAGAAGCATATCACAAGCAATCTAATATATTTAGATAATAGCATTGATTATCAATATGTGAGAGGAACAAGGGTCACACTCTAACATATACCGAAGATGCAATTTGTCCATTTTGGAGACTTCTAGATTTTAAGAAGTCTTTTACGATCCCAAGTTGAAAGGTGCAATAGAAGTGGAGCTTACAATTAATGGAGAGACCTAGCAGCTTGTGGAAACCATAACATAGGAAGATAGTTGGTATGAAGTGGGTTTTTTGCGCAAAATAGAATGTTGAGGGATCTGTTAATAAGCTCAAAGAAAGACTTATTGTGTAAAGTTACTCACAATTTTGTGGAGTTTATTATTCTAAAATATTTTCTCCAGTTAGTAGGCTTGATACTATAAGGTAGTTACTATCTATTGCCTCTCCAAAAGGCTAAAAAAACTTTCCATTAGATGTCAAGTCCATTTCTTAAAAAATTTGTTTTCTACATGTAAAAATTTATGTGGAGGAACCTTTGGGATTTTCTATAAGGGACATGACGACAAAGTGTATCGATTAAAGAAATCCCTTTTATGGTTTATAACAAGCTCCAAGGTCTTGTTATTACAGTCGAATTGATTATCACTTCCAAGTCTTAGGTTTCTAGAAAATCCTAAGCTAATCAACTCTATATATTGAAAAAAAAGATTCTAATATTATGGTTATAATACTTTATGTTGATGATCTTCAAGATAGAGATGAAGAAAGTGTTCGAAACAAAAGACTAGGGAGAAATGTCTTACTTTCTTAAATAGAGGTTTGTCAAACCCACAATGAAGTGTTCATTTGTAAAAACAAATATGCAAGGGATACAATGAAGAAGTTCAAAATGGAGGATTTCAAACCTATGAACATTCTAATGCGTCAGAAAGTAAAACTGATTAAAGATGATGGTAGTGACTAGGTTTATGAGGCAAGTTACAGAAGTATGGTTGGATGTCTTATGTATCTCACTACCACGAGACCCAAAATCTTGCAAGAAGTAAGTTTCTTATATAGATTTGTGAATTGTGCAAGTGAAATGCACATGAAAGAAGCAAAAAGAGTCAAAAGGTATGTCAAGGGAACTTTAAGATATGGTGTTAGGTTCCAGAAAAGTTATTACTTCAAATTTCAAGGTATTCTCATAGTGATTGAGCTGGGTCAGATCATGAGACCATAAAACTTCAGGTGATTGTTTTATTATTAGTTCGGGATGTTTTTCATGGTTCAAAAGAATCAAGGTATAGTGGCACAATCAAGGTAACTTTGGACAATGGTGTTAAGTTCAGGAAATTCAAAACTTCAACATGCAAGGGTATTATGATAATGATTGAGTTGGGTCAAATGATGACATAAAAAGCACTTTAGGTAATTGTTATAGCCTTAGATCGGTATGATTTTTTGTTGCTCAAAAAGAAGCAAGGTATCATGGCAAAGACATATCCAAAATATGAACTTAAAGTTGTAATATCATTTGTTAATCAAGATCATTGACTAAGGAAGATTATGTAATCTCTTTATCTTGATCAACAAGAAAGCACGAAAGTGTTCGTGGATAATCAAACATCCATGAAAATTTCTCATAATCTAGTTTTTCATAGAGAAAAAAAAACATTTGTATATAAATTTTTACTATCTCAAGGATGTGCAAGCAGACAGAGAGGTGATGTTTGTTTATTGCAAGTTGGAAGATCAAAAAACTGAAGTTTACTAATCCATTTAATCTTAATAAGATTGAATCCTTAGAATGAAGCTTGGTGTAAAACCCCGAGCCACCCTGGACATGGACGACACTTGATAACTATCACTGGTCCACAAACCCTTGGTCTAGCTGACTACTTAGCAGAAGACTTAATCAAGATAAATGGGACTCCAACCACGAAAAATTAACTCAAAGAATCTCAACAGTAACCCTACTCAGTAAATTTATGAAATACTTAATTAAACATAAACAAGTGACTGAAAGTCTTAAAACATCAACAGTGGAAATAAGGAGAGACTCCTCAACTTCTAACTATATAGAAAGCCTCTACATACTACCAAAGCTATTGGGAAAGGATCCTCGACAACTCAACAAAACAATAATGATAGCATGAGGTCCTTCTAAAAGTAAGGAGGCTTACCAAAACTAGTTAGAATGCAAATGGTATAAATGGAGCTCCTGTTGATAATACTAAACACTTGTTTTGCATAATGAAATAATGCAGGTCGAATGACATCAATAAATTGAATATACGAGCGTATAATCAGAAAAACTGAAACATATATAACTAAACTAATAAAATGGCAAGACAATATAATATGAAAGAAATAATAAGATTTAGAGATTTTAAAATAGAATTTATAAGCTCAAATGTATAAAAATACAATAACATACACTTTACTCTTATTTGGGAGATTTTCTAACCGACAACCATCACTATAAGTTATGTGATGACACATCGTCTCGCCCACACTTCCTGAATCATCTCTATAACTTGATAATGTTACGTCACCTCGACTTATTTGATCCACTAAGTTATATTTAAAACCAATGAGTTTTCTAAAACGTACGGTCCCTTACTCATGTTGGTGAAATTCTTTATGAGAAATGTTAGTTGTCTGAACTCAACCTCATATCAGTCCTCAATACTACTCCCAATAATATATAACTCGTTCTCAAATGAATAAATATAAATCTTTCTCAATTTGAGGTGGTTACTAAGGAGATCCTTTTAAAAGAGTTAATACTTTGAAACTTCTCTAAACTCATTTAGAAAATGATGTTTCTCTCATTTATAGGTAAAAGTGTTGCACTTGGGAATACTTAGTTCCCTAATACTCATTTTGAAATATTAAATATTGTTCCTCTCATTCTCATACTCATTTACCAAATATTAGTTCAAAACTATGGTTAATTGCAAAAAAGTTCAGAAATTTGACTAAAAAAAACCTCTTGAAATTTCCTCTTTACTTAATTTTTGAAATGTAAATTAAATTAAGATAAGTGATCAAGATGAAAAGGACTAATAGATACATTAAGATTTAATATAAAGAAGTGTGTGACCACATGCTTTGATAGAACAGATACGGGATGAAGAATGAAGAAGAAAAAGGTCAAGCGACCCTGGCATAGTAGTGGTGTGTCGCGCCAGCTTCAAATGTCCTGGGGCTTCTTTGGGCACACTATAGGCACAGGGTTCCAACCCCAAAGCTAAAGCGCCAATTTTCTGGTGCTTTAGGGTGGCTCTACCCCACCCCAAAACCAGATTGTTGAAGAATTTTCTTGTTCAATTTTGGGTCCTAACTCATCTAGAGTCAATTGTTTTCTTGCAAATCCACTTTGATTCATAAATCCAACACAACCTCAAGTACATAAAATATCCAATGTTAAAGATGAGTAAAAAACTCAAGAACTACTCAAGAATAATTTCTTAAAAGATGTCATGGAAGAATTAATGGAATAATTACATGTTTGGCGTGAGTATGAACAAGTCCATTACTATGGAAAACTCAAATACTAGAAAAAAAATTATTGTTCTTGGCGAAATTCCTCAACCCTTTAATGAACACTTGAAAAACCTCTTTTACTCTTCTTACTTTAAAATTTCAAGTGTTTAGGAATGTGAAAACTAACTTAGCATCTGATTAGACCCCTAAATTTAGTGAGAAAAGTGTTGTCAAGCCTAGTATGGTAAGGAAAATACCAAAATTTTCCTTTTTCAAATTGATTAAATGCCTTTTCTAGAGGCGCTTCACTTAAAATACCATAAAATTTAACTTGGAGGCTGAATTTGTCAAAGTTGGTGGTGTTGGACAGACGACTCAAAGATCTTCCATTTTATATGTGATGGGCCACCTAACTCTTTATGTGCTAAAAAAATAGTCATTTGAAGTTGGTCCAAAACTAAAACTAATGAAAATATGAGTCATCAAATGAAGATCTTTGAGTCCCCTTTACAACAACACCAAGTTTATTAAAGTTGAAGGTACGGGTAAAAAGTTATGATTATTTGAGTGAAACCTTTCAAGTTAAGACTTTTCATCCATTTTGGGAAAGGGGTACTTTGGTCTTTTCCTTACCCCACACGACTTTACCACGTTTTTCCTCACCCAAGTTAAGTGTCTAATTAGATTATAAGTTGTTTTTCACATTACAAAAAACTTGGAGTTTTAGGGCTTTGTTTCAAGAAGATGAAAAGAGGTTTTTCAAGTGTTAAATCAAAGGTTGAGAAATTTTACCAAGAAAAGCGGTTCTTTTGAGGTATATACGACTCTCATAGTGTTGAGTTTGATCGCCCTCACTCCCATCATGAAATTTCATTCATCAATTCGTTCATGAGATCGTTTACATTTAGATTCTAGAGATGTTCTTCAGTTTTAGCCCCATTATTTAACAATGGAGGTTTTGAGCATTAAGGTGAGGATTTTGCAAAGGAATGATGCTTCTTGATAGATTTTGTGTGGGATTTCATTGAATTTGTATTGGGTTTATAAATCAAATAGAGTATGGATGAAATCATTCTGTTCTAGGTGAGAGTTAGGACCTGAAATTTGACAAGAAAATTCGTTGGGCTTCTGAGAGAGGGGTGGAGTGTCGTGCCAGCCATTTCTCCCAAGCTACTAGCCAATAGCTTGGGTTCTGGCGCATTAAGCCAACAGTGCACCCCAAACTCTGCTCAGTAATTTGGGGCATGGCTTCCTGCGCCAGTCAGTGCGCCAGGGTCGCCAGGTCCCTACTCTTTTGTCCTTCTTTCTGTATGTGTTTATTCAAATCATGTGTACATTCTCTTCTTAATATCAACTTTTAAAATCTTGTGTAATTCTTGAGAGATGTTATATGTCATAATCATATGTCTTAATTCACATTTTGAATTAAAATAATGCTAAGAGGAAAGTCAAGAGGTTTGTTTGAATCACTTTGAGAATTATTTAAATTGATTATAGCTTTGAACTAGATCTGGAGTAAATGACTATTAATAATGAGAAGAGTTTCCTTTCATGTTTCAAAGTGAGTATAAGTGAACTAAGTATTCCAAAAATGTGATACTTCTACATTTAAAAGGCAGATACATCGATTTCTAAAGGATCTACGCGTTCAGAGAAGTTTTAGAGTATTACCTCTTTTAAGAGTCTTTTGAATAATTACCTCGGATTGAAAAATATTTATGTTTTAAACATTTGAGCATGAGTTAGATATTATTGAGAGTACTATTGAGCACCGATATATCAATGATTTCAAACAACTCAAAATCCGCATAAACCATTTATGCCAACATGGGTAAAGAATTAAAGAGTATGTTGTTGTATCACAGCATAGCTCATAGCGATTGATGTTTCCGTAAAGAATCTCGCAAATAAGAGTAAAGAGTATGTTATTTTATTCTTATACATTTGAGTTGATATATACTATTTTAAAGGCTTTAAATCATGCATTTATTACTATTTCTTTCATATTGGAGTTGATATTGAGGTGAGTACTATCTTCCCATGTAATCTGTTCCGTTAACTATTACTTTCACTTTTCCCTTTTCATACTCCTACATTCAATTCACTCACATCATTCTACCTACATATTTTTGTGATGCAAATAAAGGTGTTCATGGTCATCAACAAGCACTTCGTTGATACCTTTGTATTTCAGTTACCTTTAATGAGCCTCCTTGCTTTCTCATAGGTTCAATATTTATATTTCAGTTTGGTTAAGATGTTGTGGGGAACATAGTATATAGAATCTTTATAGACAATGCTTGTTGAGGAGTCTTTCACTATTTCCTTTGTGATGTTTTGAGACTTTGAGTTGCTTTGAGTATTTCAAGACGTACATTGGGCTAAGATGTTGTTGATACCATATGATTTAATCTTAGCAATTGAAGTTCCTCTTTTGTTAGTAACTTTTCCACTGAGTAGTGAGTATGGCAAAGGGTCGGGTAGGGTTCGTTAGGGACCAATAATGGTTTTCAGGGGCTGTTCATATCCAAGGTGTAGGCTGGAGTCGTGATAAATACTATGAGGCATATCACATACCCTGGGAAGAATCTTGGTAAAATTTCTCAACTGTTGAATGAACGGTTAAAACCCATATGTTCCTCTTCTTGAAACTTTTCCCTAAATTCTAAGTGTTTAAGGATGTGAAAAAATAACTTAGAGTCTTATTAGACCCCTAAATTGGGTGAGAAAAAGTGGTCAAGCCTATTGGGGTAAGGAAAAGACAAAAGTACCTTTTTCTCAACGGGTGAAATTTCTTAACTAGAGAGGTTTCACTCAACAGTCATAACTTTTTATTTGGAGCTGGAAGTTTAGTAAATTTTGTGTCAATGGAAAGGGGACTCAAAGAACTTCAGTTTTCTAGGTCATGGCTCACCTAACTCTTTATGTTCTAATGATATGATTGTTTGAATTTGTAGCACAACTAAAATTGATGGATGTTAGAGGTGTCACACTTGGAGTATGCACTTCTTGAACCATGAGGACTGTTACATTTGTCTTCTAAAATTACATGACCTGAATTCAAGGTAGAAGATGACGTAGGGAATAAGAATATTTAGGAAGTGCACACAAGAATAATTTTCTATATTTTAGTTACTTTTTTATGTTTCCTAGTTTGTTTAGAACTCTTTTACTTATTGTTAAGTAGTAGTTCCTCAATTTCAGCAAACAAGAACGTTATTTTAGCTATTTTATGCTTCCTAGTTTGTTTAAAACTCTGTTAGTTACTTTAAGTATTAGTTCAACAATTTCAGCAAACAATAACTTATTTTTAAAATATATTTAGCATTACTTTACATCATCTTAGCTAAGCTGTAATGTATATCTATTTATCCAGTCTCATTTATCAATAGAAATAACTTCTACCTTTTCTACTTAAATCAGGTCTTATTCTCCTCTATTAAACAATAAAACTAACCATAAATCTAATAAATTTCAAGTCTCAGAACAATGTTTAAGACGATAAGACAAAGTAGAAGTCTAAATTACAACATGATCTTAGGAGCCAAAAACTTTGTTTAAGCTCGTCTGCATAAATTTAAAAAATTACTTTGAACACACACAGTATTTAAAAACCACAAAAAATTCCACCTCTGATCTTCAACTCAAAAATATCAAAGAAATAAAAATTCTTAGAAGTTAATAATTTTCACAACTATTAGGATAAGCACGAAGTGACCAAAACCTAATCAAGTAATTGAAATTTTATCCTTTTGGGTGTCCCTTCCCCATTTAAAATAGTGGAGACCTTATGGATTTATATAGATTTCAAATCTCATAAAAATTTAGTTCTCAATGGATTTGGGAGGATGGAAATTTAGAAATTCCTAAGGGATAAGAATTCAAGGTTTACACATTTTGGGATATGGTTTACTTACCCACTTGTGGAATGTCGTATGTCTCATAATGACTTGAGATTTCGAATTGTAATTGTGAAGACATGCTTTTCCGGTAAAGGAGAAGAAGAATATAGAGAAATATTAGGTTGTGGACTATGTTTTGAGGAAAAATGAGTCAAAAATTTGGTTTCATTATGATTAAATGGGGGTGGAAGGGAATGGCTACTTTATCAAACTTAAACATGGTTTCAAGGGTGCGGTTGATACGAATGAAAATATTTTTCAACTTTTTTGTTGCTCAAAACTTTTGATAAACTCAATTTTTTAAGATGGAAAAAAATTGCTTCTCTTCTAATAAAACAAATTTTCATAACTGACCTTTATTATCTTTTTCCTACCGTCCAACACATTTGGCCATTGATCCCAACCACCCTACACCTTACCTTTAACCTCTAAAACACCCGTAGCTTCCATGTCCATCACCCCACACCTTACCTTCCACCCTCTACACTGATAGAATTTTTCTAGAAAACATTTTCCTTCTTAGAAAACACAACAAAAACTCATGTTTTTCTTCATGGATAGTGGCTTAATTATTTATATGTATCTATTATCATGATGATGATAGTTAAAGTTGTATATATGAATTTTGTATAACAGATGGTCTAAGTCTGGACTCTCGTACATCTTCAAGGAAAATTCATCTGAGCAAAATTCATAGATTATTAAAAGATTCATTGATACTACAGTGAATGTGGGGAGAAAAGAGATCCTAGATGGGTTTAAGGAACGATTTGTTGCTACTACAAGATCAAATGCTAATACAAGCTCGACTCGTGGATTTAGTTATTCTATGCAGCCTTGTCTTTTGGTTTCCTCCAAAGCCTTACCATATGAGTGTAACCACCTTTGCTAAGTGTGTCAATCATGGTTTTTCTGCCTACAGTTCACTAGAAGATGTTCAAAATTCTGAGAACTACACCAACATTGTGATTTATTCTCCTAGATACCTAGTTATTAATATGTATATATATTTACATGATCTCGATCTCTGCCTTTTGTGATACTATATACCCCAATCTTTGTATGTTATTATAGTCATGAATATAGATACATGCATGGATTGTGAGTTTGATCCAACATCCTCCTGAAAATCCATTGCCATTTTCGATCATATCTATCTCACTTCCTCTATAGGAACAAGATCTAAATTTGGAATGTTAACATTGGCATCTTTGATCATGTCTATCTCAGTTTCCTCTGTAGGATAAATATTGAAAATTGAAACATTCAGATTGGCCTCTTCTAACATTATGATGCTAATGTTAACGTTTCGATTTTAGATCTTGTTACTACAGAGGAAAGTGAGATAGACATGATCTAAGATGCTAATGTTAATGTTCCGATTTTAGATCTTCTTCCTACAGAGGATACTAAGATAGACATGATCAAAGCTGACAATGGATTTTAAAGAGGATGCTGGATCCAACTCACAGTCCATGTATTCATAACTATCATAACATACAGAGATCGTGATATATAGTATCAGAATAGACAAAGAATCTACCTAAACTTTAGGACTATTATGATTATAGTATATGTTATGATGTACGAGATGGTCTAAATTTGTTCCTTTATGAGAAGGTAATTCATTAGATAAGTTATTCCAATCACAACTTCCCTTTATTGTAAAATTTATCTAAGAAATGGCCTTATATGTTATGATTTTCAGACGAATGAAAGTCAAGTTAAAAACATATGATTGCGAGAGGAATCCGTCTTCTTTTTGATGGCTTATATACAACACAAATAATGCATCCAAGGGTAACCCTGATCCTAGTGCTACTGGTGTTTGTTGAAAAAATAGTGAGACAATTATTTTAGGTGTGAAAGGAAAGATAATTATTGATTTCAAAAATCTTATACCTGAAGTAGTAACAACTAGAGAAGGGGTATAGTTTCTTAGTAATAGAGGTTATATTCCTCTGACTAACTTGTTAAGTTCAATATATAGAAAAGAAGATAGAAAGTTCTCTAGGCTGTTGTGAAGGAGGTTCAAGTTGCAAACATAGTAAGGGTCGATGACCCAATTTAGTTAAAACACACTCTTAGAGAAGGCAACACACACAAAATTTTTTGCTAACTTATATGTTCATTTTACATGTATATACATGATAGAGAATTTTTAAGATATTCCACTTCTAGAAAGAGAACAATGAACATGTTCATAATTTTCACGCCCCAAGCTAACCCGCAGAGCATACACGGGACCTAGGACGACAAGTGCCATGATAAACCTGCTGGCATGATCATGAGAATACTAAAGATAATAAACTGATGCGGAAGCTAAATCATAAACAAAATGAAAGGAATACCCATATACTATAACTTAGATAAACAAAATAACGATGAGTTTAATAAATATAAGATATTTAATCAATACTAAGTTTAATCTAACTATGCCTGAGAATAGTCTCGAACTGGCTAGAAATGTTGGTACATGCCCCAACTAGATCTAGTAAAACTAAACATGCAAAATATCAATGCAACAATTAATATGATAATGATGTATTCAAACACTAAGTCATGTATATATTATGTAACTAAAATATCTTACCTAGCATGTGTAATTAAAAAACTAAAGATACATAGCTAGGGTTATGAAATTTATGCAATAAACTGTGTAATAGCATGGTAACCTTCTTTGGAACATATAACTAACTAATTCATGATAATTTACTAAAGTTCTAAAAACCCTATGTCTAAAAATGATAAGGGAATAAAAAATATGAATGAAATCTAGGGACCTAATGGAAGAAACCCACTACTAAAATTCCACATACATGGTGATGAATTCCACGGTGAAATCCATAGATTTTGGAGCTGGAACTGATGGAACCTTGTTGCGTTCTTCAAAAGGGTTGTTGACCAATTTCTCCTCTCTTGCTTCTAATTTTCCAAGTTTTGAATAATGATTTGAGTGAGGTAAGTTCTAGTTATGTTTCAAAGCTCAAACTGACTAAAACCATATGATTTAGGGTCTAAGAACATATCTTAGGGATCCAATGAAATAGGAAAATACTAGAAGACCCTTGCATTAACTGATGTCTGAGTGACTAAGGGATTGAACCTAAGGGCCATATTTCAATATCCGGTCCGTAGGAGGGGATTGTAATTTAAGTCTGCTCGATAGGGCTTAACTAAAATGACCATAACTTTTTACTTAGAGGTTGGATTTTACCAAAATCAGTGGTTTTCAAAAAAGAATTCAATTATTTATCATATCATAAGATATGGGACATCTAAATCTTTTTTTATCAAGGGTTATTCTTGTTTCACGTTGACCCAATCTTCAACTTCGTCTAAATGACTTTTAGCCCTACTTACGGTCAAACCTACGGACCGTAGAACAAACGGTGGTCCTTTCAGGTCCGTAGTTGTTTGTGTAAGAGGCTCGGAAAAGGAGTCTCAATCCATGCCACAAATCACGGACCGTGGTCTAACTTATGGACCGTAGGCTTGTACGTGAGTCGAAACTTAGCCAATTTTCTGAGTTAGGTTTTTAGGAGGGCCTGCATTGGTGAACCACAAACCCACAATAGGGTTTTAGGTTAGATAATGGTCCTTAGGTTGGACCTGCAATTTTTTGAAAAGATGAAATCAAGTGTGTTTTGAATATGGGATGTTACATTATCTTTCCCTTGGGACCATTCATCCTCGAATGAAGACTGAACTAGGATAAATGGAGGGACACTACTGCAATCCCTACTACTACGCAATTAGGACTGAATTTCTTACTGAACAGAGTTCTAAGAACATGCAAATATGCTAAATATGCACGTAAAAGTTGAATGAACATGATTCTGAGACTGAATTCATGCATGAATGGCTGAAAACTAAAGAGGGAGTATTACCTAAGGCCAAAATGGGATTGGAAGTAAAGAGGTGATGATACTTGGTCTTCATGGCTTCTTTTGCTTCCCAGGTAGCTCCCTCTACGGACTGACTCCTTCCCAGAACCTTAACTGAAGCAACTTCATTGTTTCTCAACCTTCTAACCTGACGATCAAGAATCTGAACTAGTACATCCTCATAAGAAGGACTATATGTCACAGCCACATTCTCTAATTTTGCTTCAAATGTTGGATAACCCACACACTTCTTCTTCAAAAGCGAGATGTGGAAGACTAGATACACTACTAGTAATTATGCTGGCAACTTAAATCATATGCCACTTTGACAACTCTTTTTAATATCTTGTAAGGGAATACATATCTAAGACTGAGTTTCCCTTTCTTGCTAAATCTCATCATCCCCCTCATAGGTGACACATTCTGAAAAATTCAATTATCAACTTGGAAATCTAGTTCCCTTCTCCTTACATCTGCATAATATTTCTTACGACTCTAGCTATCTTAAGTCTATTTATAATGAGTTTCACTTTCTTTATAGCATAATGTACTGAATTTTTTCTTATCAAAGTTGATTCACCTACTTAAAACCAACCAACAACTGAGCTACATCTACGCCCATAAAGTGCCTCATAAGGGGCAATCTGAATGTTGGATTGGTAGCTATTGTTGTAGGTGAATTCAATAAAATGAAGGTGATCAACCAAACTACACTTGAAATCGATCACACAAGCTCTCAACATATCCTCTAGGATTTGAATGGTACGTTATGCATGTCTATCCATCAGCGGATGTAATATTGTGCTAAATTAACCTGAGTACCAAGACCTCTCTAAAATGACTTTCATAAATGAGAGGTAAAATAATGACCACTATTTGAGATGATAGACAAAGCAACCCCATGCAACCTTACTAGCTCGTTAATGTAAAGCTTGGTGTAATACTTTACTGAATCTGTAGTCTTGACCGCCAAAAGGCGAGAAGAATTAGTAACTTTATCAACAATCTCTCAAATGAAGCCATGATGTCTAGGAGTACAAGGTAAGATTGTGATGATGTCATATTGATCACCTCCCAATTCAAAGTAGGAATGTAAATATCTTGTGTCATATATCCTGGTTTCCAATGTTCTACCTTCACTTTCTAGCAATTGGGGAAATTACTCACGAAATCTGATATATCCTTTTTCATGTCATTCCACCAAAAGACTTCACGCAGATCGCGGTACACCTTAGTAGGACTTTGATTAATAGATTATCTAGATTTATGGGCTTTTACAAGAATATGTTGTCTCAAGTCATCCATATCAGGAACAAACAATCTACTCTAGTAGAGAAGCACAACATCTCCCCTTTGGGAGAAAACCTCCACTCTCTTATTGTGGACCACATCTTTAAGTTAAAGCAATGTTGGATCCCTGTCTTGCTTTTACTTAACCTCCATTACCGAAGAAGATTCCACCCCATTCTGAACTGTTACAAAACTGTTTGAAATGCTCATAAGGCAAACTCCCAAGCGAGCAAGCCTGTGAACATCCTTCACTAGTTCCTTCCTTTTTTCCTTAACATGGGATACACTACCCATAGATAATCTTCTAAGAGAATCTTCTACTACATTGGCTATAACAGGATGGTAATGGATAGTCATATCATAAACCTTAAGGAACTCTAGTCATCTCCTCTAGCGAAGATTCAACTCTTTCCGGGTGAATACATAATAAAGGATCTTATGGTTAGTGAACACATTTATGTGAACACTATACAAGTAGTTTCTCCAGATGTTGAGTGAAAACACCATTGTTGCAAGCTCGTGGTCATGAGTTAGATAGTTGTTCTCATGCACCTTGAGCATTATAGAAGCATAAGCCTATAACCTTATCTCATTACATCAACACATAACCTAAGCCAATTCTAGAAGCATCACAATAGATTACATAACTATATGAACCCTCTGGTAGAGTTAAGACATGGGTTGTAGTCAAATAATTTTTCAATTCTAAGAATCTTTTCTCGCAATCATTTGACCACTGAAACTTAACCATCTTCTTAGTCAATCTAGTCAATGGTGAGGCTATGGATGAGAATCCTTCCACAAACCTTTTGTAATAACCCTGTAGACGCAAGAAACTTATGATATCGATAGCAGAGGTAGGTTTGAGCCATTGTTTCACTATTGGGAATATACTTGAGTCCCTCCACTCGAAATAATACGCTAAAGAGAAGCAACTAATTATAACGAAAATTCACATTCATTAAATTTTTCAAATAATTGGCGTTCTTTGAGAGTTGCAGAACAACTCTCAAATGACTCACATTTCTTCCTCATTCCTAGAGTAAATGAGGATATCATTAATAAAAACGATAACGAACAAGTCCAAGAACTGCTTGAATACTCTATTCATCTGATTCATGAAAGTTGAAACAACATTGGTTAGTCCAAATTACATAATTAAGAATTCATAATGACCATACCGAGTTCTTAAAGTTAATTTTGAAATGTCACTATCTCTAACTCTGACCTGATGATAATTGGATAAGAGGTCTATCTTTCATAAATGGCTAGCACCCTGAAGTTGGTCAAACAAGTCATCAATCCTGGGGATGAAATACTTATTCTTGATTGTGACCTTGCTCAACTTCCTATAGTAAAGGCACATTCTATGAACACCATCTTTTTCCTTCACAAACAACATTGGCGTACCCATGGAGAAATACTAGGTCTAATGAAGCCCTTATGTAGGACGTCCTTTACAGCACTTTCAATTCTGTAAGCTCAGTTGGAGCCATTCTTTAAGGATAAATAGAAATAGGTTGCATATCCAGAAGAAGATCAATTGCAAAGACAATTTCACTTATAGAAGGAACTCTTGGGAGATCTTTTAAAAACACTTCCTGAAATTCATTGACTACAGAAACTTACTCAAGAGTTGGGATTTCAAAGATAGAATCCTTAAACCGAAAAAAATAATAGAGATAAAACTTAGATATCATTTTCCTCGCCTTGAGGTAAGAAATGATTTGACCCCTAGGCTCTAAGCTACTATATTTCCATTCTAAGATTGGTTCGTCTCAAAACTCAAAATAAACAATACTAGTTCTACAATCGACTAAGTCATAACAGGAATATAACTAATTCATGCGTAGAATTATATCAAAGTCTGCCATTTCTAACTCTACAAGATCTGCTCATCTTACTTCCTCAGAGACTATGACAGGCAATTTATATATATCCATCTAGCTATAACTGGGTCATCGACTGGAGTAAAGACTAACAAACGTTCTGAGAGAGTTTCTAGACTAACACTGAATTCGACTTCTATATAAAGAGTTACAAAGGGGAGGATAGACCATGTATCTAACAATTTAGAAACATCAAGGTCAGAGACTCCTAACATACCAGTGACTACATGAGGAGAACCTTCCTGATCCTGGCAAGCTTGAAGATCATAAAATGTGTTCTTGCACTGACCGCCACCTATGCCAGATGGGTTACCATTCTGAGTCGGGCGACCTACTGGTGTTGCTGAAGTTGTAGACTGAGTTTTACAAGCATTGCCTCCTTGACCCTGTCTAGTAGACAATTTCTCAACCTATGACCAGAATCACCACACCAAAGAAACCTTTATTTCTTGAAAGACACTCTCCTGTATGGTTCTCACCACGTTTAGGTCAATAACGGTTAGTTTTGGTACCTTGAACACTTTTCTGAGACTTAGAGACTGGTGCCCTACCCTTTTGATCATACATATTCTTGGAGGATGGAACACTAGCTAATGAAGGGGTTGAGGCTGAACACTTTTACTAAGAATATTCATAGATATCAGTCCTAGCCTTCTTGTTCTCCTTGGCATGTTGCCTAAGTTTATCACCCTCAACCTATTGAGCATGATTCATAAGCCTAGTGATGTTCATATCTCCCAGTAATATAGCATTTATGCTCTCCATTTTAACCAAATCTGACAATCTATACAAGTACTGATTCATCTGAGCTCTGGAATCAGCAACCATATGAGGAGCATACATGAAGAGTTGTGTAAACTTGAGCCCACTCTTGTACCGTCATATTACCTTGACTTAAGTTCATGAATTACTGGGATCTATCTTCTCTCAACTCTATCGGGAAAACCTATCCAGAGAGTTCTCACTAAAGCATTCCGAAGAAATAGGAGTTGAATATGTACCCATTTTCTCCTTCCAGTGAATATACTAGATATGAGCCACATCCTTTAGTTTGTAAGTCAAGTCATCTCTACACAGCTTCACTAAAAATAACGTAACTTTTTACTCTGAGGATGGATTTTAGCAAACTCAGTGGTGTGTGAAAGAGAATTCAATTATCTATCATATCCTAATTCATAGATACCTGATTCCTTTTGTTGTAAGAGTTATGACTATTTAAAGTTGACCCAATCAGCAACATCCTCTAACTAGCTGTTGACCTCACTTACGGTCAGACCCACGGAGTTAGTTCATATGAACGTCTGTGTTCGTCGGCCATAGTTTGTGTCGAAGGTTGGGAAAGGATCCTTGATCCGTGGACACAGACCACTAAGCGTGGTCTGACTTACAGACCGTAGGCCATTCCGTGGGTCGAGGCTTAGCCAATTTTCTGAGTTGGGTTTTCAGGAGGGGCTGCAGTGGTGAACCACGAACGAACCCACAAAATTGGTCATAGGTCAAACTACGATCAATAGGTGGCGGTCGCATGTTGCACCAGCAATTTTCTAAAAAGCTGAAATCTTGTATGTTTCGAATATGGGGAGTTACAAAAATGAGTTTTCCTCATTTAGGACTTACTCAAATAAAAAACAAATAAATTTATATCAATGTTCATATATCACACAAGTTGCATCATGGAGAGCTGGAAAATAGTTAATCAACTAATGACCAACATAAAATTAGTTCATATAATTTGTTAAAGAGACTTCCAGGTAAGAGATTAAGGTGAAGAATAATAATTTACTACTATTTAAGTATTTAAGTGATTGATTTTATTTTGTTTTAAGATGTGTCTTTGTTGTGTTAGGGTTATTTAGCTAATATTTACTCATTTATCATACATATTTACTTTATTCCCACTATTTGTGGCATTAGTCTCTTTGATATTCATTCTATCAAGGGAATATAATGTAGAAGGTCAATGAGTTCTTAACAATTAATTCACTCTTTAAATTTAAACAGTAACTTAGTTAGAGATAACTATTGTTCTAGTTTCTATAATTAATACTTATTACTATAGCAACCCAACTCACCAAACCGTGCATACCCCTACTCAAATACTTATATAGAAATACTCAACCACAAACTTAACCTCTAGATGAATAATGTCCCACATGATCACATACAAACTCATATTTGAGCTCATCTCACCTTTTTCGTGTAACAACGATCCTTAAAAATCATCCAAAGTATTTAATATGTAAATATGGTATATATAAGAACCATCCCAATTTTTAAACACAAACCGTCCATTCATGGACTAACATGTCACAAACATAACATAATAAATAATCTCATACTCTTATGGAACTTACACACAAACCGTTAGTGTACTTGCAAGGTATCAGAGACAACCATAATTAGTATATACTAGGTCTGCCATTCTAGCCAACCATTCGTATTATGTATCGTTGTGGTACTCAAGACAACCATTAGTATTCCTGTAACACCAAAGTTGGAACGTCTAATTGGAAAGGAAAGCTTTTATTTATTGAGATATTTCTCCAAAACCATGAGACCCATCTACAGTTCGTATGAGCATCTAAGAGTCATAGATAACGTTCGTAGGAACTAAGTTGAGATTTAGGAAATTTGCCTTTTCAAGGTTGGGTCTACGATTGAGCAGGATGGGTCATAGGATGAAATCCAGGCCATATGAAGTGCCCATAGATTTTATTCGGATATGGTAAATTTTTGGACTCAAAGTTGAGGACTACGTGTAAGGTATATGGATTGTAGACGAGTTGACAAGTCGTCAGACTTACTTATATGAATTGCCCAAGATTTTAAGCCCAGTAAGTGATTTGATGATTGACTAGTATGGGACGTAGAAAGGTCTATGGACCACAAGTTGAAACCATAGGTAACTTCCGTAGCTTATAAATTAAGGGTGCATTGATCTTTTTCTACCCACCGTAAACTAAACTTGTTTTGTTGACCTATAACTTCCATATAACCTTTTTTTACTCTTACAAACTAAGCATAATTTCTTCCCTTTACTTAAAATTAACTAATCTATCTTAACCTTCTACTTGAAGAGCTATATTTTCATATTCCAAGCCTTAATATCCATTGTTTTTTGTGATTTGATTATAAAGGTCCTGGGAATTCACCAATGGATTTTTTGTCCATTTGGTCCTAAAAGAACTGCAATCACCTATTCAATCAGGGTTTATGTAAATCTTCATGGATCCTTTTTATTATGATTCCATTGATTTTGTTTTATCTTATTTTACAACCTAATTATATGATTAATAATTTATTTCATACAGACCCATGTTTTGATAGTTCAATTTTACCTATGAAATATGAACAATGATCATGAATTTATATGAGATTTTGTGCATATTTTATGAAAGGATAAAGTTATGATTTAAGAATGATTTAAAGATTAGTAACTATGATCTATGAATGTTTTTCTCACAATTGTAACGGAAATAATGTTTTTTTATGCTTAAAAAGGTAATTCTTTATATTAATAATGTTATGAAATCATGGTTTTGAAAGAAGCTACTCTTATACGACTTTATTATTTTAATTGGTGTTGCGGTCATTCCTTTCCCAATATTATAATTTGATATCTGAGTTTGTCTAATTCCATTGCGATTTAACTTAGTGCAAATAGGACGTTAAGGTGGAGGCTCAAATAGAGTAGTCTCTAGTAGCACTCTCTAGTACCAAACTACATGCTCCTGTACGACTGTCTGACATAACCTAGCTCTAGTCGATTCACATAGCCTTGATGATATGGTACACAATTCTACATTGATAATTAGATCTCCTTTTCTCTGTGGCAGTTACATCGAATTCCATATTATAGCTCACATGATCTATTCTGAGTTAAATATAATGTCCCACAAAAGAACTATGATTTCCCTTAATAATTTACGTTATGTTCTTAAACTAATGCATTGGCCTTGTTTCGTGTTTTCTTTAGATCATGTTTTTCCTAAGGTTTTAAATGTTCTAATTGGTCATGCATTACATGTTTTAAGCCTATTACAGCCTAACCACTCTTATGTTGCTTACAATGGCTTGTCAAGACATATTTATGGTTCCATATTTTTGTTAAAACTATCTTTAATGATATGAGACGTCCTACTTAAACTCTCTTAATGTATATCCTATTGTATTATATGTATGTCAAGTGGCTTGTGTAGGGCCTCTCTGGGTCTTATATGTCACGTCACGCCTAAGGTATAGTTTGGATCATGAAAATTTCATATCGGCGTGGTATCCTAGTCAACCAGCAATCACAAATAACATGCACAATAACAATCAGAGTGATCAACCACACTAGAAGCCACAAGTAAATTAAAAAAGGTTATTCTATGAGATTATCCACATGAAGTAAATTCACATTCAAAATTTATTTCCTAAACATATATTGCATGCACATTTCACAATGATTAGTCAATACGAAACAAACAAATACTTATATACACCTATATATCAATATTCTATTACTAGACCCCTTATTGGTACAAATTTATTGCTTGGAAAATTACCTCCACAGTCTCATAAATTAATACTCTTCACGTTTCTATAGTTCCCTTAATTACCACAAGTCTTAGAAATGGACATAACTAGAATTTTCATAATACTTAACCTACGTTCATCACCAAATCACACCAACAAGAAAACTCAAGGTTAACAATGAAGAACTAGAAAACGTAACCCGTAGTCATTATCTTTCCTCGCCTTAATAGCAATAACTACAACCTTTAGCTATTCAGACTTCGTTCCTGAAAGACTAATCTACAAGAATATTATAAAATAGAACATATGTATAACTATTCAATTAAGAAAACCTAGCCCAAATACTTGGGGCGAAGCAAAAATGTTGCAAAAATTTGATCGTGAACTTTGTCTCCTTTTGTGAAATTTTTAGCATATTTTTGGCGTAAAATAATAATACAATTCAAAACCAATCACAAATGGTTTAACAATTTTCAAATTATCTGGTAATACCAAATGTCAGGCCAACCTCATGATTTACCCACCTAATTTAGGTCTTTCCCACTATTAATTCACCTAAGATTACCAACATCATGGTTATACTAGTGCCTTGTGGTAAATAAAATCAAGAATTGCCTTTTTTAAGAACTACCCAAGCTGTTACACCCTAAAATCTTCAAAAATTCACATTTTCCCTACCTTAGGATGAATTGAACCACCCCTCCCCCGCACAGAGTCACAAATATCTTCTCTAAGGCGTAAACTTGAACTACAAAAGTAGGGGACTACATTGCTTACCTTTAAAAAAATTCCACATGATAAACTATTAAATTTTCCTTAGATCACCTTTTTTATCTTATTTAAAATGTTTTTCGATGAATATGGGCAATTTTAGGGGGTTTTCTTACATTTACGACAACTTTCCCACTGTAGCAGCCTGGACCGATTATTTTTCTCACTTGTAATTAAACGGAGGGTTATTACAATAATTACTAATTTAATCATTGCTCGTTTCTGAGCGATCACATAAGAAATGAACGGGCTAAGTCTAGAAGAAAGTAGTGTCCGACTCCTTAATTATATGAGGATGTTTGTCCGATAAGTCCTCCTCAATTTATCAAGTAGCTTACCTAACTATATGATGTTTCTATCAAACCTTTACAAATCTGATTTCCAATATTCTCAACTTTTGGACATCAAAATAAATTATATCAATTGACTCTTCTTCATATTGTAGTTCCTTGTATAGCACTATTAAGTCTCACTTGACAATGTACTCCCCATCCTGTGGTATCGTTTATGCATGGAACACTTAATGGAATATAAATAACTTCGTGGAAATGTAACCTATACAATACTGGCCCTACATTGTCAAGAACTTCAAATAATCCAATATGTCAAGGTCTATGCTTACCGTTCTTACAAATACTCATCACACCTTTCATTGGTGGCACATTAAATAAAACATGTTCCCCAACCTAAAAAGTCATATCCCATACATAGCAATATGCATACTCCTTGTTTCTAATTTGAGTTGCCAACAACTTGTTTTAGATACCCCTCACCATAAATTAAGCTTCCTTTATCAAGTCAATGTATAGAGGATTCACCTAACATGCTTCAAACAACCCAATGAGAAATCTATATACCCTTTGTCTCAAAGGATTCGTACTTATATAAGTATTTTTGTATGATGACTCGTAGAATGGTAAGAAATGATCCCAATGGTGCAAATCAAATCATACTTCTCCAAAGTCTATGGAAGACCCACCACGAAGTCCATGGCTATTATTTTCTGCTTTAATTTAAGAATTGTTATCTCTTGAAGAAAACTATAAAGGCGTCTACTCTGATATTCCACACACGGACAATTGTAACCCACCTGCAGACAACCTAACGCTCGAGCACTTACTCCTCTGTGTCCATCTTCAATCTAAGCCAACATAAAGTTGCCTCAAATTTTGAAACATCTTGGTTAGACCCGGATGAATCAAAACCCGTGAATCATGAGATTCTACCAACAAGTTTTGAGTTAAATCATTAACCTAAGGAACGCAAACCAACCAACTAAGACTAAGTACCCACACACATCAACGATGGAATTCCGGGCCTCTCCAAACGCCATATTGTTTCGAATGCATTTATGGTATTTCACACTGATATGACCTTAAATAGGAGATTTTAATAGTTTGAAAATGCAATGCAAATATGCGGGAAACAAAGTTCAGATTCTACCTCACCATTTCCACTAGAGAGACTAACACACCACTATCACAACTACTTTCGTAGCAGAAAAACTCCCACTGTAGAGACCCAGGCGTCCTATGTAGCCTTGACGAGTTCAGTCCATAAATTTTCTAAAATAAGAATTGTTTGTATTTCCTTATCCGTACAAATTTTCGAAATAAATAACTATTAATAATATGACACAATATCAATATGAGACATGGGTATACTAGATATAAGCATCATAGATTCAAACACGAACCCCAAGATCATATCCACCAACATATATTAGGCACCTACACGACCTTCTCAAAAAAATAATTATGAATTACACTAGAAAGTAGTGCATAGTATCACATTCTTACTATCATACCATAAAAACCTCTTCCCTATGACTCCCAACCAATACCAACTATTAAAAAACAGAGTTCCCCCACTGTCACAATTTATCCTTTTCCCTTACCATTTATACTGATGGTAAGTCCCTGCTAGTTTAACACAACACTTCCAATACATAACATAACCATTAAATTATAGACACTGACTATACCAAAATATGTTTGGTAAATCATATAGAAATTTATCATTAATTCATCAAACATAATCAAATTAAGTACTTTTCTTGTCAGTAATATCATACAAATAACAGTAATTACATTTCCTGCACAAGCAAAAATTCAGGAAATACAATGCACAAGTAATAATCATTAAATTATATCGTTATGGAAAGCCAGGTTTATTACCTCTTATTCATATCATTAATGACCACAAACTGATCACTCAAGAACTTAATGACTCTTAAATCCACATACCAACTGGAACCTTCTCGATTCTAGTCATTCCTTGCTTGAGCCCTTTCAACTATAACAATAGAATCTAGTTAACCTCATCGAGAAACCAATAGAAATCCTGAGATACAATTGGAATCACCTCATATGACAAGAGACGCGCCACATAAAAGGAGTGAAGAAGTAACAAAAGTTTCTACAATGATTTATTATTTGATGATCCAATGTGCACTCTAATACCAAATTATCATGATTCCTTAACCCCAAACATAACGTCCCACATGATAATACATGTGGATGTTATATGAAATTGTCACGATCCAATCCTGTCACGACCCAAAACCGGAACGCGACTGGCACCCACACTTCCCTCCTGTGTGAGCGAACCAACCAATCTAAACCCAAACAAATTAAACCAAATACAACGCGGAAGACTTAACTCAATAACGAAAAACGAATACAATAAATATCCCCCAAAATTCGGAAGTCATCACCACAAGAACATCTAAAGCCAATTACGAAACTAAGAGTATTCTAAGAAACTAAACAATGAAAGCTAGTCCATGCCGGAAACTTCAAGGCATCAAGACGGGAAGAAGAAGATCCAGTCCAAGCTAGAAGCATAGCTCACCCTGAAATCCGGTGCAGTGAAGACTGGCTAGAATCGCGGTCGAGTTGAAGACGACGGCACGGTTGCTGCACTCCACAAATACAAGAAAGAAACAAACAAGTAGGAGTCAGTACAACCACACGTACTGAGTAGGTATCATCGGCCAACTCAGAATAGAAAACAGTATATAACAGATAAATCTCACAAATCAACTATAATACTCAACATGTAGTAACAACAAATACTACAGTCATCAATAAATATCACCAAGTTCATCCAGGAGGACTCAAGCCTCAACATCATACTAATTAAGGAAAAACAGGCTCATTAGACTTAGCATAATAACATCTTTCAAGATTCATTATCCTTCTTCCTCTTGTGTCGGTACGTGACACTCCGATCCATATTCTATCCTGGTGCCGGAACGTGGCACTCCGATCCTCATTTCTATCCTGGTACCGGAACGTGGCACCCGATCCATATACTATCCTGGTGCCGGAACGTGGCACTCCGATCCTCATTTCTATCCTGGTACCGGAACGTGGCACCCGATCCATATACTATCCTGGTGCCGGAACGTGGCACTCCGATCCTCATTTCTATCCTGGTACCGGAACGTGGCACCCGATCCATATACTATCCTGGTGCCGGAACGTGGCACTCCGATCCTCATTTCTATCCTGGTACCGGAACGTGGCACCCGATCCTCTAATTCATCGAGCCTTCTATCACTAAGGCATTATCAATACCACACATAGTTCATCAAGCCTTCTTTATACTAAGGCATCACAATTCTCATAACAAGTACATCAAGCCTTCATTTATACTAAGGCATCACAATTCTCATAACAAGTACATCAAGCCTTCATTTATACTAAGGCATCACAATTCTCATAACAAGTACATCAAGCCTTCATTTATACTAAGGCATCAAAATTCTCATAACGAGTACATCAAGCCTTCATTTATACTAAGGCATCACAATTCTCATAACAAGTACATCAAGCCTTCATTTATACTAAGGCATCACAATTCTCATAACAAGTACATCAAGCCTTCATTTATACTAAGGCATCACAATTCTCATAACAAGTACATCACAATTCTCATAACAAGCATATAGAAGGATTTACAAGATTACCCAATACATAACATTTGCTATTGAGAGTTTACTACAAGTAGCATAAACCATAACCTACCTTCACCAAGGATTTGTGTTCAAGCAAGAATCTTCAAGAATCCTTGCTCCTTCTCTCTAAATCGCCTCTTTCTCTTCTCTTTCTCTTTCTCTTTCTTCCTCCAATCTCTTCCTCTTCTTACCCTAAATCACAAGACTTCAAGTCTTAAAAATAATGAAACCAACCCACCAAGTTACTCAAAGTTAGTCTTTCAACCCCCAAGGAATTGAACTAATAACAATAACCCACTAACTTTATAAATTAAAGCCGGAATGGTCCAAAACGCCCCTTTAAAAATAGCCAGAAATCTGACCCCGACTGGGATGACGGAGCCTGTGACGGTCCGTCGCGCCTGTGACGGTCCGTCGCGCCTGCGACGGTCCGTCGCGACGGTCAGAGAGTTGTTTCAAACGTCAAATTCTCAAAAGTCTAAGTGTTTTGCGACGGGGCTCACGACGGTCCGTCGTGACTGTGACGGTCCGTCCTGCAGGTCCGTCACAGAGTTCAGAGACTCAGTTTTCAACACTCAAATTCATAATTCTAAGTATTTGGGAACGGGACACCCTCGACGGTCCGTCGTGCCCACGACGTTCCGTCGTGGTGTCCGTCGTTTTCAGCCAGTTTTCCCAAATAAAATTTTTTTTTTTATCCAAACGACTAAACAGGTCGTTACACCATAGAAGTTAGCTTCATATGATTTCTCTCTTATGTTTCCTTGTTTACTGGTATTTTAGATGTGATTTTTTGGAAGGAATGATATCTCAATGATTGAGGGAGAAAAGGTGAGTTTTGATGCTTACATTGATTTTGTAACATGTATATGTGAAAATGAAATCGGACACATCTTGATGTGATTCCATTTATGTCTATAGATGATTTATGAGAATTCATGTTATATGTTGAGAATTCATGTTATGATATGGTTAGAGCTTGTTAAGAGTTGTTATGGTTGAATGGAGTTTGCTTGGGAATGATAAGTTGTTTTATGCTTATGTATTATGGTAGTGAAATGTTATGGAATTGGCTTGAAATGATTTAAATAAATGTGGGGAATAGTGAGAAATATGAATGTTGCCTTTTTATTTGAGTAATGCTCCATAGTTTCTCTTGTGTGGATTGGAGTACTTTACATAAGATTTCTCTTAAGAAGAGGTGGTGGTGTGCTTACCTGGTAAAGTTATTGTAAAATATGCTTCTTAATGGGATAACCCTTATGACTAGTTGATGATTCCCTAGAGAAACCTATTCTAAGTCTTGGGAAAAGGGAAGAAAGGGTCTTATTACATAGGTTCGGATTTTGTTTTGCCCTAACGGTGACTTGAGGGAATATATATACCACGTTAACTGTTAAAGAGAAGGATAAAATTTATGTTGACCTACTTTGGAGTGGTTAGTTGACTCTTAAGACTAAGTATGGTAATTCGAGTGAATGTTTAGATTATACCTAGGCATGGTTGTTGGAAGTTTCCACCAAAAGTGATAACCCTTGTAGGATTAAATCAGAAATTACTTACCTTATTAGGACTTGGTAGTAGAAGGTGATGAGATATGGAAATTACCCTTGGTATTCATGATATAGTTAAGACATCATTTGTTTGAGTACCATGACGTAATTTTTTTTTTTAGTTCCTTTAGGTGATAAACTTATTGGAGTAATGGTGCTTGATGAATACCGCTTTATGGTTGAGTTAGTAAGCTCTTTTGGATGAGATAATAAGTGGAAAAACCTCAATGAGATCAAACCTTCATAAAAGTGGAGTATAAAGGTTTTGTCTTGACTTGCCTTGGAATTGATGTTTTAGGGAATGAGGTGATGAATATTTTATTAAGGTTACCCTAAGTGGGTAATAATGTTCTTAGATGATAAGTTTATTGATGCCTTAATGATCCTATTTTGAGTTCCCTTGAACTTTCTTAGGTTAAGAAATTAATAGAGTGATAAATATGGAGTGTATAAGTTATTTACTCAATTGTGAGCTCTTGAATTCCTCACCTAGTGTAGTGTGAGTGATTAGCTAGATGGAAATGGTTCCTTCTTGAGAGATGGAAGGAGGTTATGTTCAGAAAAGTTTTCTTAAGCTTGATCCCAATAGGGGGGATCTGATATATTACAAACATTGGTAAGTTCAAGTTCTCTTGGATGAGATAAGTTACTATAAAATGTTTTTACCCTAACTGGGGGATGATTATGTGAGAAGTAAGGTGTTACTTATCCCTATCTTTTCGTTCTACTCCTACTCAAGCTTGAAACCGAAGAGTTCCTTAGCAACTTCTTTACGATAGGAGTCTTGCATATTACTACAAGTTGCATATTCTCCATATGTTATGCATGTCTTAACCGACACTATGTTATGCATGTTATGAAAGGTCATTATTGCATGGAAAAGGGATTTTAATCAAATTGCATGTTTCCAATGTTGTTGTGTCTCTTGATATGGTAAATGTGCATTTATTATTATGAGGTGGCTAGATGAACATGCTTGATAGCACTTTTGATGTGAGGGTGTTTCTTCCAAATATTGAGGTGTTGAGTTTTCTTTAGGTAAGAAAAGATGAGTCCCTTTTAAAATGTATGTTTTATGACTTGGGAAGTGTTAATGTTGGCTCACTCTTGAGAACTGATGGTATGTCTAGAGAATGTCATCAATTGGCACCTATAAATTGTAACAATTTTTCTAAATTATTCTTGTTTATGAAAGCTTGTATAATTCTAGTTGAATTTGTATGAAATAATTTCCTATTTTTGTGATTTGTCTTGTGAGCTGCCATTTGACTTTACACGGAAGAAAATATGAGCAAAATATTTTTTGGTTTAAAAAAATCATTCTTAAAAATGTATTGACCCCTATGCATTGCTTTTCTTTGACCTATAGTATGCCATATGTGTATGTTATGACTATTACAAGGTAGTTCCTACATGAATAAAATTAAAAATGCTAATGTCATATGTTACCTTAATGGTATTATGTCTAGACAATAGGATTGTAGTTTACCAACATAATTCTTTAATGCAACTAAATTAATTGCTTAATTTTCTCATGACTTAAAATGTTGATTATGCCTATTTATGTATCTGAGATCAATCGTATGCCTAACCTTATGATGAAATAATGAGCATTAATGTTGGAGAAGGTAGTTCTTCCCAATGGCAATGAGTTTGAAGAAGCATGTAAGCATGAAAATAATTGTAAGAGTAATCCATGTTTGATTCTCTTGCTTTAATTTCATAATAGTATGTAGTATGTGTTCCTTTTGAGTTGGGTGCATTAACTAATTTACTATACTATGTTAAATAATGTGGGTTGCTATATGGGTCATTGAGTCCTTCAAAGTGTTTTAAAGGTTCCAAGTGTCATTTGAGGATGAATGTTCCCAAGTGGGGGATATTGTCAAGACCCCCAAAAATAAACTAAGGTATCTAGAGCCTAACATGTGATTTAAAGATTTAATAATCTTTTTATGAAATGTTTCACTCCCCGAGCTACCCCCAAGACGTGGACATGGAATCTAGGACCACAAGTCATCTCAAGCTAACCCTGATGGCATGATCATGAGCATACTGAATATAATAAAATTTTGCGAAATCTAAATCATACTTAAAAGGAAAATATGGGGAATACCCATATTCTATATCTAAGATATTTGAAAACAATGAATTAAATATACAAAGAAATATTAACTCAATACTAAGCTGAATATAACTATGTCTGAAAATAAAAAAGTCCTAGCTAAATCTTGCAAAAATTGAAATTAAATGACTAAATACTGAAATGAAACTCATGACTGTTGTCCTTGGAGAATGAGGACTCACCACTGAATCTGCTGAACTAGAGATTGGAAAATTGATCAATGCGCGATCTGAATGTTGAGAACCTGAACCTACATCACAAGAAGATGTAGCGCACGTATGCGTCAGTACTTGAAAGGTACTGAGCATGTAGGATAGAGTAAAGCTGAAATAAAACATAACTGAACAAGCAGAAAAACAAGTATAATAATTTGAACATGATGTACTCATCTCTGAGCTAATTGTATGAAATGACCAATTTATAATATTCTGAAACTAAATACTGAATGTACTGATAAATTGTCAATTCAAAGAGTCTAACTTAATTGTGGGAGCTACTAATAACCGATAATAAAACACATGATCAAAATGTGGAGTCCGATGTATACGCCCCATCGAGAGGACCCAATATACCCTGCCAAAGGTATAAACTAATTTTGGCGTGAATACTAAACTTATTGCCCACAGAGGGGACTTACAACCTACTTGGCTAGTATATCTGGGACTATAAGGTAGGCTAAACCCTAGTCCAACTATGTATTATGCTACTCCCAATGAATTCTAAAAATTAACTAATTATATCTGAATTCCAATAAATGCTGGATAGCTCAAAACTGAACAAGCAAACAAACTTAGAATGCAACAATTAATCTTGTAATTATGAATTTATAACTGAGGCACGTATATCTAAAGTGTCAGAAATATATGACCTAGCATGTGTATTTCAAGAACTAAAGAAATACAAAGCTAGGGTTCTTAAATTCATCCAATAATTTGGGTAAAAACATTATAATCTGATTTGGAACATACATTTAATAAATTCATGAAGTTATATAAAAGTTTTAGAAACCCTAGGTTAAATCATTATAAGAGAATCAAGAATATGACTAAAAACTAGGGACCCAATGGGTGAAAGGATCCCACAAGTAAAATCCCACATATCTGGTGATGAAATCAATGGAAAAATAGTTAAGTTTTGCGGCTCAAACTACTGAAGCTTGTGGCGTTCTTGAACTAGGGTTCTTGAGCTTTTTTATCCTCTCTTACTTCTAATTTTCTAAGTTGTGATTTGATGATTTGACTTGGATATGTTTTAATTATATTTATAGGCTAAAACTGACTAAAATCTAAAGATTTAGGGTCAAAACGATGTAACATAGGCTATACACAGAGTGGGAAAGGTCAGAAAGACCCCTGGGAAGGTTGTTGTCGGGCTTCACGACGGCCAGGACTGACGGTTCATCGTGCGCTCGATGCCCTAACGTTGGGTCCGTCGTGAGGGCATGTTCGACAGGCCTTATTGAAATGGGAAAAACTTTTTACTCGATGGTTTAATTTTAGCAAGGTCGGTGGATATGGAAAGATAATTCAATTATCTTTCTGTGTGTAGATCATGGGAGATCTAATTCATTTTGTGCTAAGTTATTATCATTTTAAGTTGACCCAACTGCATTTCCCCTTAACTGGCTGCAAATTTTCCACCTACTGTAAGACCTTTGGACCGTAGGCCCACCTAGGAACCATGATGGTCATATATAGCTCTTGTTAGAGAGTGGTTGAAGGGAGTCTTGATCGACGATCACGGACTACGGACCATTGTTTTACTTACGGACCATAAGTTCGTCCGTCATCCAAGACTTGACCAATCATTCTAGCTTGAATTTTTTGGGAGTTTCTGATCCCATCGACAGTTGTGCAGGAAAGACCATTGTTCAGGATACTGTCCGTCGATTCCACCGTTGGTACTACTTGCAAATTTTTCTGAAAAACTAATTTTTGGTCTGTTTTGGCTACGGGGTGTTACATTTTCTCCCATTTGGGAACATTTTTCCTCGAATGGAGACTAAAATAGCTGTAGAGTGGGAGAGATGCAAACCCCACTACTAAACACAGAGAACTGAGTTCTGACTTAATTGAGTTCTGAGTACATGCAATTACGCTAAAAACGAAAGTACAAACTGAGGAAACATGATTCTAAAACTGAATTTACGCATGAATGATTGTAAAACTGAAGAGGAAATATTAGCTCAAGCCAGAGTGGAATCGGAAGGAAAAAGGTAATGATACTTGGCTTTCATGGCTGCTTCTGCTTCCTAAGTAGCTCCCTCTACGGACTGACTCCTCCAAAAAACCTTGACTGAGCGACTTTTTTGTTTGTCAACATTCTAACGTGACGCTCAAGAATCTCTACGTGTACATCCTCATAAGAAAGACTATATTTCAACGCCACACTCTCTAATGACTTCATAGAGGCTGGGTCACCCACGCACTTCTTCAAGAGTGAGATGTGAAAGACAGGATTCGCTACTGCTAATTTTGCTGGCAACTCTAACTCATATGCCACCTTGACAATCCTTTTCAAGATCTTTAAAGGGACTACATATCTAAGACAGAGCTTCCCCTTTTTTTCAAATATCATCACCCCTTTCATATGTGAGACTTTCAGAAAAAAATAATCATTAACTTGGAACTCCAGTTCCCTTCTCCTTACATCTGCATAAGATTTCAGACGACATTGGGTTGTCTTATGTCTATCTCTAATGAGTTTCACTTTCTCCATAGCATAAAGGACTGCATCTGGCCCTATCAAAGCTACTTAACCTAATTCAAATCGACAAACAGAAGATCTACATCTATGCCCATATAAAGCCTCATAAGGGGCCATTTGAATGCTGGAATGGTAGCTATTATTGTAGGCAAACTCAATAAGAGGAAGGTGATCATCCCAACTACCTTTGAAATTGATCACACAAGCTCTCAACATATCCTCTAATATCTGAATTGTACACTCTACCTCCCAATCCGTCTGAGTATGAAATGTTGTACTAAGGTTAATTTGAGCGCCAAGACCTTTTTGAAATTACTTCCAGAAATGAGAGGTAAACTGAGGACCTCTATACGAGATGATAGACAAATGAACCCCATGCAACCTCACAATTTCAGTAAGGTAAAGCTTGGCATAGTCCTCTGCCGAATATGTAGCCTTGACCGCCAAAAAGTGAGAAGACTTAGTCATCCTATCAACTATCACCCAAATTGAGTCATGTTGTCCGCAAGTACGAGGTAACCTTGTGATGAAATCCATATTGATCACACCTACTTCAAAGTAGGAATAGCTATCTCTTGAGTAATACCTCCTGCTTTCTTATTTTCTACATTGACTTGTTGGCAATTGGGGAACTTACTCATAAAGTCTCCTATATCCCTCTTTATGACATTCCACCAATAGACTTGCCGCAGATCACGGTAAATCTTATTGGCAGCTGGATGAATAGAATACTTGGAGTTATGAGCTTCCGCAAGAATATGTTGCCTCAACTCTCCCACATCGGGAACACACAATATACCTTGGTAGAGAAGTACACCATCTCCCTTTTTGGTGAAAACATCCACTCTCTAATTGTTGACTGCACCCTTTTGGTTTAAGCAAGATCGGATCACTCTCTTGTTTTTCCTTAAACCCCACTACCAAGGACGATTCTATCCCATTATGAACTATTACACCGTTGTTTGATGTGCTCATAAGGCGAACTCCCAAGCGAGCAAGCCTGCGAACATCCTTCACTAGATCCTTTCTTTTTTTCCTCAACATGAGCTACACTACCGATAGATAATCCAATAAGAGCATCGGCCACTACATTCGCCTTTCAAGGATGATAATTGTCACTCATGTCATAATCCTTAAGGAACCCAAGACATCTCCTCTAGCGAAGATTCAACTATTTCTGGGTGAACACATACTGAAGGATCTTATGATCGGTGAACACACCTACATGAACACCATACAAGTAGTGTCTCCATATCATGAGTGCAAACACCACTGCAGCAAGCTCGAGGTCATGAGTTGGATAGTTCTTCTCATGCAACTTAATTTTTCTAGTGGTATAACATATAACCTTATCTTTTTGCATCAATACACAACAAAGGCAAACGCTGGATCCATCGCAATCGATAACATAACCATCTTAACCCTCTGGTAGAGTCAAGACAGGAGTTGTAGTCAATCTAGATTTCAATTCTGCGATGCTTTTCTCACAATCATCTGAATATTGGAACTTGACCATCTTTTGAGTCAACCTAGTCAATGGTGAGCCAATGGATGAAAATCCTTCCCCGAACTTTCTGTAATAACCTGCAAGGCCTAAGAAACTTCTTATATCTCTAGCAGAGGTAGGCATGGGCCATTGTTTCACTGCTTTTATCTTTTGCGAATCTACGTGGGTCCCTTCGCTAGATACAATATGATCAAGGAAAGCAACGGATTGCAACTAAAACTCACATTTACTAAACTTAGTGAATAATTGGCGATCTTTGAGAGTCTGTACAACAACTCTCAAATGACTTGCATGTTCTTCCTTACTACTAGAGTAAATGAGGATATCATCAATGAAGACGATAATGAACAAGTCTGAGTATTGTTTGAACACTCTGTTCATCAAATCCATGAAAGCTGCAGGAGCTTTGGTTAGTCCAAACGACATAACTACAAATTCAAAATGACCATAGTGAGTTCTTAAGGTTATTTGCGGAATGTCACTATCTCTGACTCTGAGATGATGAAAACGAACTATCCTGTTTCTACAATCTAGTGAGGCATAACATGAGTGTAAACAATCCATGCCTAGAATGACATCGAAATCTACCATTTCTAACTCTACTAGATCTGTTGAGGTGACTTTCTGATAGACTAAAAAAGGGTAATTTTTTTATACTGTCTAGCTATAACTGGGTCACCAACTAGAGTATAGACTGAGAAGGGTTCTTAGAGAGTTTTTTGAGTAATATTAATGTTTAGTGCTATACAGAGTTACAAAAGACAAAGTAGTCTCTGTTGTCTTTATACTGAGTGAACCGTATATGAGTCACATCCTTAAGCTAGTTGGATGCCAATTTAACCTTATCACTCCCCGCTACTTGCATAACTCCAAATATTTTCTTGAACTTATAAATGCAGTTCTTTGGGTCCTTACTAACTTGATACCCTAAAAACTAAGGCAAATTGATCCTAACAAAATCAAAAACTATGGCTGCCACTAATTGGTCATTTCTATTAGTAGGAACTAGAATCTGCTGATCATTCTGGTTTGTCATACCCCGAGACAAGAACTAAATTGGCATTCTGAAACTCTACATTTGAACTTCCCTATATGGTACTAGAGGAATTGTGTTAGCATTGCTTGTATTTGAATTCCATTTCTAAGCTTTATGAGAAGGCATGATATGAAATGTAGAATATCATGATTGATTGGAATAAGATCATACCTAACGCACGATAAGAGTAACAACAAAGTGAAGTTTTCCTAAAACACTTCATAGCCTTCGTCTCATCAGATGTGGTGCACTTCGCACCCATGAACAGGACTCTACTTAGTGCGGCTTTTAAAGACATCCTAGGACTCTTGAACCTAGTGCTGTGATACCAAGTTTTGTTACGCCCCGAGCTACCCCCGAGATGCAGACACAGAACCTAGGACCACAAGTGATTCCAAGCTAACCCTACTGGCATGATCATGAGCATACTAAAGATAATAAGTTATTGCGGAAGCTAAATCATACTTAAAATGAAAAGATGGGGAATACCCATATTCTAAAATTGAGATATTCGAAAACAATGAGTTTAATACAAAAGAAATATTAAATCAATACTAAGCTAAATCTAACTATGTTTTAAAATAGCCTCTAAACTAGACTAGAAATACAGGGACAAGCCCCAGCTAAGTCTAGCAAAAACTGAAACTAACTGAATAAAGACTTAAATTACAAATCATGACTGTTGTCCTCGGAGAATGAGGACTCACCACTGAATCTGTTGAACTGGAGATCGAGAAATCGATCTATGCGTGATCTGGATGCTGAGAACTTGAACCTACATCGTGAGAAGATGTATCGCACTTATGCGTCAGTACTTGAAAGGACTAAGCATGTATGATAAAGTATAGCTGAAATAAAACATAACTGAACAAGCACAAAAACAAGTATAATAATCTGAATGTGATGTGCTGATTTCTGAGCGAACTGGATAAAATGACCAATTTAAAACATGATGAATTTGAATACAGATATACTGATAAATGTTCAATGCAGAGAGTCTGATTGAACTGTGGGAGCTACTAATAACTGATTATAAAACAACATGAGCTAAACGTGGAGTCCGATGTATACGCCACATCGAGAGGCCCCCATATGCCCTGCCAAAGGTATAAAGGCATGCTGGCGTGATCACTAAACTGATTATCCACAAAGGGGACTTTCAACCTACTTGGCAAGTAGTTCTGGCACTAATAGGTACGCTAAACCCTTCTCCAACTCATTATTATACTACTCCTAATGAATTCTATAAATTAACTAATTATATTTGAATTTTTGTAAATACTGGATAGCTCGAAACTAAACTTGCAAACTGAGAATGCAACAATTAATGTGGTAATTATGCATTTATAACTGAGGCATGTATATCTGAAGTGTCTAAAATATATGATCTAGCATGTTTAATTAAAGAACGAAAGAAATACAAAGCTAGGGTTATGATATTCATGCAATAATCTGAGTAATAACATGATAATCTTATTTGGAACATATATTTAATAAATTCATGAAGTTATATCAAACTTCTAGAAACCCTATGTTTAATTTGATAAGAGAATCAAGAATCTGACTGAAAACTAGGGACCCAATGGGTGAAAGGAACCCACTAGTGGAATCCCAGATACCTGGTGATCAAATGCACAGAAAAATACTTAAGTTTCGGGGCTGGAACTACTAGAGCTTGTGGCGTTCTTGAACTAGGGTTCTTGAGAATTTTTCTCCTCTCTTACTTTTAATTTAATAATTTCACTTATATATGTTTTAATTATGTTTCTAGGTTAAACTAACTAAAATTTGATGATTTATGGTCAAAACAACGTAACTTAGGGTTTAAAAGGAGTGGGAAAGGTCAAAAAGACCCCTGGGATGGTTGCTATTGTGCCTCACGACGGCTAGGACTGACGGTCCGTCGTGCGCCGGACGCCCTATTTTTGGGTTCGTCTTGAGGGCATGTTCGATAGGCCTTTACTAAAATAGGCATAACTTTTTACTCGGAGGTCATATTTTTGCAAGGCCGGTGGCTATGGAAATATAATTCAATTATGCATCTTTGGGTAGGTCATGGAGACCTATGTCATTTTGTTCTAAGATTTATTATCGTTTGAAGTTTACCCAACTATATTTCCCCTTAACTTACGGCAAATTTCAACCTATGGTCATACCTATGAATTGTAAGTCCACCTACGAACCATGTTGGTCATCCATAGCTCTTTTCAGAGAGGTGTTGAAGGGAATCTTGATCGATGGTTACGGACTATGGACCGTCGTTTGTCCATTGTCCAAGATTTAACTAATTTTTCTAGGCTGAATTTTTTGGGAGTTTTTGATCAAATCGACGGTTGTGCAGGACGTTCCGTCGTTCCAGCTATGGTCCGTTGATGCCACCGTTGGTAGCACCTGCAGATTTTTCTGAAAAACTAATTTTTGGTCTGTTTTGGTTAAGGGGTGTTACAAAATGTCTCATATATTTTAGTAGTCATTTATAGAATTTTGGAGTCAAACGTCAAAGAACAACCAAGACTTTGGAAAGTTAGCCTTTTATCGTACTTGTCTGCCTTTGGAACTTTTATGTGTTGTTTGGAGCTTAATTTAAAGGGGAGGTTCCTTTAATCTATAGGAATGTATATATAGTCTAATCATATGGGCACGACTCCCCAAGGACCGTCCAAAGCGTCCTTGAGGAGGACCGAAAGTCTGGCCAAGGACTGTATTGAAAGTGTCCAAATGACTCCCAAGAATCGCCACCTCATACTCAGGCTTATGCCTCGTCGATTAGGGGCGTTTATACACACTTAGAAGAGTGAGATCAACCCCCAAAAATGGATTCTTTATAATAAGTGACGGTTGTGCAGCATTGCACCGTCGTTCCATCGACGGTCCTTCACCATGCACGTTGATTGGACCTATAGTTTTCTGCCTACGCACTACCATGCTATGGGTAAATTGGAAAATTCATCCCAACTCCTAATTAAAATATACACAATTACTTTAGTTGTATTTTGGTATTTTAAGTCAATTTATAAGCCTTAATCCTAATTTAGAACTCATTCTTCAAATCAAACCTTCCCTCCAATATATGAAACACCTAAAACCTCCATTGGACACCATGCTCAAGAACACGTTATGGAGAGGGATTCAAATTGCATTCTTATCCAAATTTTGTGGGTTTATCTTGCAGATCCTTAGTTAATAATCAATCTAAGGATTTGTCTCAAAGGTTTTCAAACATTATTGTAAGGTCAAAAATCCTATCTTTCAATCAAGACATGGGTTCATTGTTAAATTTATTTCAAAAGAATTCTAATTGTGAATATATGATTAATCAATAGTTTGAATATGATTTTAAATCCAATTCCATGAAAAGCTCATGATTCCCTCAATCTCTCTAGTTATTTATATTGCAGGTCTTGTGATTTTTTTTAGATGCTTATTAGATATATTTAAATTGTAATTAATTAGTTAGTACTATATTAATTTATGTCAATTGATTATAAATTGTTGGGAATTTATCAAGAATGATCATAGCTTTGAGACTTGGTAAGTTAACCTATATTCTTTATTTATGTAAGAATGTACATTGAATTATGTTGATTGGTATGGTCCACTTATGGTGGTGGTGTTTAAATTCATGGAGATCTTTTTATGTTATGAACATGGCCTTGAAGGAAAATTTATGCTTTGTGAAATGTGGTTGTGATGATCACAAATGTGAAGAACTATGTATAGTCCTCCACACTAGTTGCATGATTTAGGTGTGTAGATGTTCTTGTATACATGTGGATGATCATGTTAGGGTTAGGAGTGGTCTATATGATTTGGGAAGTTGAATACTCTGGTGGCATGACCCCTACCTATGTGAACCCTATATAAATATGTGTTCTTATGCTTGTTAGGATTATTTTGTTCAAATGTAGAATATGCTCTTGCCTCCTACGATATAAAGTGGTTGTGTGACCTATATTTGCGAGGTGTTCTATTTATGAGTTGGCCATGACGAGAGGGGTAAAATGTATATGTGTTATGATCCTTGGAATGTGGTTTCCTAAATAGCTAGGTTCTTACCTCTTATCTGATCATACTGACCAATTAGAACACATAGACATTCATGCATAATTATGAGTAGGATAGATTAATGGTGTCAATTGAAAGTATATTTCTCATATGAACCCTTATCTATTACTATGCATGTAATGTGTATGATTAGTTAATTATGAACATTTGTGCCTAGAGGTGTTTATGTTAAAGAAGGTCTCACATATGAATACACACACATGATTGTATGAATAGTAGATTGTATGATGAAAAGACATTCTCATCTTAGAAACCATTGAGCTATATGATGTATGAAGGAGCAATTTTGCAAAGCCTACTTTATGAACTAATGTAAATAGAGGCTTAAATATGTTTAAAAAGGTAGTTTGAGCATAGCACCGAGTGGCATGAAAATGAGAATAGGGTCTTGCCGTTTAGTATGTACGGCTTACTACAAGAAAACCTTCACATTTAGCAAGTTTGAGTTTCCATCATAATTGTTGTATCATGAGATGGCAACCTCCACTTATACTAGGTCAAGGTTTCTAGTATCAATCTCCATGTTCCATTACTACATGCCCCAATATGTTTTAGCTTATAGGATCTATTGTAATATCTATTATGTATGAAGGTTCTACCTTGGCAAGCAGTACCCTCTCTTTTCGGTGTGAGAGTAGAACATCGTATTCCATTTAGCTCACATGTTCTATGTCGATTATTTCTATTTCTACGGAAAGTTAAGAAATGAATTAAGATAAAAACATGAACTCTAATCATAACTCCTAGAGAAGTTTACTTATTATAGGTAGGACTATGGATACTACCCATGCCCTGTACTAGTGGACTTTAAGAAATGATAGGATTTGGGCCTCTTATGAGATGAACACTTATGTTATGTATGATTTGTATGAATGCATGTTAAAGTAACTTTTGTATGTCATGGAATGAATTATGATTATGCATGTGAATTACACTTGTGGATCCTAAATGAGTTTACTTAGTATATGTCGAGTTATGGGACTCAATTTGTATTTTGAACAAGTAAGCTTGTGAATGGGTTGTGAGAGTGGTTTACCTACTATATAAACTAAATGAGTTATGATTAATGTATTGTAAAGGAATGAGTCTTCATATGATGATATGATGTATGTGGCCTTATGTCTAGTGATAAATGAAGGTGTTATGACTTGTTTAATATTATATGCCAAGTATAGGGTGGATTCTTAGGAGCAGTTGGTGGAATTAGAATTACGGGATGCTACCTACACATTACACTAGTTTTAATTGGGGGTTGTTTTTGGGGTTGGTTATTGTGTGAAGCTTAAGTCTTATGATGTGCTTATGACCTTATGAATATGTGTGGTTGAGTTGCTGAAACATATTTTTGATAGACCATCTTGGGTCACCTTAATGTTATACATTGTACTAAGTACCATTTGAGGGTTTCTTAAGGAAAGCAGTTAAGGTAAGAGATTTAATGTGTTGCATGCATTGAATATGCCTCAAAATGCTTATAACAGGTTTTATGTAATATTTTGAATACAGTACATGTTTATATGAAGTGTGTGAACTTTATATTCTTATTGTATCAATGTTCATGAAGTTTTACTAAAAGACATAATGAATGATTTCTAACTATATGTCCGTTTCAAATGCATGTGTGTGCATGATTGCCATACTTACTGGATTCTTTTACTAATATCATTCTTCTTTATATTTTTAGACATTGAGTAGGTGGTGATGGGTAGAGGATGTTTCCTAAGTAAAGGGCTTGTATAGACCTCCCAAGTTCAAGGAAAGGGATCGTGATGATTCAAGGGTTTATCTATCTCAAGTTCTTATTCAAAATTATGTAATAGCTTAAATATTATTTAATGTTTTTAAGGATCATGTCAATATTCTACACTATTGATGTTACGTGATGGTCAAGAGACTTATAGTCTAACTAAGTTCTGATAAAGTTCCTACGAAAATGTGATGAATGATGTCTATGGGCTTATACAAGACCTCCGAGAGATCAAGTATGCCATGTTACTTCTAGGGGGTGCTCCCTGATCATGATAAACATTGTATTAGTGCAAGAGGTTACAGAAACATGTTTTAGGATCTAAAGTTTCTTATTCCCATATCTAGTAGAGTCTTGTTTATTGGTTGTGAGTCGTGACACATCTATGAGCGAGAAGGTTTAAGACTATAGTGTTTCACTTACTTGACTACTCCAATTTCGTGCCATAGAACTTAGCCTTATATGCCTTCTCTTTTATGTTTCCTTTACTGGTGGTCTTTTAGATTTGATTGCTTGGAAGGGATTATGCCTCAATGATTGATGGAGAAGAGGTGAGTTTGAATCTTAGTTTGGTTTTGTGGCTTGATGAGTATATGAGAAGGTAAAATTAGATATGTCTTGATGTGATTCCATTTATGTCTATAGATGATTTATGAGAATTGAGGTTTTATGTTGAGAAGTTACGATATCATATGGTTATAGCTTTTTGACAGTTTTTATGGTTGGATGGAGTTCCCTTTTTAATAATAGGTTGTTTTATGGTTATGTATAATGGTAGTTAAATGTTATTGTATAGGCTTAAAATTCTTTGGAGAACGTGGGGAATAGTGAGAAATATGAATGTACCCTTATTATTTGTATAATGCTCTATAGTTTCCCTTGTGTGGATTGGAGTATCTTCATATAGTCTTGCTGAAAAGTAGGGGAGATAGTGTGCTTACCTTGTAAGGTGGTTGTGAAGCATGCTAGTTAACGGGATAACCCTTTTGATTTACCCTAAGGGTGATTGTATGAACCCCCATAACTATTAAAAAAGAAGGAGAGAATTGATTTTAACCTACTTTAAAGTTGTTAGTTCACTTTTTCGATTAATGTTAAATATGTTCATTTGAGGGAGTTGTGAGATTTTACCTACGCATATTTGTTGGAGGTTTCCATCAAAGATGATGACCCTTGTAGGAATTAATCCAGAACTACTTATCTTGTTAGGAATTGATAGTAGAAGCTGATGACATATCAAAAATACCCTTGGTATTCATGGTATAGTTAACACTTAATGTGGTTGGGTAGTATTACCTAACTTGATTGTTATGAGTTTCTTTAGGTGATAAACTTAGAGGACTAAAGGTACTTGAGGAATACCTCTTCATGGTTTAATTAGTAATATCCTTAGGATGAGATAATGAGTCCAAAATCTCAATAAGATCAACACTTCTTATGAGAGGAGTATATAGGTGTTGTCTTGACTTTCCTTCGCTTTGATGTTTAAGTGTATGAGGTGATGAATATTTTATTCGGCTTACCATATGTGGGGGATAATGTGCATAGATTGTAAGTGTATGAATGCCTTAATTATCCTATTTACAGTTCCCTTGAACTTAATTTGGGTAAGAAATCACTTGGAGTGATGATTATTGAGTGTAGTATGTTAACTACTTAATTGTGACCTCCTAAATTCCTTACCCACTAGAGTATAATTAGTAAATAGCTAGTGGGAAATGGTTCCTTCTTGACAGATGGAAGGAGATGATGTTAATAAAAATTTGCAAAAGCTTGATCCCACAAGGGGAATGGGATGCTGGACTAGAAAGATTAGTAAGTCCAAGTTCTCTTGGATGAGATAAGTTTCTCTTAAATGGATTTAACCTATGTAGGGTATGATGATGTGACTAGTTAGGCGGTAGATATGCCTATATTTTTCTACTCAAGCTTGAAACCAAAGAGTTCCTAAGTAGCTTGTTAATTATTGGAGTCTTGCATATTAGTATAAGTTACATATTCTCCATATATTATGCATGTCTTAATTGACACTATGTTATGCATGATCTGAAAGGTCATTATTGCATGAAAAAAGGGATTTTCATCAAATGGCATGTTTTTAATTTTGTTGTGCTTCTTTATTAGTTAAATGTGCATTTAACTTCAGGAGGTTTCTAGATGAATATGCTTGATGCCACTTTTGATGTAAGGGTGTTTTGGACCCATAATGAGGTTTGCATTTTGTTTAAGTAAGAAAAGACGAGTCCCTTTAAAATTTGTGTGACTTTTATGACTTGGGAAGTGTTAGTATTGTCTCATTCTTGAGAAGTGCCGGTATGTCTAGCAAATGTCATCAATAACTGCCTATAAGTTGTAACAATTTTCCTAAATGATGCATGTTTGTGTAAGCTAGTATCATGCTCGAAAAATTGATTTTGTATGAAATAACTCCATATTATGGTGATGTGTCTGGTGTGCTACCATTATGACTTCATAAGGAAGAAAATATTAGCATAATGTTTTTTGAGTAATAAAATCCTCTTAAGATATTTATTGACCCTTGTGCATGGCTTCTATTTGAAATCTAGGATGCCATGTGTGTATGTTTTTACTAGGAGAAGATAGTTCCTCTTTTAACAAAATTAAACATGGTAATGTCATATATGGCCTTGATGGCTTATGTATAGACTATACAATTGTAGTTTACCAGCATGATTCATGAATTTGTGCATCAAAATGAGTTGCTTAATTTTTTCATGAGTTGAAGTGTGACTTTTGCATATGTCACAACCGGGGAGCACCTCCTACACGTAACCGGAGTATTTGTCCTTAGATAGGACATATACTAGCCCTTAGCATTCTTCAAAACATATCATAGGTAAAAAAAATGAGGAAAATTAAAAACTTTTCCATAGTGAGGTATACTTAGACTTCTCACATATCACATAATGGAGTTTCCATATACGATGTGCCTTTGGAAGCTTACATAGGCTTCTCGTTTAGACAACATACCCAATACATAGGAAATAGTCTAATAACATTTTCTCACATTAAGCCATCTAAGAGTATTTTAACATTTGTTCATAGCCCATACTTCAATACAAAGAGCCTCATATAGGCTTACAATAATAGTCTCAAAGATAAAGGAATGAAGTATGTCATTAGACATAACAACTTCATATCTAGAATAGTGAAATGGTAACATCCCCGAACATTCAGGACCTACCAATAACTTGGGAATATGTCCAAATCTTTTTGAAAACTTGACTCATATACTTCAATGTCAGAACCTACAATTTTTGGGAAAAGGAAAAGATATGGGTTAGTAAAACCACATGTACTAAGTATAGAAACATATGCAAGTAAAACTATTTAAATCATGCTTAAAAAGATATTTTGCATGTTAAGTCAATTTCAAAAGACTTTATGCACATATAGGAGTACACACAAGTGAATGAATCATAATATAACTTAAGACAAGTTCATACTGAACACGAGGACAACATTGTCATAGGGTCATATGAACATGAATAGCATCATTATAAGATCAGATTTACATAAATAACTCCAACATAAAATCATAACAACAATTCATGTATTAGAGTTCATAACATCACAACATATATGACCCTTACTCTCAACCCCTTCCCAAGCCTACAAGTGCAATGCTTATGTGAAGCTCCATAACCCCACATACTCAAGTAAAACAAGTAAAGGATCATAAGCAATGTCTAAATTTCAGGCATCTCCATACCTTGCATGTTACTTATCATATACATCAATTTATTCAAATAGCATGTTCATCAATTAAACTAACATCATATAGTATCATCAAATTGTAAAATCATCATATACATTTCATTCATATCATAAGTGCATAAGAACAATCTCCTAGGACTTCCCTCAAGGTCCAATTGTGCCAAATATAAGTAGAGTCTCATACCCTAACCTGCAGTAAGTAAAACCCCTCACTCACCCTATTTAGTGTTCACTTCATTACTTTCATTCATTAATTATATTTTGGGGAACATCACCTTAACCAATAATAGACAATGTGAGCTAAAAATGGAATCTGGTGTCATGAAAGCCTACACCGAAAGAAGGTGATCTTCTTTCCAAGTTAAAACTAAAACATGAACATACAATTCTATCTATATCCACTAGATAGTATTCCTATTGAGGAAACATAGTTAAGGAACCAGGATATGTCTTGAACGCTCTACATGTCCATTATCATTGGAGTCCTCATCTCATGAAAAAAATTTGGTGAATATCACTTGCAATGTCTTTAAGTCTTTGTGAATCATCATATATTAGTAAAGGCCATAGGAAAATAACCCCTTGTATAATCATGTCATTAGCTCATTAGGTATTGCATGAAAATTGCCTTTCATAACAACCCTTAATTTGTGAGATCACTATATCATAATCATATCATAGCAATGCACACAAGTCATTCATATTCAACCTTGTATCATCATACCCTTAACACGACCTCACAATTCACATAGTAAACACATTTCATCTTAATTATCATATTATAATATTTATAATCTACTCACATACAATACATCAATTGAATATCGTTATCAAGCATAAACTATCATCATTGAGTAAAGAACTCATAATCATAAAGGTCTTACCAATAGCCTCTAAATATCACCTTAAATATTTTACCCTCAATTAATCACCATTAAGCCAATAATCCGTCACCATCATCATATAATAGTAAATTAAACAATAACATAATCAATTCCAACAACCCTAATCATCTACAAGTCGAATTCAATACTAGGGTTAGTGAAGATGACATGGTCAGATGAAAATCTACATAATAAACATCAATTAATCCACAATCTACACATAGTTATCCATAGTGAATCACAATTTGTCATAATCAATCATCAATTTCAAGTTTAGAAGAAAACCCATTTGTAGATAAAAACCCTTGGAGTTGTGTTATTTAGAAATCAACTTTGAATGGGCCTCTTGGAGAAAGAAATACAAATAGCGATAGAATCCATACATTAGAAAGATTTATCCACAAAATTTGAGTAAGATCCTTGTATACTTTGTCTTATTCTTCAAGATTATAGGTTTCTTCAATGGTGGAAAAGGTAGAGAGAATGTAAAGAGAAGTGGTAAAAATTGGGTTTCAATTTTTTGTTTGTGTTTTGAAGTGGAAAATGAGTGATAATTGACTTAAAATCACTTTATATTCAATCCCAAAAATACCCAAACTAAACTTCATTAAGTTGAACTTCCAAAAGTGAAGTCAAACTTAGCTTTAACTGTGAAATCCCGGTTACCTTCATGCCCACTTCACGGTCCGTGAAGTTCTTGATGGACCATGGTGGTGGTCGTGAAGGGTAAGGAAGTAGCTCTCCAAACGATACACCTCAATTTTTCACTAACTATACTTCATGAAAGACTTCCCTCCTTCTGTGAACATGCACTACAACCTGTCAAGTGGCTCGTGGTGCTCTTAGACAATACATCTCCCCAAAACTCCCCCCATTTTCGCAATGTATAAGGCAAGTTTGGGACTTCCTTCCTTCTTTTGTCAAGTACACCACGATTTGATAAGTAGGTCATTATGACATTGACAATAGCTAATCTGAGATATCACCCCCCCTATGTTCAAGGAAGCTTCATGTGCTCCCCACTAGGTCGGTGTCATGCTCCTAAAAGTTGATGTAGTAGCCTCCCTTGTTGGGGCAGACTTAGCCTTTGGCTATGGCTTGCCCTTGAAGGTTGGCACTCTTACCTTGTTCTTGACTCTTTCCACCCCTTAGTAGGAACCTATGACCACTCGCATCACCTTACCATGAGCTACCCTTTAGACAGCTCTTTGAAACCATCTTAGCACTACTTGCACAACACTAGTTCAAATTACTAGCTTAACGGATGTCATGGTCATTTCTTGACGTTTTGACTCTAACACTTCCTACATAGTTTAAATACATTCTGTTAGGCTTAGAAACAATTTTTAAGTCTTAGCTCTTCAAATGAGGCTCTAGACAAAATCATGGACTTTTTGAGGTTTACAACCTATGTGTGAATTTGAGATCGATTATATGTCTAACCTTATAATTAAATAATGAAAATGCCTAAAGTTTTATAAGGTAGTTCCTAAAAATGGTAATGAACATGAATAAGCATGTAAGCATGGAAATAAGTGTAATAGTAAGTCATGTTTAATGATGCTTCTTTTAATTGCATAATAGTATGAAGTTAGTGTTCCATGTAAGTTGGGTGCCTTAACTAATGTGTTTATACTATTTTGAATTTTGTAGGCTTCTATATGGGTCATTGAGTCCTTGAATGTTTTTATAAAGTTCCAAATGTCATTAGAGGACGAATGTTTCCAAGTGTGGGATATTGTCTGGACGCTAAAAATTGAACTAAGGTATCTAGAGCCACAAATGTGACTTAGAGAGGTAATAACATGTTTATTAAAAGTGTAACAAATTGTGAAAGTAGTTTCATAGAGTTTGGGTGTCAAATGTCAAAGAACGACCAAGACATTGGAAAGTTAGCTTTTAAGCGTACTAGTGTGATTTTCAACTTTTGGAGTCTAAATTAATACGGGAGGTTCCTACAATATAGAGGTACGTATTTAGAGTCTAAAAGTACGTGAACGAATTCCCAAGGACAACCCAAAGCTTTCTTGAGGAGGACCCAAAGGCTGGCTAAGGACTTCCTAGGCAGTGTCCAAACGACGCCCAAGAATCGACGACTTGTCTCTGATTCATGCTCCGTCTAGTGGGGCCATTGCTCCACCCTTGGTCGTGTGATATAAGCCCCCAAAAAGGGAGTCTCTATCACAAATGAAGGAGGTGCATCATGGCACCATCGTTCCATCGACGGTCCATCACCATGCATGTTGATTGGACTTGCAGTTTCTACCAACACGCTGCTATGCTAGGGGTAAATTGAAAAATTTAGCCCACCTCCTAAATAAAATATACATGGTAAGTTTATATGTATTTAGGTATTTAAGTCACTTTATAATCCTTAAAACAAATTTACAATTCATTCATCAAATAAAACCTTCCCTCCCAACTATAAAACCTCCAAAATCTACATTGGATACAAAGCTCAAGAACAAGCTATAAAGATTGATTACAAGTGCATTCTTATACAAATTCGTGGGCTTCTCTTGTAGAATGTATAGTAACAATTTATCCTTAGTTAATCTTCCGTCTAAGTAGTTATGTCGAAGTTTTTTAAACGTGATTCAAATTCAAAATCTTGTCTTTTAATCTCGACATGGGTTCATTGTTAAATTGATTTCAAAAGCATTGTAATGGTGAATATATTAATAATAAATATTTTTAACATGATTTTCAATACAATTCAATGAAGAACCCATGATTCCCTATATTTCTTAAATTAGCTATAATGTGGGTCTTCTAATCTTTTTTAGATGATGATTAAATTATGTTACGATTGTAATGGATTTCTAAGTTTATATTCCTTTATGTGAATTCATTATGAATTTTTGGTAACTGATCAAGGATTATCATACCTTGAAGAGATGATAAATTTCTTAATTTAGCTAAGAATTTATATTGAATTGTGTTGATTAATATGTTCCCCTTATGGTGGTGGTGTTTAATTCTTGTATATCCTTATATGTGATGATCACAGCCTTGAAGGTAAATTTATTCTATGTGAAGTTTGGTTATGATGATCACACATGTGAAGAAATATGTTTAGGCTTCCATACTAGTTGCATGATTTAGGTGTGTGGATGATATTTTATGTATATGGATGATCATGTTACGGTTAGAAGTGGTCTATATCATTTGATGAGAATACTCTTGTAGCATGACCCCTACCTACGTGAACACTATATGAATATATGATCTTATGCATGTTAGGAGTCTCCTATGTTAATGTTGAATATGCTCTTGTCTCCAAATCTGTAATGTAGGTGTGTAACATATATTCCTTAGATGTTCTATCTATGAGTTGGTCATGACTTTAGGGGTATATTGTATATGGGTTATGATTCTTGGAGTGTCGTTTCCTAAATAGCTAGGTTGTTGCTATTATGTGATCATAATGGCCAATATGAACACACACTTATGCATAAAAATGTGTAAGATAGATTCATAGTGTCAATTGAAATGATAGTTTTCATATGCAACCTTATCTATTACTATGCATGTGAAGTGTATGCTTAGTCAATTATGAACATCTGTGACTAGAGGTGTTTATGTGAAAGTAGGTCTCACATATGAATGCACAGACACATGATTATATGGATAGTAGGTTCTATGATGAAAGGAAATTCTCATCTTAGAAACCTTTGAGCTATATGATGTATTAAGGAGAAAAGGACATTCTCATCTTACAAATTTTTGAGATATATGATGTATTAAGGAGAAATCTCCTAAAGTCTACTTTATGAAATAATGTAACTATTGACTTAAATATGTAGAAAGTTTGAGCTTAGGAACTAGTGAACATGAAATTGAGACTGGGGGCTTAACGTTTAGTAAGTCTGGACTCCCACAAGAGAACCTTCATGTTTAGCAAGTTTGGGTTCCCAATATAGATGTTGTCTCGTGATATGGAAACCTCCACGTCTAGCAAGTCATAGTTTTTAGTAGCAATCTCCATGTTCTATAACTACATTCCCCCGTAGGTATTAGCTTAGTAGATCCATTAGGATAGCTATTATGTATGAAGGTCTTAACTTGGCAAGTAATACCCTCTCGTTTCGGTGTGCGAGTAGCACACCAGATTCAATATAGCTCACATGATCTATGTCACCTATTTTAATGTCTACCGAAAGATAGGAAATTAATTAGGATAATAATATGAACTCTAATCATAACTTCTTTAGAAGTTTACTTAGTATAGGTAGGACTATGGACCCTACCCATGTATTGCACTAGTGTACTCCAATAAAGGATAGGATTGGGGCCTCATATGAGATGAGGACTTATGTTATATATGATTTGTATGAATGCATGTTAAAGTAACCTTGTGATGTCAAGGCATGAATTATGATTATACGTGTGAATTACTCTTGTGGCATCTAAATTAGTTCACTTAGTATATGTGGGCTATGAGTCTCCACGTTTACATTGCACAAGTAAGCTTGTGAAGGGGTCGTGAGAGTTGTTTGCCTATGATATGAAATAAATGAGCTATGACTAAAGTATAGTAAATGAATAAGTCCTTATAAAATGCTATGAAGTATGTGACCTTATGTATAATGATTAATGAAGGTGTTATGACTTGTTGAATATAATATGCCTAGTCTAGGGTTGCTTTTTATGAACATTTGGTTTAAGTAGTAATGTGGGGTTCTACCTACACATTGCACTAGTGTAACTTGGGTGTTGTCCTAGGTGATGGCTGTTATGTTAAGCTTATGTGTTATGATGTGCTTATGAATTTATGAATATATGTGGATGTGTTAATGAAGCATATGTATAAAACACCATGTTGGGTGACCTTAAGGTCATACATTGTACTAAATACCACTTGAGGGTTATTAATGAAAGAAGTTAAGGTATAAGAGAGTTAATGTGTTGTACCTATTAAATATGCCTCCAAATGTTAAGAAGTGGCTTTATTTGATATTATTAACAGTGTACATGTCTCTATGAAGTATGTGAACTATATTGTACTTATTGTATCAATGTCCATGATGTTTTACTATAACACATGATGTATGATTTCTAACTAAATGCCCGATTTAAATGCATGTCTTTGCATTGTTACCATACTTAATGCATTCTTCTACTAATATCACTCTTCTTCATACTTTAGACAGAACGTAGCTGGTGATGAATGTATAAATCTCCCAAGTTCAAGGAAAGGGATCCTTATGATTCAAGGATTTCCCTATGTCAAGTTCTTATTCAAAATTATGTAATTGCTTAGATATAATTTTATGTTGTTAAGGGTCGTGTCCCTATTCTACTCTATTTTTGTTGTGTCTAAGATGGAGAATATATATATATATATATATGTGTGTGTGTGTGTGTGTGTTTGTGTGTGTGTATGTGTGTGTGTGTGTATGTGTGTGTGTGACTCTGTGTGTGTGTGAAGTGATGTTCTAGTATATGATGTGCTATCAAAAGTTCTAAATTCTTGCTAAATTTACAATGAAAATGCGATGAATGATTTCTATGGGATGGTACAAGACCTTATAGAGGTCAAGTACACCATATTACGTCTAGTGGGTGCTCCCCGCTCGTGACACAATGAGGCCAAAGAAGCTGAACTATTCAAAAAATGAAGGATAACTTTAAAGACCATGTTGTTCGTGTAATTTATAAAGCAAAGTCTATTAAGTGGATTATGTTGAAACATGTCCTTAGAGACGACTAACAAGAGGTACCTCAAATTTCAATAGTGTGAGATCGTGTACATCTCTTAGAAAGTCGTGAAGGGATAAACATAGATTTCTTGGCAGAACATCCGACACCAGATGATTAGGAGTTAACTAATGAGTTTCATAATAAAGAGTCTATGTCCATTTAAATTAAACTACCTTGGAAAATGTACTTTGATGGGGCTGCATATCATGCTCGAGTTGATGCTTGTGTGTTTTTCATCACTTTGCAAGAATAGATTTTACCATTCTCTTTTACATATACCCAATGTTGCTAAAATAATGTTATTGAATTCCAATTTTTTATACATCTACTTGAAAAGACCATAGGTAGAAATCAATCATGCTTACAAGTATTTGGTGACTCTCAGTTAGTAATTAATCAACTATTGGGACGTCATGACGTTAAAAAGCCTGAATTGCGCTCTTATCATAATTATTCTCAAATGTTGGTAGGATGTATTGGAGATATAACCCTACAATATGTGCATGGATTAGAAAATAAGAAAGTTGGCGTGTTGGATACCCTAGCTTTAATGCTATTTTCCCTGTCACAAGTCAATATTTTCAAAAATGAATATTACCACAACTAAATGAGGACGAATGTATAGAAAATGAACTTGAGTATATCTTCATTTTTTCTGAAGCCGCAAAGCAAGATTTAAGAAAACATATTATTGATTATACGTGTTATAGGATACTTCAATGGAGAAGGACTGAAATAAATCGTTGTGCACCTCATTTTCTTTACGACAAAGACACATTATATAGAAGATCATTTGATGGAATATTGTTACGATATTTGGGAGAGGAAAAATGAATCCAAGCCCTACAAGAATAACACTAAATATAATGTGGATCACATCAATCTGGACAGAAACTCCACTTTTAGATAAAGAGAATGGATTATTATCTGACAACCAGGGTGAAGGATTGCTTAGATTATTCTCGAAGGTGCGATGCATTTCAATTTCATGAAAATTTCATACACTAGCCGCCCAAAGTATTTAATCTAACTATCGCATTTTGTAAATTTTATGCTTAGGTATTATATGTTGTATGACCACTACAAAAATCTTAGTGGACACTTGTACATTTTAACTGTTATATATTACTTCTTAAAAAGGGTCGAAGTTGTTGCTCATAAAAATGTGAAGAAATAAAATTTTGCAGATTTCATTATATTAAATATCATCTATCACTTTGGAATCCCTCTCTACATAATAATGGAAAATGGAACTATTTTATACCAAGTTAATAAAAACTATTTGTGATCTGTTTGTCTCTAAGCAATGTATATCTTCTATGTATCATGCTACCACCAATGATCTTACAGAAGCATTTAATAAAACTATATCCAACTTGCTCAAGAAATTTTTCTACAAGTCCAAATAAGATTGTCATAAAAGAATGGTAGAATCTTTGTGGGCATATAGTACAACAAACTGCACACCCACTCAAGTGATACAATATTCGCTTGATTTTGGTGTTGAAGCAGTACTTCCACATGAGCGTCAAACACCTTGTTTGAGACTTGCTATTCATAAAGGGATCACTAAAGAAGAAAATTATCGACTACATCCTATATAGTTAAAATCACTTGATTAAAAGAGGCTGGAGGATCAATAAAATATTGAATTTTATCTAGTTCATATACCCCCTTCTTTTAACAAGAAGGTTCACTTGATATGATTTCAAATAGTAGACCTAGTCCTTGAAGTAAGAAACCCATCATTACTTCTCAAAAGAAAGGGAAAGTTTACCTCAATTTCGGATGGACCATTTGTCATACAAGAAACATATTCAAACCGTGCTTACAAGCTTATTGGTTAGGATGGCGTAAGGATCACTCCTATTTATGCAAAATACATGACTAAGTAATAACCTTTGAGTAAAATGATTATCCTTAAAGTATGATCCTAGAGTGCATATTTTCCTAGCTCATAAGAGTCTAAACTGTGTATGACACAAAAAAATCACTTAGTCTCCTATAACTACATTATGATTTGATCCTCGTCACTAAGGTACGTAACCTCTTCAAAGTATATGCTACTTTCAGTTACATGAGTGTAAAAAAACAACACTTACAACTTGATAAGTTACATGAAAATTAAAAATAAGATGTATTTATTTAAGCTTTTGTTTTACCAAACTTTAGACTTTTACGAAGTATTATGGGTCAATATCAGGAATATAAACATGAGCTTATTTAACAGTATGGTTGAATTCTTTAAACCAGTGAAGTACGCAAGTTGACGTCTTCAAATCCATGAAATATGCAAGTTGAAGTCTTCAAATTCTTTAAGTATATAGTTGAAGTCCTGAAGTCATTCAAGTTTACAAGTTGATGTTTTCAAATTCTTCATGTATGTAAGTAGAAGTTTTCCTATCCTCCGTGTATTTAAGTTTAATTCTTCAAATTCTACAAGTATGAAAGTATAAGTGTTCAAATTCTTAAGGTTTGAAAGTTTAAGTGTTCAAATCCTCAAAATATGCAAGTTGAAGTCTTAAAATCCTCTTAGTCTGCAGTTAAAGTGTTCAAATCCTTCAAGTATGAAAGTTGAACTCTTCCAATCCTTCAAGATGCAAGTTGAACTCTTCAAATTCTTCAAGTATGTAAGTAGAATTCTTCAAATCCTCAAGTATGCTAGTTGACATCTTCATATTCTTCATTTATGTAAGTAAAATTCTTTAAATCCTTCAAGTATGCAATTATAAGTCTTAAAATCCTCCAATTATGCAAGTTAAGGTCTTCAAATCCTTCAAGTATACAAGTTGAAGTATTCTAATCCTTCAAATATGAAAGTTGAAGTTTTGAAATCCTTGAAATATGCAAGTTCAAGTCATTAGATTTGTCATGTTTTAAGTTAAAGTCTTCAAATCCTCCAAATATGCACGTTATTGATTTTCCATTCCTTAAGGTGGTCATATTTGTCCCGTTTGCACCCTAAGTTTGACTGTCATAAGATTTATCCTTACATAGATATTTAAATTTGCATGTCTTAAGGTAAATGATTTTTCCTTTTGCACCTTAAGTTGACCTTTTAGTTGATTTATCGTTAAATGGATCATTAAATTCTCATGCCTTAAGGTGGATGAGATTCATGCCATTTCACCTTAATCTATCCTTTTAACGAATTTATCCTTAGATAGATTTGTTTGAATCATCATGCCTTAAGATGAACAAGAGTTTTTCCTCTTCACCATAACCTTGTTGTGACCCTGACCCAAGCTTGGGTACTGTCTATCTTGAATCATGGAAAAACCATGAGTTGAGGGTATCTATTATGAGGAATGCTCTAGAAAGTGGGGTTCAAAAGAACAAAGGGAGATAAAGAACAAAAAAAACTGACTCAAGAAAAATTAAAAGAAAAATAAAATAACAAATAAATCTGAAATTTAAAAATGCAAGAAAAGAGAAGAGTCACACAAAAGGAAAAAGAAGGGAGAATAGCAAGGTGAATTAAAATTGAAAAAGAGGGTGTAATAAAACGATAAAAAGTTATGACACTTAGCCGTTATGCAAAGGAGGACAACAAGTCACAAAATCTAACGAAATGTACCCTACCTTACCCTGAGCCTACGTTACAAGCTAACAAAGTCCTATCGTGATCCTAACAGTGAACTATGGTGAACTTAAAGTAGTGAAAATAAGGGAAAGCCTATGGCAATAAATAAATGAGGTGTGAAGTTGTTATGACAGCAAGTGTGGAAAAATAATCCTTATACTCAAACATAAATCATTGTGTGAAAAATGAGGATGTTTTTTTGAAGCAAGGGCACTAGTGGAAATAACAGAAAATTAACACCTTGGTGAGAGATCAAAAAGGATAGGTGTCAGTATGTGGTGAGTCTGTATCAAGGTCTGATACACATGACCAAGCCTAATAGTGATACTATGCATAAATCAATTTAAAAATAACCGAGATTGATATCCTGATGATTGCAAAAATCTAAAATAAGGATACTCTTGTACACAGATTTTGTGGTGAGTCATAGTGGGTCGCTTGAGGACAAGCAACTAATTTAAGTTGAGGGTGTTCGTTTTACGGTACTTTCAATGCTTTTTCCTTAAGGTTAGTGTGTATCTGAGACTTTTTTGTATTGGTTTTAATGTATTTTTCTCTTTGTTTGCAGCAAATCTATCTAGAAGGAGAATGTGGCAGAATTGTGCTCAATATTATAAAAGTGACGACTTACGGAGCCATCGACGGTCTGTCGGGACCTCGATGGTTCATAGGTGGCCACTGTTGTATGTTGGAAAAGACTGCTAAATAAAGTTGGGGAATTCTTCTAACAAAGTAAGGGGATATGGAGGTTCTCAAAAGATAGTCATAGCCACGACGGACCGTCCTGCACATATGTCAATGTTAACAGAGAGTATCCCAGTACCCATAAATAACAAGATTGTAAGTATGGAAGAACAGAAGCCATCAACGGACCATTGTGAACGCAATGGACCGTCATCCTCGTCTGTCGATGGTAAAAGAAATTTGGATAAGAAAGCAACAGATAAAAAATTTAAGTATGGAACGACCGAGGGCCTCGATAGTCTGTCGTGACCTCGACGGTCAGTTGCTCCTGTCATCGACTAAGACGCATTTTTGGGCTGATTTTCCTCAAATAGATTTCTCTCTTTTGTTAGTACTCTATTATATTAAATAGTTGTAAAAACCTCGTTTTTGAGGTTAGATTCTTGGATATTTTTAAGTTTTATTTTTCTAAGTGTTTAATTTTGCGATTTTGTATAATTACTTTATGTTCTCGAATCGTTTGTTGCAAGTTTTTGATTAATTCAACTAATTTTCTGGATTTTCTTAAATCTCATCAAAATAACTACATGAATTCTTATATAATTAATATTAATTGTTTGATTATTAACAAGGATAACTAAACTCCATAACTAGGGTTGTGGGAACCATGGGTAAATAGCTAGGTAAAACCTAGCTAAAATGACAATTATAGAATAGTGTCTTGTATGTATTGATAATTCTTTATTTTAGATGTCATTTTAACGAGGGTACGGGTTTGAACTCTCCTTATTGATACTTGTCGGACCAAGGTGGTAGATAATAAGAAAATAATTAACAACGTACATTTAGTATATACTATATAATAGGTTAGTGTCGGTTGTTCAGAAGTAACAACTAAGCCAAAAGTTTATTATGATGCTTAATATGAGGTAAAGGTAAGGTTTAGTAAACCATACACACGTAGATGGATAAAGATGCAGAGTGAAATTCCCTAGTTGCCGGACCAAGGAATTAGCGATACATAACTTACAACTTTGCTTGTAAGATACTAGGAAAGATTGTTATAGCTAGAATTATCGCGTGATGAACCTCGGGGGAACACTTAAGCCCTAGTTACTCTCATTACATGATAAAAACATTCTTTGAACCTATTGCTTATTTACTTAGAAATAGCTAATTACAGTTATTTCTTAAAAACCCCTTTTTGTTACTTTTTCTTTTAAAGGACTTGACTAAATAGAAGTATTAATAGGTTAAAGTTAAATCTAAATCAATTTCATTGTGGGATCAACCCCAACCTCATAGTTGGGTTCTTTACTTGATAAGACCGCTTATACTTCTTTTCAAGAAATAAATTTGAGTGTATCATGCATTATAAGATCAGAAAAAGGGAATCTTTCCTACGCATCATGCAATCTCTAATTCAGGATACTCGTAAACTTCACTACCATGACTTAAAAACTACTCGATGTGGTTGATGTGAAATTATTATCCACGGAATTTAACCAAACGCTCTGATACCTACTTTGTCACGACCGGAGCCTAGACCCTAGCCTAACGATATGAGTTATGGAAAGTCAAGTCAGTGGACTTGCCAAATCGGATTAAGAAAGTCATTCTATGAGAGTATCATGCATCATCATACATATCATTTTGCAAACAACAAATAAAATATTATACATATCATATCACATAGTTCATGTCATTCCTTCATATACCATGAGACCTTGGAATCATGGACTTGACATTAAGACTTCCCAATATGAGGGCTCAACATATGGGACCTCAACTAAGGAGCTTTTTTTAGCAAACACAAAGTTTGCTTCATTCATTCATACATACTTCATTTTCATTCGTTCGTAAGCTAGTGTAAACACCAACCATACTTAGGATGCAGTTTAAGAGATTTATTGGGTTCGCTGTGCAATGACCAACAATGACCTAGTGTCATTACATAAGTCTAGATCACCTCTTAATTATCCTATCCTAACACCTTTGATATCGTTTATTTCATTATGTGCATTACTTGGCTGGCCTCACTTTTACTTTGGGAACTTTAACCTTAATCGACATAGATCATGTGAGCATAATGAAATCTAGTGTTTAACCCTACACCGAAAAGAGGTGGAATAACTTGCAAATGTGAACCAAAACATGCTAGCATATATAAGGTGTCTAACCCTGCTACAACCCTATAATGGCAATATAGGTTAAAAGACTAGGAGATATAAAGAGACCCCTACCAATTTGGACGGACAGTCTCGTTTCATGAAAATTACACGAACCTCTTCCCGAAAGATGGAATCTCAACTCATAGCTAGCCTATCGGTGTTCACTATAAAGTTCCATTACATCCATCTCAAACATCATAGAAGTTTGATTCTAGAATGAGGGTATAATAGCTCATTAGATGATTTCTCATTTCATCATTAGTATTAAGTATGCATTAACTTCAATACTTTCATTAGAGTGTTCAAAGAGACTGGTCTCTTCATTAACTTTACACTTTCATTGGTGAGTATGTCTTGGTAACATTTACATAGGTTCATTTGACATTTCTCTCACCTTTCTCTTTAGCCTCTTATCATGTTATCATCACATTATTTAACTTTAGCACATAAACTCTTCATAATTACTCACCACTTTACGTGAATTTTCATTTTATCATATGACAATGCACTTGGCCTTTTAGTATGTTTCATACTCTTAATTAACCGTTCTAGTGTCTCATCATTCATCACATAACATCTTAGGTTCACTTTCTTTATAACATATGTTGGACTTATGAATCCGCACACAGAAGCTATGAGGCTTCATTCATAGTTCATTTAATCCATTCATATTGCCCAAGATTATGTGGTACATGACTAATGCATCTTAAGTATGTCAAGGTCTCAATTTGATTCCTATAGGCAACATTTATTAATTATTAAATCACATAAGACTTATGTGTCAATACGAAATTCAGCAACGGAACCCTATTTCAAATCCCTTGTATAACACTTAGTTAAGTTTCTTGATGCTTTTCGTTGTCATAAACACTTAGGCTAGGGAATCTGAGATCAATTCCCCATATCCACACTTTTTTCTCCTTTTTTTTTTTCTTTTTTTCCTAAAACAATTTGTCCTGGGAAACCCAAGATAGAACCCCCACGCCCAAATTTTTTCTTTTTCCTTTATTTACTTGCTTCATTCGTTTAGATGAAGAGGGTGTGGGATCGAACCCTCACAACCTCACCTTATTTTAAATTACATTTCCCCTTACCTTCTCATTCGTCCAAAAGGTTGTGGGTTCTAATCCCACATACCTCATTTTTATTATTTCTTTATTTTATTTATCTCATTTCTCCTTCATCCATCCAAGAGGTTGTGGGTTCGAAACCCACACGCCTCACATCATTTTCTTTTATTTTTTCCCTTAATTTTTCACTTAAAATTTACCCCATTTCGAATCCCCCTTACAACATTTTATTTTTTTTCATTTTTATAACATGTATATGGTGAGATATTGGGTTCAATCCCCACTGACCTCAAGCATTGAAAAATAATTTTTTTTGAACATGACTTTTTACAGTAAGCTGCCAAAAAATAAAATTTCGAGAATGCTGGAAATTTGTTCACCCTCTTTGCAGCCCATTTTTCTAAACTTTTAAATGTTAGATTTTGGAAAAAAAATCGTGTAAAATCTAGTGCATCTTTAGGTAAGTTTTCATGGTTACTTTAGAGAATATAATCACCTTTTTGCAGTCCATTTTCTCACCCTCTTTCATGTTAAACATTAAGACATTTCGAGTAGTTTTTAGGGAGATTATTAGGTGCATTTTCAAGATTACTTTCAATCAACAACTTTCATTTAATTCAGTGACCTTGAATTTATATGAACCTCAAGTTTTTAACATATTCATACACATAAAATACAAAAATTTAATCATGCCAAATTTCATGCTCTTAGTCGAGACCAAGTCACAGTACACACGTGCACTCACAAGTCAACATATCACACATTTTGGGAGACACTTTTATTCATTTCGATATAATTCCGAATAAACATTCAAACACGTAATCGCAACCAGCCCTAAAATAATCTACCAGAAGTCATATCAACGCATACTTGAATCTTTCAAAGGATCTAATGACAGGGGCACGCAACGGGAACAACCTTAAGTTTTGACTGGAATTAAGCTGAACTTAGGGCTCTCTTGGGAAAGGGACCAAGAGCTAAGAACACCCAAACCTTAATGTCATTTAATGTGTTCTTACGTGCTGTGAAAATTCCCCAACTAAGCCAACATTTCACCACCGAAATCACAAAAACAATCTGTAGAGAACTTAGTTTTTTCTTTTCATTTTTAAGCTTATTTTAATTTTTAGTTTTTAGCTTTCAAGTTCTTGATTAAGTTCAACATTCATTTTTGTTCTTATTTATTTTGGTTGAGGTAGATCGTGAATGCGAGAAAAGAGAGTGAGAAACGTGTGCGAGAGTTGGCCTAGGATTAGGAGATAAGGGAGACACTTAGTGAAATCAGGATTAATTAATAATTCATAAATAACAATCTGACTTTTCCTTTTTCTTAAGTCAGCAACTAAATATTTTTTAATAAAATTTATTCATCAAATAAAATAAATCATTGCTCTCACCTAGGTTCGAACCTGGTGGAGCAAGATTTCACTAAAAAGTCTAATTTTGGTCGTTTGTACCCAAATTGACTCTCCACCATATTAATTAATTAATTAAATATTAAGGATAACTACAATACTACCCTTAGCCTTGAAAAAGAACATTTTATGCCTAGATCCTCCAAGCTTATGATTACCCCTTTTTAAGTCCGATTAAGACTCATCTGGGTAGATTTTCATATTTGGGTGCCCTACATGGTTGGACCCAACCTTTCTTAGCTCAACTAACTCACCAAGTTGGTTTGTTTGGCTGTTGCAAGGGTTCATTGGTTTGGTTCTATGAGCATCAATCCGTGTTAATCCGGTCTAATCATAGGCATTCTAGACACATTAAGCATTACTTAGAATAGCCATTTTTACAGTTGTTACATGGATAGGAGAGAATTTAGAGAAAAGTGAGAGTGATTTTGATTTCACTTTGAGTATTTAATTTTGGTGGACCATAATGACTTAAATATATATATATATATATATATATATATATATATATATATATATATATATATATATATATATATATATATATATATATATATATATATATTTATATTTATATATATATATATATATATATATATATATTTATATATATTTATATTTATATTTATATATTCATCCCCTAATTTACCCAAAATCCACCTCAGTTAATTGGTTCTTTTTGTGATGTAACATGACTTAAAAACGACGCGATCAAATCTGGGACGTGGTTGCGTGCCGAGGGGGCACCTCCAAATATTTTTTCTTGAATCCTATATCAGGTAATGAGGTTTGTGACAGCCCCGCGTTGCGAGGCAATTTTTTCCCTTTGAGCGTGGGCAGCACGATGCGCCACCATATTGGTTTTTCGGTAGGCTGCTTTGGTAGCCACTTTGTCAACGCTTGGGTCATGATCAAGGACCCTTTGGGTGGTCCTTGGGGAGTATTAACTATAAGTTTCTATAACTTAAATATTATTTTACCTATTTAAAGTATTTTTTTAAAAAAAATTATACTTCATATGACACTCCCAAACCATCACAAAAAATAAGGACGTCTTTAGTTTAATTTGACTAGTTTCTGGATGTCAAGGTTGTCCTTTGATGTTTCATATTTAATAATTCTAAATAAAGTTATTTACATTAGTCTAGGTATGAAAACATCAATTTAAGAATTATTTAATAGGTGTGGCTCTAGTCTAGTTCATAGGACTTCACAGGTGTTACAAAATGAGCTAAGATTATTTTGTCTCTCATGTTGATGTGGATCAATAATAATTTTCCTAAATGTTTCATCAATGAACTAACAGGAACTTTTTGGAAATATTGCATCATTGTGTTTCAATAGTAATGGCATAATGTTCTTAGAAATAATGTGATGAGCATGATGATATGTGGAGAAGAAAGTTCCTCTTATGTTAAATGAGTAATGTAGAGCCATATTATATGATAAGTTGTAGATGTTGTTCCTACTGTCTTGTTGAGTTTTGAGTCTCTTGTTTTATGGACTTGATGTTCCTCTTAAATATGTGTATATTGTTTTAATATGGTATGGTTGTGAGTTTCTAGTCATGATTTTTACAACACTAGTAATGTTTGAAGAATGTTAGTGTCATTCGAGAAAGAATATTTTCCAAGTGGGGGAAAATGTTACAACACTCACAATGAACTAGGATAAAATAGTTCCTCACATGTGTTTTATGATTTAATAACGTTTCCACATGATGTATAATAGACTTAGAAGACAATTCAAAAGTCGAAGAATGACCAAAACATTTGGAAGCTAGTCTTGTGTGTGCGCTAGTGCGCATTTGCATGTTTTATGTGTTGGTTGGTGTCTAAAGTGATAGGATGGTATCTTATCTTACAGATGGTCATATTTATGGTTGAATCTTCTGGGTAAAAACCCCCAAGGAACACCCTAAGATTCCATGAAAAGGACCCAAACATTGTCATGAAGCTGCCAAAACAGCAAACGACAACCTTGTTGACACCCCTTAGATAAACGACACGACTTCAAAAGGTGGTGTGTATCCACACTTGGTTGTCGGAAACTAACCTGCAAATGAGGGATCTCTAACCAAACCACGGACCAGCAAGATGGACTATAGTCCCATTGACCTCCTCCCCCATCATTGCAACCGTCATCTGACACTTGGTATTTCTGTGAAGTCTTAGCCTACTGAGGGGTGAATTGGTTCTAATTATGTTCTAGACGGTTATTTTAATTGTTTCAAAATATATTAAGCTAGTTAAAACACATATACCTAAATTAGAGTCCACTTTAAAAATCAAAACACCTCTCCAAAAAGGAATTCTCTCTAGACTCCATCGAAGCTTAAAGTTAAGTTGAATCTAGGATTGATGATTTTTAGTGGTTAATACATAAATTTAGTGTTATTTTAACTAGTAATGTATGGTTATTTAATACTTGAATCTTTTCCATTGAAGGAGCCAATTCCAAAGGTTTTTCAAAGATCTCCAAAAAACATTGGAACTCTATTTTGAATTCTAAGCATGGATTCTTTGATAAAAAAAGTTTTAATTGATGTTTTATGAAGTATTTAATGTTAATTGATAGTTTAAGGTTAAAAACTTCACGAACCCATGTATTCCTTTAATTCCTAATTTTTGTTCTAAAGTGGATGGATTGATCATGATCTAATTGTGTTGAATTCATATTTAGAATGTTATTGGCTATTGAATTATATGTTGATCATTGTGGAAATTTTTCTTAGATTTCCATTCAATATTGATATCTGTATTGGGTTTTATGGGATTATTGATATCGATTAAATGTTGGCCTAGTCTTATGGATATTATTATTAGTAATATCTCTTGTCGTGTGAATTTGTTTGAAAGGCTAAAGAAATGTGATTGTGGCAATTGGAAGGTGGTGAGTTGACCTAACTACTTTTGTTAATTACAGAATTGATATTGAATTTCTATTGATTGTTATTGTCCACTAATCGTGGCGGTGTTTAATAGTTATAAATCTTATAACATGGCCTTGTCAGCATTATTGTGTGAGTTATGGCATAATCATGATATAGTATAAATGAATTTATAAACTGAAGGTGATTTTCTAATGTTTATATGATATTGAATAGGTTATATAATGTTGTGCTTCGTGTCTATTGATGATATATGATAATGAATGACTAAGAAGGTCCTTATTAGAATGATGTTGTACCTTATGTTGGTAAGCATAGTTGTCCCTATTTGGTACTTGGATTATGTTAAATAAATGATATGATGAATGTTGTCTCATGAATTTGTAAAGTTACGTCTCTCTTCTTGATACATGAAAGATTCGTTCATATAATATCTTTACTTGGTAGGCTTAGGTACTCTTGCCTTAAATGAATAAAAGAATGTAACTCTAGGATAGGTAGAGCTAGAGTATGTACCTTTCTATGAATAAATAATGTGAAACCTTGAATATGAATTGATGTTTAAGAACAATCCTTGAAGGGATAGACCTAATAGTGTCTCCTTCTTTGGTGGAATGTTGGACTTATAGGTAGGTTGGCCGGAAAGGCACGACACCATCTTTAAGGAAAACATAAGAGCTATCCAAATAGATATTGGTTTGCAGCCCTAGTGGACCCATCTTGGAATTGGTATTATGAGTTTTTAAGACTTAGTGATGGTACCTTTTCTAATACACCTATATGCATGATATTACTCTACTAGAAACAAGGCAAAGCGCTGAGTGTATATGTTTGTGGTAGAAGCTCTAGTTGAGTATGAGACACTAGTTGAAAGAATCCCTTGGTATTCCCTAAACCATGTGCCCACGTGGGATGTATCGATAGTTCTACCTTTGGCAAGCAGAACACCTTCCATGGTATGAGGTTTTATGACACTGGATTACATACCTATCTAGTGTGGTCTATGTCGGTTAATGTCTATTCTTATAATTTGTTATGTGCACTGTAGTATTTGAGAATTTCTACAACGTGTAGGTAGTGGAATGGGACTCTATCTACACATCGTAAAAGTAGGCTTTGAAGATGGTAAAAAGAGTTCCCTACGTCTTCCAAGACCGTTATGGGAAGTCCCATAATTGTCTACTTGTCTCATAAATGACTATAATGAATAATGGTTGCTTAATAAAAGAATATTGTAATGAAAGGTTCTTATCTATGGTAGCTTTGAATAACTTGGGTGTGCTTGGAGATGGTGTATGGGCAGTCTCTTCATGTCTTACTTAAGTGAGGCTTAGAGAAACCTTAGGTAGAGCATCTAAAGTGATGAAAAGGCTTACTTATTGATATGTAATATGTCTTTTATGTGATTGTTGACTTGTATCATGTATTTTGAACTCTTATGATGAATGTTTCAATTAAAATAGCATGAAAGCATATCTTAAAGTAAATGTCCCTTTTCACATGGTTATCTTACATGTTCATCATACTTAATAAATTAATTTGTCAAATTTCATATGTTTCTCTATGTCTACAAGTGTAGGTGGCAAGTAAGGATTCTTTAAAAGTTAAAGCTTAGGAATTAGATTTATCTGAAGATTTATATTTCATCATATGTTGAGGAATGGACTATATTTCTAGTTCTCCTTTTATAAAAGACTCTGTAATAGACTATAAATTTCTTTTAAAATTGACGAAAGGGTTGAGGTACCATATTGACTTGTGACTTAAATGTCCTATGATGACACTTAGTTTCTTCCATACGTTTTATAAAAGAGTTTGACTATTGTTATGAAAAGTTTTAATTTCTCACTAGTTTTCATATATATGTGATAAATTAATGCAAAGAGGCTTGTACAAGACTTCCCTGAGGTCGAGTACACTGCGTCACGACTTGGGGGTGCTCTCTAGTCGTGACATCTATTTAATGTTCATCAAGGAGGTGATATTAAATACATATATTCACACATTATGCTCAAGTATTCGAGACCGTGTAAAGCCTCAAATTAGTAATCTTCAAGTAAGGCGCATTAAACACATGCCTTTACAGGTTATACTAAGGTATTTGGGATCTTGTAAAGTCTCCAGTTTGTGATCTTCAACGAAGGGACGTTACAATCCTTCACACCTTTTGCTTAAATATTCGGGATCTAGTAAAGCTTGAAGTTAGTGATCTTCTAGAAGGGTACAGTAAACACATCACTTCACACCCTATACTCAAGTATTCATGACCTTGTAAAGCCTTCATTTAGTTATCTTCAAGGCAGGGGCATTAAACAAATCCCTTCACACCATATACTGAAGTATTTGGGATCTAGTAAATCCTCCGGTTAGTAATCTTGAAGGTGGGGACGTTGAAAACATCCTTTCTAACTTTATAATCACGTATTCATGATCTAGTAAAGCCTTCATTTAGTGATATTCAATGTGTGGACTTTAAACTAATCCCTTCAGACCTCAAGATGAAACTCTTGTCTTGTAAAGGTCTCCTTTGTGTACCCTCCGCCAAAATATAAGAAAAATCTTATGTAAATTACATGGCGAGTATGTTAAACACATCTCTTTACACCCCAAGATCAAATTATTGTGGGATAAAGCTTTCCATTGTGTAGGCTCAAAAATTACAAATATTCATATATGTTGATATAGAAAAAACACAGAAAAGATATAATTCAAAGAAAGTACGTTTAAAGGAGAGATTGTTACCTTTCTAGACATTTGAGACTTGTAAGTCATGATAAGATAAATTAATTAATCTTGAGATAGGATTTTGTTGGTGATTGTGAAGCTCGTGAAGTATTGTTTCTAACAATCACAACCCTTTTTGTTAACACGTTCCGACATCAAGATATATAATACTTTGTGAGGCAACGAATCTAAAATCAACTATGTGATAAAATTAAAGTTAACATAAAAAATTGTCTACACCAATATGAAAAAACTTTAATCCTAAATTTTGGATATGTTGATTTTTGATATGTTTTGGCCCTTTGTGTCTAGCACCTTTAGAATCAAGTGGATTAATTTTGATTCTTCTATGTTAAGATATAATATTTTTGGTTTCACTGTACTAATATGGAAGTGTTGGTGCACCAAAATATAAAGATGGCTTTGTAATAGTATTTGGAATGATCTCAAAAGTTTTAAATTTTGAATTTTAGACGGGTTGTAAACCATTATGTCTAGATTATACACAACCAAGCGGCTTGTAATTTGGTGCTTCCTCCATCAAGACGCGAGTATGATGAATTTGGAGGTTTTTATATGAAAATTTGTATAATGTTTATTTGATTGTGTGTTATCATTTGTATATATGACAATCGTAATATGAAAATTGTATATATGACAATTTTGTTTTTTTAGGGAGAAGGCGTGTGATGAATTTTTTTATTATTTTTGCGGGGTCTGTTTTTTTATTTAATTGTGTAATGTTTTGTATGGAATGTCATTTGTGTATATGGTATACATGATTGATTCAATAAAAAGAGTATATGATAGAAATATGTTTTTATATATAGTTCTGTAAGGTTTGTGTACAAAAAATGTATGCTGTAAATTGTTTGTATATATTGTTGTTTACTGGTTGTATATAGTTTCAGGATCATACTTTGTATTATATGTTTTAATTGTATAATTTTCATTTATTTTTTTATATGTATTATGCTTGTATATGATCATGTGTGACTGGGTGTAAATTGAGTTCTTTTTTAATTAATGATCAAAATACTTGAATATTCTATAGATAATGTCCTCTTTAAATAATTTTGTTATGCATTCTGGAAAATTGGGCTACACAAATTGTTCCGTTGATTATACTATAGAGGGTATAGTGTTTAAGAAAAAAGCATTGTTTCTTGATTTTTATACAATAATTGCTACAAATATTCGTGTTGATGTGAATAAGAAGATATTGAAGATTGAATATAAGCTTGGAGAAACCAATAAGTCAATGGTTATACACAATGACATCAGGGTCAGGGTGTATGTCGTGCCTAAAAGGGCTAATAGGGATTTTAATGAATTTCAATTTTTATAACAGTTTTGGAATTCTTTAATAAAGACAATCAAATGTGCAAAATTTCATTAGATGGAGAGATAGGGATATTGGCGCCAATTGCATAAAATATGTCACAGAATATGATAGTTTTAGAATTGGAAAAACTAAGTGTTTCATTTGTATCAATGGATACAAATGGTGTGATTGGGGATGCATCTGACATTCATGTTGAAGTTGATTAAGTATATAGAGACAAATATACTTTTGAAATATTTTAGGGATAAATATACAATCGAAAAAATGTTTCCGTACAAAATTGTAAGGTCAAGTTTTCTAATGATCGTAAAATGAAATAAGATGAGCTAGAGCTTCACATGTGTTTCATTAGTTTATAAACTTGTATAAATTAATAAAAATGATTTTACAAGTTAGTTTTGTAGTTTTAGAAGTGAAACGTCAAGAGAAGTCCATGACATTTGCAAATTAGTCACTTGAGTGCTAGTGTGGTTGTCACATCTAGAGACCACAACCTAAAATATATGGCACACTCGGAGTGCAACCGGTGTACTTGACTTCTCGGAGGTCCTGTACAAGCCCTTCCGTATCGTTCATCGCATATAAAACATATTAAAAGTAGTGCGGAATTTAAACTTTTCATAAGCATTCTATAAGTCTTTGAAATATCTTTCATGTAAAACTCATAGGAAATATTAAGTTTCATTTCATCAAATATTATACACAAGAATACATTGGGACACAACCCATACAATACGAATATAGAAATACCTAGGTTATTACAATACTTCAATAAGAGACATAAAAGGCATCTATGCCCTCGATTCAGATGAGAACATAATTCAACTTACTTGAACAATATTCTAATCCAAGTTTAGATTTCCAAAAGCACTTTAGAGATAGATAAAAGCATGTAATTAGTACAAATACATGTATTTATTATGGCATAACGCATAAAAACATCAAAAAGGACATTTATTTGAAATATGCATCTTTTGATTTAAATATCGTAATAAAATCATAATAAAAACATCTAACAAATTTGAAACAAATAAAAAATCACTTAGCCAATTTATCATATTTTTAAGGCAAATTTACAGTGAACTAAAGTGAACTCCTTCACTGTTACAGTGAGGTTTCTTAACATCACTTTAGACACTTTCTAGCATGATATCTCCTCGCTAAAAGTTATCCTAGGAGTCAGTTAAGTAAGACAATGAGAGACCTCCCATACAACCTCTCTAGGCATACCTAAATGATCCTTAAGAAAACCTATAATGACATACACTTACTTACAAATACATCAATCACATTAACATGTGATCCTCCAACCAAAGGTGATTGTAAGTCTCACTTAAGTTAGTTCTGAAGCGACCACCCATACAATCCCTTACACACACTTAACAGATCCTATAGACTACCACAGATGGAATTATTCTTAATTAATACAACAACAATAGATAATATGACTTTCTCCTTTTAAAGGCTATTAAAAGACTTACTTAAGTAAATCAAGAAAATAACGTCCATACCTCTTAAAGATCACCTAAATAATCCTTAAGACTACCTAAGGCTTAGATCGTGGCAATTCCTATCCCCCTTCACCCCTTAACTAGACAACCCTTAACTACTTTGGATAATTACTTATTCATTTAACATGTTTTATTAACTTTAGTCATTCCACTACATTCATTAGTTCAATTAAGAATCATTAATTACGTATGTACATTCAAATAATGGTCTTGTACATGACCTAGGAACTGTCACTAACATCTTCAAAGCCTATTGTGCAATGTCTAGATAGTGTCTAATACTACCACATAATTTTTGTAGAACTTATCTTATGCTAGTAGGTACCCCACATGATGATAATAGGAAATAACCGACATATACCATGATAAATAAACATGCAATCCGGAGTTCTAACCTACATAGATGAGGGTGTTCTACTTGCAAAGGGTACAACTAGGAGACATCCCATGTAGGCACATGGTAGAGTAATATGAACGACTTGTGTGTGAGTATATCATTCTCCAGTAGAGATACATTGTACTCTAGTCTCCATCTCATGTAGAGCTATTTCCCATAACATAATAACTTTGTCCTAGCCTTTGTTCTCATAGAGTTATTTATATTAAAGTATCACATGAAGATGTTCCTTATATAATTCATAACCCAATCACATTCACCCTAACAAAGAGGTCCACTGGGGGCTACCTTTCAATGGCGATAAGATAGCTCATCATGACTTTCCTAAGAATGATATGATGTCGTTCAAGCCAATCAACCCTTATTCCATCATCATTTACATGGAGTATAGACTTCAAAGTTCATGACATAACCTTTCCACTAGGTTTAAGGTTCCACGTACATGACCTTCTTAACATCATGTAAGGTCTCACATATTATTCATTCATACATGACAAGGGTGCACTTAGCTTACCTATTAAATGCATATCATATTCACATATCACTCATACATGTATCAAGTGAGGTACATAAGTCTACCAAGAAAAGACACAACATACTTTACTTTATAATATATATCATATCAGTTTGTGAAACACTTAGGAATGACCCTTATCATCTTTATGCCATCCTAATCATCATAAACTCGTATAGTCAATTAGGAATAATTATGCATCAACTCTAAGACTACACATACAAAAACATAATCATAGTCTAACAAGATCACCTTACAAGAGTAAAAGAACTAATAATTTCACTTCATCAAATGTAGATCGATACGTTCATACTGCACATATATCATCTACACAAATCATCATAATACTTCAAGTAGTGCGGAAAAGATCATGATCATCATAATACATAAAGTATGAAATTCAACGAAACTAGGTAAATTAAGTATAAGTTCATCAATCTAAGAGAACCTAGATATCAATTCAATACAATTATTACATCAATCAATAGCCTATAGAAAACAACACTAAAATTCATAAGCATTAAGTGAATATAACTTAACCCATAAAGTAGTCAAAAGTAGCTTCATCAATTACATGGGTTTATAGGTTAAATGAGATAAAATCATCTAATTTTCAACAATTCAATCAATGTGTAATTCTTTAAAACTATTAATGTAAGAACCGATGGATAAATCATAAAATTGGAAAACATCATCTTTGAAAACATTAGAAAACTCTTTGAATGTTGGGATACTTGATAAATAGTGTTTCAAGGATCAAAAACCATACGTTATTGATGCAAAACCCACAAATTTTATGAAGAATCACCACTCAGATCTCCAATCCAAGCCCTTCCTGGATTTTTAGCTCGAATGGAGTTTTAGAGAATTTCTAAGAGAATTTGTTTTTTGGAAAATATTTAAAATATCCAAAAGACCCTTTACAAACCGCCCAAATTCTTATCCGGAAGTGGGGTGAATTTACAACTTCACCCCTAATATTATAGTGATGTTGCGCAGAAACAACCTCAACCCACGAGTGGCCATCGACGACCCCTTTCCCAACCAACGGACGTTCTGTTGGGCCGTGATTTGGGACTGAGGATTCTCTTTGGCTGCCTCTCCTCCCAATGCTATGTTTCAACCTACTCCTCACCTACAGGAAATCGATTGACCAACGAGTCGCCAACTGCCATCCGTAGGTTGGGATGGTTTTTGGCAGCTTTTGGCTTAGGATGGGTCCTTCCTCAAGGACCCTTGTCTTGTCCTTGGGAATGTTTGCCCGGACTTTACCAACCAAAATATTATCGTATACGAGGTTAGGACCTCTCACATTAATTTTATGCAAAACAAACACGTAAAACTCACCGGAACATGCTAAGACACGTGAGGTCATTTCAAGGAAAACCTTTCGAATATCATGGACGTTTCGCCTCCAAACTTCACGAAACTTTACCTACTTCCTATTAGAACTATAATAAATCATACAAGGACCTAATAAACTCATAATAAACATATATAAGAATATAACAACATATGAGGCACATAGGTGACTTAGTTGTCATACGTCTTGGTCATCCCTTGAGGTTTCACTTCCAAATCATCTAAACTCTTAGACACTGCCTCAATACCAGATTATAGAACAATTTAGGACCTTATACCATCATTACAATCTCCCCCATTTGGATAACATTCATCCTCCAATGACACTTGCCACTCTCCGAACACTTCCAAGAATAGATATTCAACTTAAATGATCATGACCATACAATATAACACATTATACAACATGGAGATACATTAATTTCAAATAATAAAGAGAATAACAACACAACACGAAAGCAAAATAAATTCTACGACTCGTTATGCCTTAAAACTCACATCCTTCATTCAAAATAGAAAACACTTATTTTATATTCAATATCATGCTCATATACATCAGTTCTAATTACATTGAAATAATTTTATACCAAAGAATGAATTATTTAAATTTTGAAAGATTTCATAGTGAGCTGCCATAGCATTACAGTGAATTATGCAATTTTTCCAAAAATGCAACTTTTAGGCAATTCATGATGGAGACATGATAATATACAAGATCAAATCACATTAACACATCTTAATAAATAATCATAACTTCATGAAATGCACAATTCAAGTAATCAATGAAATTCAATTTCAACAAGACCCCTAAACACAATGCAGATACAACATACTTTTATGACCATGTACTTCTAAAGTTTGAGTTGAATAGAAGAGATGAGACAATCAATCAGAACTCATTTACTCACCATATTCCCCCACTTATAAGGAACTCATACCACTAATGATAAATACAATGACTTACCATCATTTATGATCATCCTCATATGGCTTTTCTCCTCTTCTCCTGAGTGCATAGAAATGTGTCTTATTTGGAGCATCATCCTTTGGAACTATAGGAGAAACTTGCTTAACCTATCTTCTTTAAGCCGCAAGAGTAGGACAATCTATCACCTTATGATCATCCTTCCCACAACCAAATTAACCAATAGTACCGGCTAGACACTTCCTATAGTGCATCTTTCCACAAGTGACACAAGTAGGCTTTTAATTTTAAGAACCACCTCCTCTCTCAAATTTCACTTTTCACTCCTAGGTTCTTCTTGAGTTTGATCCCTCTTCTTGAACCGAGGTTAATCTTTCTCACTTGGTCCACTCCTCTTAAAATTTCTTGACATCCTCTTATGTTAGGACCCCTATATGGATTGATCATATACCATAAGTCTAGCTAGGGTAATATCATTATATAGAGTGGAAGTACAACATTCTTCCTTCACTAGATCGGCAACCCCGGTCACAAAACTACTCATCTCATACCTAGGGTTAGATACAAGGGATGGAGCATATTTACACAACATAGAGAACTTTAAAGAATATTCATCCACATGCATGGTGCCTTGCTAAATATTAATCAACTCCTCTACATTAACCTCCCTCCTCTCACGAGGAAAGTAATTTCCAAGAAAAGCTTCCTTACATTATTCCAACTCAATAGGACCCGACTCAACCGGCCTATTGACTTTCAAATGTGATACTTGAGTAACATCGTTCAATTTATGAGTAGCCAACTCCTCTTTCTATCTACAAGTCCTCACCTAGAAACTCTTGGGGATCCGCTCCAACCTTAGAGCCAAGAAATATAGGTGGATTCATCCTCACGAAGTCTCTCAATCTAGATTTCATATTTATCTCAACAACATTCACTCTAGGTGCCATATCCATATTCACATAGGTAGTCAAAGCTCGGTCTAAAGTAAGAAAAGCCTTTTTAATTTTCCCATTTGTCATTTCCGGGGAAACCACCGGAACCTTATTACCTTGACCTCCAATAGGGACTTGATCGCCTTGAGCTCAATGAGCACCATGAGAAACTTGAGAAACTTTCTCAACTTTCTCAACATGACGAGAAATCTCCTCATTCACATCAGTCTCCTAGAATCTCTTAGTCGGTGTCCTCCTCGTAATCATATTCCTAGCTACATAAGGAAAACCAGATGAAAAGAGTTCTCATAACTTTTACTCTACGGCACGACATAGCAGTAAAAAAGAAGGGAACCTATCTTCCTATAGCCTATCGCCCATAGATGTGTCGCGACTCACACCGATGGACAAAACTCTACTAGACGTGACTTAATGAGACATTTTTATTCCTAAGACCACTTTCATAACCTATGCTCTAAAACCAAGCTTGTCACATTTTGAGACCACACCCTCTAAGATTTGACACTGTAGGAGTGCATCCGGCGTACTTGACCTCTTGGACGTATTGTACAAGCCCTTCCGTATTGATCATCGCATACAAAATATATGAAAAGTAGTGCGTAATTAAAACTTTTCATAAGTATTCAATAAATCATTAAGATATCATTCATATAAAACTTATAGGAAATACTAAGTTCCATTTCATCAAATCATACACAAAGGAATACTTTGGAAACTGTCATATAATACGAATATAGAAATACCTAGTCTATAACAATACTTCAATAATAGACATAAAAGACATCTATGTCCTCGACTCAAATGAGGACATACTTTGACTTGGTTGAACGATTTTCTAATCAAATCTTTGCTCTCCAAAAGCATATTCACATGTGAATCACTTTAGACATAGTTAAAAGCATGGACTTAGTACAAACACATGTATTAAGTATGGCATAATGCATAAAATCATGAAAATAAACATTTATTGGAAATATGAATCTTTAGATTTAAATATCACAATATAATGACAATAACAATATTTTATAAATTAGAAACACATAATAAATCACTTATCTAATTTATCACATTTTTAACGCATCTTTACATACGACTACTTCATTCTACAGTGAACTACTTCATTGTAACAGTGAAGTTTATTAACTTCATTATGGACAACTTCTAGCATATAATCCCCTCATTAAAACCTATCCTAAGACTCACTTAAGTTAAAGAAAAAAGAGAAATATTGTCCTTAAAACCTCTCTAGGAACACCTAAATAATCCTTAAGACAAGGTATAATGAGATACACGTACTTACAAAAATATCAATCACATGAACATGAGATCCTCCTACCAAAGGTGATTCTTAGTGTCACTTGAGTAGGTTGTGAAGCGATCCCCCATACAATCCATTACACACACACTTAGGAGATCCTATAGACTACCTAAGATAGAATCATTTTAAATAAATACAACAACATATAGATTATATGGCATTCTCCTTCTAAAGGCTATCAAAAGACTTACTTAAATAAATCAAGAAGATAATGTCCATGAACCTCTTCAAGATAACTTAAATATTTTTTAAGACTACCTAAGTCTTAGACTATATCCAAATAATCAACCATCTTTCCTAACTAGAGTCATTCTTATGACTAATCTAGAAAAGATAAGAAATGACCATTCTCATACCCCCTTCACACCTTAACTAGACAACCCTTAACTGCTCTACATAAGTATTTACTCATTTAACATGCTTTCTTAACTTTTTTCATTACATGGATTAGTTTATTAAAGACTCATTCATCACATAACATCTAATGGACAAGACCTAGGGACTCTCACTAACATCTTCAAAGCGTATTGCGCAATGTACAGATAACATCAAATACCACCACCTACAATTTATTGAACTTCTCTAATGCTAGTAGGTATCAACATGATGAGAATAGACAATAACCAACATTGACTACGATATCTAAACATGGAATCCAAAGTTCTAACCTACTTTGATGAGAGTGTTTTACTTGCCAAATATAGAACTAGGACACATCCCATGTAGGCACATGGTTAAGGATTATGAAGAGATTTAATGTATTCTAGTATCGTTCTCAACTAGAGATACCTTATAGTCTAGTCTCCTTCTCAAATAGAGCTACTTAGAATAACACAATCACTCGGTTCTAGCCATTGTTCTCATAGAGTAATTTACATTAAAGGATCACCTGAAGAGGTTCCTTATCTAGTTTATAACCCAATCTTATTCACCCTACCAAAAGCTCCACTAGGGCTACCTTTAATGGATACTAAGATAGCTCATCATGACTTTCCTAAGGATGATATGATGTCGTTCCAGACAATCAAACCATCTTTAGAAAGTTTACTATAGAAATATTCTTGGAATAAGTATGCCCAGACTATGCCATCCTAAAGTTGAAACCGGTAGGCAGAGAAGGCCGTTTAGGGGAGTAAACAAAGTTGAGGCGCTGTTAGGGTAACTAATTAAAGAAGAAAACTATAGTAGTGACCAGACGAGATGATTATTAAATCATTATTTTTGCATAATAAACAAGTATAATTTATTAAGAGGTTGGAAGGAATAAAATTTTAGTGAAAATGAAAATGATAAAAATGGATACTTACCTACTAAACGATGATGTTAATTATAAGATATTACTACTCTATATACTAAAAAATCTGAGTAATGATATAAAAAGAGAAATTTATGACAAATTGATAACATATGAAATAATAGAAATAACAACCCAAGGTTGGACTGAGTTAATCATACAAAGTATACAAGATGAACTTTACTATGACATATATGATTTATATGATGATATAGATATATTCAGAGATCAATAATGACTGAAATATGGAGAAGACAAAGTATAACTCACAAGATAAAATTTATTAAAAACCCAAGTAAATTAAGTAAACTTTTTAAAATCTTATACAAAAAAAAATTAATGAATAATACACCAAGTAAAGCAACGAAAACTAAGATAGAAAAAAAAGTACGAAAAATATGGAAAAAGTTAAAATCCTTATATATAGAATATGAATTATAACAACTAGTCAAAATAGATAACGATAAAAAAGATCATTTGATAAATATAATTTCAAAAACAGAATACAAATATGTTTGCTATTTGAAAAAACAGTATGAACGAAGAAAAATATAAACAACAATTAATAGAAAAAATAATTGTAACGACCTGTTTAGTCGTTTTGAGCAGCAGATTTTAATT
>CM064965.1:24372531-24409300 GCA_032847665.1 Solanum chilense
ATGATTGTAGTAATTGTTGTTACTACATGTTGAGTATTATAGTTGATTTGTGAGATTTATCTGTTATATACTATTTTCTATTCTGAGTTGGCCGATGATACCTACTCAGTACGTGTGGTTGTACTGACTCCTACTTGTTTGTTTCTTTCTTGTATTTGTGGAGTGCAGCAACTGTGCCGTCGTCTTCAACTCGACCGCGATTCTAGCCAGTCTTCACTGTACCGGATCTCAGGGTGAGCTATGCTTCTAGCTTGGACTGGATCTTCTTCTTCTCGTCTTGATGCCTTGAAGTTTCCGGCATGGACTAGCTTTCATTGTTTAGTTTCTTAGAATACTCTTAGTTTCGTAATTGGCTTTAGATGTTCTTGTGGTGATGACTTCCGGATTTTGGGGGATATTTATTTTATTCGTTTTTCGTCATTGAGTTAAGTCTTCCGCGTTGTATTTGGTTGGTTCGCTCACATAGGAGGGGAGTGTGGGTGCCAGTCGCGTTCCGGTTTTGGGTCGTGACATATGGCACAACACAATAGTAGTGAAGAAAGTTAAACTCTATAGTCCTGCAACCTCTATCTCATAAATTTGTTTTGACTCACTATCGGTTAAGAAGAATCTAATAGACGTGACAATAAGAAACTTTAGAGCGTAAAACCACTTTTTAAAACCTCATCCACTAATATCATATTTATCACGACAGAGGAGCACCCCCTAGAAGTAACATGGTGTACTTGAACTCTCTGAGGTCTTGTACAAGATCGTAGACATTATTCATCACTTATACATAGGAAATTTAGCCAAAAATTTAAAACATTTCATGGCACATGATATGTTGGAACATCACTTCATAGATATATAAAATATTATAAATACATAGTTAGATTGTATGTCTCTTCAAACATCTTAGACTTAACATTAATAGAATAGAATAGCTACACGACCCTTAACAATATAAATTAATATCTATGCTATTAACAAATTGTGAATAAGAACTTGACATAGGGAAATTCTTGAATAATAAAGATCCCTTTCCTTGAACATGGGAGATCTATTTAAGCCCTTCACTTAGTTAACATCCTCTAACTGTCACCATCCACACTTTGTGTAAAAATATGAAGAAGAATTGTATAAGTACAAATTTTACAATGCATGCAACCATGCAAAAACATGCCTACATTTAGTTAGAAATCATGTGTTATGTCTTTTAGTAAAACTTCATGAACATAGATACAATAAGTACGATATAATTCACATACTTCATAAAGACATGTACACTATTCATAATAACATATAAATCCACTTATCAATATTTCGAGGCATATTGAATACATATAACACATTACCTCTCATTTACGTTAACTTCTTTCCGTAAGAAACACTTAAGTGGTACTTAGTAGAATATATCACCATAAGGTCACCTAAGATGGTCTTTCATAAAAATGATTCATCAAAACAACTATATATATTCATATACTCATAAGCACATCATAAGACATAAGGTTTACATAATAACGATAACCTAAAAAAACCCCTAAGTAACATTTGTGCAATGTGTAGGTAGCATCAAATAATACTATTCACACATAAGAACAATAACCTAAGACAACCCCCAAGTAACACTATTGTAATGTGTAGGTAGCATCAAATAATACTACTTACACCAATTGTTACTAAGAATCCATCCTGGACTAAGCATATTTCATTCAACGAGTCATAAACATATGCCCATATACTTCATAGCATCATATAACGACTCATGCAATTACCATATTTTGTCATAACACATTTAGTTCATATCATAGGTAAAGCACTCTCACAACCCCTTCACAAGCTTACTTGTGCAACGTACACATGGAGTCCCATTCCCCCAGATATACTAAATAAAATTATTTAGAAGCCACAAGTGTAATTCACATGAATAATCATAATTCATGCCTTGACATAATAATGTTTCTTTAACATGCATTCATAAAAATCATATTTAACAAAAGTCTTCATCTAATTAGAGGCCCCAATACTATCCTTTATTGAAGTCCACTAGGTCAATGCATGTGTAGGGTCCATAATCCTACCTATACTAAGTAAAGTTCTCATGGAGGTATGATTAGAGTTCATGTTCTTATCTTAATTCATTTGTTAACTTCCATAGACATATAAATTATCTACATAGACAATGTGAGCGACATGGAATCCGATGTTCTACTCCTACAACGGAAAAAGAGGGTACTTCTTGCCAAGGTAGAACCTTCATACATAATAGCTATTACAGTTGATCTTGTAAGCTAAGACATATTGGGGTATGTAGTTATGGAACATGGAGATTGCTACTAGAAACCTTGACTTGCTAGACGTGGAGGTTTCCATATCATGAGACAACATTTATGTGTGAACTCGGACATGCTAAACGTGAAGGTTCTCTTGTGGGAAGCCAAATTTGCTAAACCGGAAGCGCCCAATCTCATTTTCATGTTCACTCGGTGCTAAGCTCAAACACAATTTTTAAACATATTTAAGCCTCTAGTTAAATTAGTTCATAAAGTAGGCTTTAGGAGCTTGCTCCTTCATACATCATATAGCTCAAAGATTTCTAACATGAAAATATCCTTTCATCATAGAACATAATATTCATATAATTATGTGTGTGTCCATTCATATGTGATACTTAAGTTCATAGTAATAGATAAGGGTACATATGAGAATTATCTTTTGAATTGGCACCATGTTTAGAATTCACTCATCATACATTTTAAGTTCAAAGTAATAGATAAGGGTACATATGAGAATTATCTTTTGAATTGGCACCATGAATCTATCCTGCTCAAAATTATGCATGAGTGTGTGTTTATATTGGTCATCATGATCACATAATAGTAATAACCTAGCTAGTTGGGAAACGACATTCCAAGGATTATTACACCTATACAAAGTACCCCTCATGTCATGACCAACTCATATATAGAACACCTAGGGAATGTGGCTCATACACCTACATAACAACATAAGAGACTAGAGAATATTAAACATTATAATAGAAGAATCTTAATATGCATACGATCACATATTCACATAGGGTTCACATAGGTAGGGGTCATGCTACTAGAGTATTCATCTCATCAAATCATATAGACCACTCCTGACCCTAACATGATTATCCACATATATATAAAATCATCCACATACATAAATCATGCAACTATTATAGAAGACTACAAATATTTCTTCACATGTGTGATCATCATAAAATTACTTCACATAACATAAATTTTCTTTCAAGGCCACTGTCATCACATATAAGGATATATAAGAATGTAAACACTTCCATCATAAGTGGACCATATGAATAAACAAAATTTAATATCCATTCTTACCTAAATAATGACAATAGTTTAACTTACCACCTCTCCAAGCTATGATCATCCTTGTCAATTCCCAAAAATTTGTAATCAATTGACATTAAGGAATATAGAACTAAGAAATTCATAACAATCTAAACATAATCTAATAATCATTTAATAAAGATCAAAAGACCCACATTATAGCTGAATTGAAAGATTGCGGGAATCATGGGTTGTTCGTGTAATTGGATTGAAAATGAAGTTAAAACCATTTATTAAAAATATATTCACCATTAGAATTCTTTTTGAAATCAATTTAATAATGAACCCATGGCTAGATTGAAATATAGGATTTTTGACCTTAGAATCTTGGTTGAAAACCTTTGATAGAACTCCATAGATGGAATATTTACTAAGGATCAATGGTTACCATACCTTCTACAAGATAATCCCACAAAACATGGAGAATACTTCACTTGGGATCCATCACCATTGCTTGTTCTTGAGCTTGGCATCCAATTGTGGTTTTGGGGGTTTCATAATTGGTAGGCAATGAGTTTTAAATTATTTTTAAGGCTTATAAAGTTACATAGAATACCTAAATAAACCTCAAATAACTATCCATATTTTAATTAGGAAGTGGGGTGAGTTTCCCAATTCACACCTAGCATGGTAGCGTGTAGGTAGTGAACTGCAGGTTCAATCGACCTACATGGCAATTGACTGTCGATGGGACGACGGTGTCGTGTTGCACATCCGTCATTTGTGAAATACTCCATTTTTGGGTCTGACCTCACACTTCTATGTGTGGAGAGTTGACGGGTTATAAATCAGAGTACGCGGCGTTGATTCTTGGGAGTAGTTTGGACACTGCATAGAAAGTCCTTGGCCAGTCTTTCGGTCCTCCGCAAGGACCCTTTGAGTGGTCCTTGAGGAGTTGTTCCAGGATGTTAAGAATCTAAACGTCATTCTAGATCTTAGGAACCTCCCCTATCAATTTAGTCTTCAAACAATATGTAAAACTTGCAAAGTCACAGTAAAAACACTAGTACGCTTAAAGGCTAACTGTAAGACCTCAAAATGTCCTGGGTTAACTAGAGTCTAACATGTTTGTCTTGAGAGTCTAAGGTCCTAATTATGTCTAATATGGCATAGAGGCAGTATCTAAAGTATTGGGTGTGCTGGAAGTCAAAGGTTAAGAGACAGCTAACACATTTGACGACTAAGTCACCTATGTGCCCTATATGTGATTCTACGTTTTTATGTGTGTTTGATGAGGTTTTAGGGTCCTTAAATTAGATATTATAGCATTTATATGTGGACTGTTGAGTTTCGAGAAGTTTGGAGGTCAAATGTCCAAGAAAGTCCATGACGTTCGAAAGATGTGCCTTGAAGTTACCTTGCGTGTCTAGGTGTGTTTCATCGATTTTTAAGTGTTAGTTTTGTATTAAATTCATGTGAGAGGTGATAATCATAGACGATCATATTTGGGTTGGAAAAGTTTGGGAAATCATCTGAAAGGACCATCCAAGGGTACTTGAGGAAAGACCCAAAACTGTAGGCAAGGCTGTCCAAGGATAACCCCAAACAATGGAGAAGTCGATGGCTCGTAAGCTTGTTGATGCCCCGTTTAAGTCTAAGGTTAATATTATTGATGTTTTAGGCCGTAATGGTATCCTTCAAAGTAAAGGAATAGTTGACTTAAGATTAGTTAGCGGCAACGACATCATATTAATACTTAGGAAAGTCATTATGAGCTTCTTGTCACTATTGTTAGGTAGCCCTAGTGGACCTTTTTTGGTAGGGTAAATATGATTAGGTTATGAACTAGTTATGGAGCCCTTTTATGTGAACCTAATGTTCGAATTACTCTATGATAAAGAAGGCTAGCAACAAGTGAGTATGGTAAGGGAAAGTAGTTCTAGTTAAGCATTAGAGTAGAACACAAAGAAGCCCTTCATATTCCTTAACCATGTGCCTACATGGGATGTATCTAAGTTCTATCATTGGCAAGTAGAACAACCTCATCAGAGTAGGATAGAACTCCGGATTCAATGTCTTGCTATAATGTTCTATGTCGGTTATTGTCTATTCTCATCAAATGGAGTACCTATTAGCATTATAGAGGTTTATAAGGTTTAGTGGTGGTATGGTACGCTATGTAGACATTGCACAATTAACTTTGAAGCTATTACTTGGAGTTTCTAGGTCTTGTCCAAGATCATTATATGAATGTCGTTTATGTAATGTATGAGTCTTAATGAACTAATGTCATATGATAAGAATTATGTAAATAAAGGAGTACCTAATCTAATGTGACATAAGCATTCCTTAGCTAAAGTGTGAAGAGGAAATAAGGGATGATCTATTCATGTCTTATCTTTGGAAGTCTTGAGGATGATGCTACTTAGGGAAGTTTGTTGATTTTGTGGAAATGATCTATGCCTTAGGTAGTTGTAAGTACTATTTAGGTAAGCTTGAAAAGGTCACTATGGACGTTATCTTGTTAATTTACTTAAGTACATCCTTTGATTGCCTTTGGAAGAAGAATGTGATATCACCTATGTGTTTATGTATTATGTTAGTACGATTCTATCTTAGGGAGTCTTTAGGATCTTTTAAGTGTGTGTGCAAGGGATTATATGGGCTGTCTCTTCACAACTCACTCAAGTGAGACTTAGAGTTTACCTTTGGTAGAAGAATCTTACCTTGATGTTTATGATACTCTCTAAGTGTGTAAGTGACTCTTTATATGTAATCCTAAGGGTCGCTTAGGAACGCCTAGAGAGGTTGTATGGGCAGTCTCTCTTTGTGTGACTTAAGTGAATCTTATCATAGCTTTGAGTGAAAAGATTACATGCTAAAGATGTCTAAGGTAAATAAGTCAGTTCACTGTAAAGTAAAGTAATTCATTGTAAAATGAATTAGCTTACTGTAAAGTGAGTTCAAAAATGGTTTAATTTTTATCTTATGTGTTTCTAAGTTGTTAAATATTGTTCTTATGATTATAATATGAATTTTGAGCGATAAGATGCATATTTTTTAATATATGTCTGTTTTTTAGATTTTTATGCATAAAGTCATACTTAGTACATGTGGTTGTACTAACTCCATGATTTTATCTATCCATATAGTTCTTTGTAGGTGAGGAGGTTCAAGAATTGAATACTTGGACTTAGTAGATCATTCAAGAGAAGTTGAAGTATGTCTTCACTTGACCCGAGGGAATATATGTCTTTTATGTTTTTCATTCAAAGTATTGTGATAGACTAAGTATTTCTATATTCGTATTTTAAAAAATGGGTTGTGTCCCATGTATTGGTGTGTCTTAACATGATGACATTGAGACTTAGTATTTCCTATTACCTTTATATGAAAGAGATTTTGAAGACTATATTATGTTTTGTGAAAATTTCTAATTCCGCACTACTTTTACTATGTTTATGTGATGAATGATATGAAAGGGCTTGTATAAGACCTCCGATAGGTCGAGTATGTCAGTTATAATATTAGATTGTACCCTAACTTCTAGGGTGTGGTCTTGCGATGTGACACTAACTTTCAAACGTCTTGGTCGTTCTTTATTGTTTGACTCCAAACACTACAAAATGATTACCACAATATGTGCCACATTTAATGTACATTTTATTAACGGTTTAAGGCACATGTGACGATCTAGACGCCTTAGTTCATTTTTGAGGGTCTTAACACATTGTTTTGCATATGTTATTAGGATATATTTCTTTTCCTTCACCACCTTCTTGAGCTAACTGGGCTCCTACGATCTTTGTTGTGACTTAATGTAGAGTATCAACGACTTTCCAGGAGTAGAAATTGCTAGAACTAAAGATTTTGACGTATCCGAATTGATACTTTAAAAGTCATTGCTACATGTTGCGTTCCAATTAAATCTGTTACCTTTCTTCATGATATGACCGAATAGTTGACATCTTCCCACTAGGCTTTACATGAATTTGCTCAAATCGGATAGTTTTCTTAGAGATTTTTTAACTTATAAACAATTTTGAGGCTCAGTTGTAACACTCTGAAAGTTCATTACTTGGTATAGAGCCTCACATAATGAAGAAAACCTTAAAACAGTGTTTCAAATCCTAAAATAAGGTATTGAAACAGAGTGGAATTATAAGAATCAAAACGTCAAGAAACGACCAAGACATCCGTAAACTACTCTAATTGAACTAGTAAAACGTCCTTACATTTTGTGCATGTTTGGAAGTTTTGTCTGGAGTCTAAAACTTTTAGAATTACGTTAGATAGGTAAAAATGTATATAGGGTAAAAATGACAAGTTACGACCCCCAGGTATCGCCCTAGTGTAGCACAAAGGTACCACACCCTTTGCCAAGTAGGCAGCCAAAGTAGCATCACAATTGGCCTTTGTAGAAATAGCTCTACATCGTGGACATGGTCCCACAAAGACAGAAAGTATTGGTCTTCATCACGGACACATAGCATAATCTTCTATTTCAAAAACTAGTTTATATAATCATGTGGGAATAGCTCCGCGACACAAACTTGTTTCCCGATGAAAATCTGAAATATAGTACCATGTTTGACTTTATTAAATTAAATAACTTAAGTGAGGGATCTATAATACATAGAAAATGAATTAGATGTAGCTAGAGCCTAAAATGTTTTTCATGAGGTACTAATTTCCTAAAATGTTATATAATGTGGTATTGAGTCAATGTCTAGAGTTTATGTGATTTGAAAATGAAATGTCATGGGACGACTAAGACATTCGACGAGGAAGTCACCTACGTGCCTCTTGTGTGGCAATATGCATCTATCTCTGTTTACTAAGTTTATAATGTCTTTATATGTGTTATTATGGTATTTATAGGCAGCGTATCAAATCTCAAGAAGTTCGGAGGTAAAACGTCCATGACATTTGAAAGGTTTGCTTTGAAATAACCTTGTGTGTCTGGGCATGTCTCATAGAGTTTTATCTGTTCGTTTTGGATAATATTCATGTGGGAAGTCCCAAAATTGTATACAATCATATTTGGGTTGGAAAAAAAAGTTGAAAACATCCCCAAGGACCATCCAATGGCCCGTGTGGAAGAACCTTCTCATTGAGCCAAGGCTGCCTAGACCTGGCCCCAAACGACTGAGGCGAGCGACTACTAGTGAGCCAGTGCACGCCCCGTCGATGGGTGTCGTGGGTAAATAATTAGCATAGGTATCTCAAGATCCTAAAGTCAAGTCTCTAAACTAAACTACGAGAGGACAAGATGGTCCATTTGTGGAGAAACAGTCTATCAACTTTCTAGTCGTCGATAGTAGTGGTTCCTGCGCAGGTTTGCTGTAATATTAAGGGTCAAGTGGTAATTTCACCCATAGTCCAAATAAGAGTTTGGGAGGTTTTGTAAGGGTATTTCAAGTATTTCAGACATTTGTATAAGCCTTAAACACCTAGATGGATTTATGCTTCAAAAATCAAAATCCAAAATCCCTAAGAAACTCTTTAGAACTCCATAGAGGTCAAAAAACTCAAGCAAGAGTTTGAATTGGCAGTTTGAGTAGTTATTCCTCATCAAATGGGTTCATGTGCATCAATAAGCTATGATTTTTGATCGTTGAAACACTATTCATCAAGAGCCAATTTCAAGTGATTTTTAATGGTTAATTAAAAGATGAGTTTTTTAAATTGAAATCTATCAATGGGTTCTTGAAATCAAGGTTTAAAAGCATTGAATATTGATTGAATTGTTGTTAATTTGATGATTTTAACTCAATTAACCTATGAACCCATGTAATTGATGAACCCTACTTTTTGACTACTCCATCGGTTAAGTGAGATTATCTTAATGCTTATGAATTCTAGAGTAGTTTTGTATGGGCTATTGATTGATGTTATAACTGTATTCAACTAATGTATAATTTATCTAAGATTAATAAATATATATTGAATTGACCTATATTCATTGAGTATTATAATTTATGTATTGAATTGATGTTCATGGCAATGGGTAAGGGCCTTATGGCTTTGAATTTGCTGATGTAGATATGCATTGGAGTGGAGAGAATGGATTGGTGGTATGATGCCCTAATTATCTTTATTTTGTGTTAATTAGACTTGACTTATGTTATTATTGGTATGGTCCACTTATGGTGGCGGTGCTATGTGCGTTAACTAGATAAGGAACCTCTTCAACTACTCTATGATAAGGAAGACTATCCGATATACCGTGGTTTCACGATATTTGTAATGCTTTTTCCTTAAGTTTAGTGTGTGTCCAAAAGCGTTTTTGTATTGATTTTTATGTAAGTTTCTCCTTATTTGCAGGAAATTGTCCAAAGATGAACACACAAGTTTTTGAGCAAGAAATGCAGAAAAGTTACCACCTATGGAGCTTATGACAGTCCGTCGCGCTTGTGACAGTCTGTAGGAGGCATCGTATTGAAGCTGCAGAAGGAACATAGGGAAGTCTAACTTAAGTGTGGGATTACGGAAGTCCATGATGGACCGCCATTGTCACGACGGTCCGTCCTGCTTATCCGTCATAACTGTCAGAGGCTTTTCTTCAAGGGTCTCCACCAAAACATAGTTGAAGTAATACATGAAAGACTCCATGACAGTCAATCATACTTACGACGAGCCGTCACCTGGCCCGTCATGTTTCACTATTACTGCAGAGATGTCATTACAACTTTGCTCTTTTATTTATTTTGTATCATTTTTGCTTGTCTTGTTTCTAGTACTAATATTGATTCTTTACTTGTACTATTTCTAATGGCACCAAAACAAGATCGAGTTTACACACGTGGGCATTCAAAGTCTATCGTACCGTCTTCCTGACTTGTTATAGTCTCTAATAATGAGCATGATCGTGAGTATGTTCCCCCAGGAGCTGCCACTCCATCATGATCTGCCCGTGAAACTACAGCTACGCCCAAAAAGGTTGCGTTCGGCATGGTCACTGTCTCCTAGACTGATGAGGAGCGCACACTTACCGGAACACCTTCTGGGTTTGCTACACATGAAGAAGGAGTGTCTGGTTCATTAGGAGTTTCATGGTCGTAGGAAGACTCCGGGTCCGCAGAAGACCCTACACCCGCCACAGCTGCACAGTCTACCGTGTCTTATGAGGATGATAGTCCTAATTCTACTCCAGGCTCACCGACTAGTGCTCTCACCTCGGTTGCCGACAATCCCAACAGGTGTTGTGTTGACGGGAAATACCAACTGTATTAAGATTCCAAGTTTCTAAATGATGAAGGCGACATGACACGGACCCTTACACTGGAGAGGCGGGTCCTTATGGCATGTATCCCCACCATGCCAGAGATCCACAATCTCTTCAGTAGACACTGGCTGGAGTGGACGGCTCATTCTTTAGGCTGCTATATTGATGAGTTTGTCAGAGAGTTTTACCCCTCATACGTGGCTACTCTCCGATCACAGATATATAGGCGGGCTCCCCCAACCGAACAAGCCCCACTTGAGCACGTCCGACTACGCGACAAATAGGTCGACATCTCCCTGCCCGCAATCCACCGATATCTGTACGGCGAGGATGTTGATGCCAACTAGACCCCTCTCACCGCTGAGTTCAACTACCAGTGCCAAATTGTAAAAGATGGCCAATTCTTGCGTGAGCTATCGCTAAGAGAGACCACCAAGAGGTGGATTTCCCTGCACTTGTATATTGATAGAGAGGGTGCCGACTGGGTAATGGAGCCGAAGGGAGACATCACGAAGGCTAACTTGACCTTGACGGCTAAGTTCTTATTGTTGATTTTCCACCACTGCCTTTCCCCCACGGCTGCTGATAATATAGTCACATGGGATTGCACAACTCTGATGGCGGCGATGATAGCCGGGTTTGAGGTGGACTTCGCTTGGCTTCTACAGGCAGTCATGCACGAGAGGGCTTTCAAGTTCACATCTACTTACCCTTTTTCGTTCACGATATTTTCCTGATGCAGGTCCGTAGGTGTGCCCATCTAACACATTGATCAGCTCAAGACTCCGCTGGGCACTATTGATATCGGCCTCATCAGGGATGAGGCAATGAGTTGGCTCCACGCAGAGGGCCCCGTCAAGATTGCCTCCACTTGGTGAAAATCTAGCTAATACGGTAGCAAATGCTCGAATGGCTATGCAGGCTCCTTTTGAAACCACTGAAACTACTCTCGGTCGAGTCTATCTCGGGTAGTAGCACTGCCCCTAGATCCTCTCGCTCATCCTCTTTCCCCGCTCTAGTCCCGCACTCTAGGGTGCCGAAACTAGAGGCTCAGATTGCCACACTTCTTTATCACATCTAGCCTTGGATGCAGAGGTCTATTGCAGAGGCAGAGGAGCGCTTGGAGCGTAAAATGGTCAATCACACAGAGCTGAACATCGCTGAAGTTTATCAGCGCTTGGACGCTTTTGAGTTGCAGGTGCTATCCCAGCCAGACACTCAGGTGGATATGTCAACCCTTCAGTCTACGGTTGAGAATCTGCGAGCGGATAATTATATGATCCTAGCGGCTAGGGTGCCTAAGTATGAGGACCCTTCTACAAATCCTGCAGAAGAAAGAGTGATGGATGCCTTATTCGCCACTTTTGAGATTCGACCACCTCCCCCTGAAGAGCATGCCAAGAGGCACAAGGGTAGAGAGGAGGATGACGCTAGATTATGGAAGAAGGAGCGCCGTGAGATAGAGGCTGCGAGGAGAGCCTCGCTTTCTTATGAGGAGGCGCGTCAGATCAGGGCTTTAGATTCAGCTGTTGGGGCATCTTGCTCCACTGATGTGGAGACCGCGGGAGGCACTACTGATAGCGTTGTTGCTGATGAGGACACAATTGAGGTTGTCCAGACTACATAGGTAGTGGGTTACGGGGAACCGGACCCACCAGCTTGCTGATCGTCGGCGCTTTGTGCCCCAGCTTTGTTTCACCTACCATTTTCTTACTTCAGTTTTTTATGCATTCGGGACAATTGCATATATTTTTGTTGGGGGTGGGGTAAATGGAAAGTGAGTGCTAGGGTGAAGTCTGAGTTGACCAATTCATGTATCTCTATGCATGACATAGAGATACAACACTGCATGACCCTAAGTGTACGATTAAAACTATGTGTCTGATAATCTGTTAGAGTAATGAGATGTAATGTGAGTGTGAGGAAAATTTTAATAGTCCACTATTTGTATTGATCTAGAACTTGCCTCGTTAGTCGTGCTAGAAGTAAGTTGTAATAGACAATTAGGAAAGGATCATAGGCCCTTGTAAAATATAGCAAATTTTTCCTAAAAATTTTAAAAAACCATTGAAATTAATCCCTATTTGAACCAAATGATTTGAGCTTAAAAAAGACCATTCTTCTTCACCCCAACCGATCTTTTCTGGTAATAATGTGTTGGCCCTGGTCCCTCCTTGGACAAGTGCACCTCAGCTTATGCTAAAAGCATAAGTTGAGGGGGGATAATGCAGTAAACAACCTTTTCGTGGCCCTGACCCAATTTTGGGTATTGTGTACTTTGACTCATGGCAAAGCCATGAGTTGAGGGTGGCTATCATGAGGAATGCTCTGGAAAGAGGGGTTGAAAGAACAAAGAGAGACAAAGAACGAAAGTAAAATGACTCAAGAACCACATGAAAGAAAAATGAAATACTATATATATATAATATATATATATACACATAATAAATTAGAGAAAGAAAAGAAAAGAGTCACTTACACAAATGATAAAAGAATGGAAAATAGCAAGTTGAAAGAATATGAGAATTGGGTGGAATAAAACTATAAAAAGTGGTAGGTTTAGTCGATATGTCAAGGAGGGAAAAAGTCACTAAACTATACCTAAATATACCCTTCCTGACCCTGAGCCTATATTACAAGATAAGAAAGTCCTATCGTGATCCTAAGAGTTGTATGGTGAATTTAAAGCAGTGAAAATAAGGGCAAGCTTATGGCAATATGTATGAATGAGTTCCGAATTTGTTCGGAGATTGAGTGTTGAAAAGTAATCCTTATACTCAGACTGAAATCATTGTGTGAAAAATGAGGATGTTGTTTAAAGTGAGGACACTAGTTGCATTACCGGAAATATTAGCACCTCGGTGAGAAATTGAAGAGGATAGGTGGCAGTGTGTGGTGAGTCTGTATCCTGGTCTGATTCCACATAATTCAAGCCTAATAGTGATAACATGCATAAATGTGATGACACTGATTGGGATTGATAGCCAAATGATTGCAAAAGCTAAAATAAGAATAATATTGTACAAAGATTTTTGAGTGAGTCATAGTTCGTCGCTTGAGGACAAAAATTGAATTTAAGTTTAGGGTGTTGATATACCGTGGTCTCACGGTATTTTTAATGGTTTTTACTTAAGTTAAGTGTGTGTCCAAAAACCTTTTTGTATTATTTTTTTGTAAGTTTCTCTTTATTTGCAGGAAATCTGTCCAAAAATGAACGTGGAAGTTTTTGAGCAAGAAATGCAGAAAAGTTAGAACCTACGCAGCTTATGCAGTCGGTTGCGCTTCTGACGGTCCATATGAGGCATCGTAGTGAAGCTACTGAAGAAAGATGGGGAAGTATGACCTAATGTGTGGGATTACGTAATTACATGACGCACCGTGATAGCTACGACGGTCCATCCTGCTGATTCATCACAACGATCAGAGAGTAGTCCAGTACCTAATTTCCAAGAAGTTTAAGTATTATGGAATGGAGACCCCTCGATGGACCGTCGTTCTTGGAACGGTCCATCATACTTGCCTTTGAGGGTAATGAATATATTAGAAGAAGAATTTGTGAGGTATGGGATGCCGGAGGCCATGACAGCCCATCGTGACCACGACGGTCCATCACGAGGTCTGTCGACCCAGCCGCATTTTGACAAATATTCAGTAATTAGAGTCCTTATTTTATTAGCTTTTGTTTTTGTTATAAATAGTTCAAAAACCCTATTTTTGGGGTTAGACTTTTGGTTGTTATACTTTTTGATAAAAGACTCTTTGTTGGTTAGACTCTTTATTAGTAAACTCTTTTATATTAGACTTTTTCATTGTTACACTTTTCTGGAATTGATTTTTGGTGATTTTATTGATTAATCAAGTAAATTTCTAGATTTTATTCTTTATCATCAAAGTAAGTGCATGAATTCTTATATTCAATATATCAATATTGTGATTATGACTATGGCTAGATAAACTCCATAACTAGGATTATGGGAACCATGGGTAAATAATGAGGTAAAATCTAACTAAAATAACAAATCCAGATTAGTGTCTTGCATGTATTGATAATTCTTTCGTTTAGAAGCCTTTTTAACGGATTGTCAACGTTAGAACTCGCCTAAGTGCTACTTGCTGGACCAAGGAGGTAGATAATAGAAAAAGAATTATCAACATAGATTTAGTGTATACTATCTTATAGGCTAGAGTTGATATGTACGAGGTAATAAATTAGTCAAATATCGAATACAATGCTTAATATGAGGTAAAGGTAAGGGTCAGTATAGCAATACACGTAGCTGGACCAAGGTGCGGAGTGAAATTTTCTAGATGCCGGACCAAGGATTTAGAAATACATAACTTATCACATTGCATGCAAGATAACTACGAAAGAATTGTTATAGTTAGAATTATAAAGTTAGGAACCTATTGGGAACACTTAAACCCTAGTTACTTTTATTAATTGATTAAACTCCAAGATTTGAATCTGTTAGTTGTTTACTTTACTTTAGTTAGTTATTTCCATTAATTTAGAAATACCACCCCCCACCCTCTTTTTTTATCTTTTGTTTTCTAAGGAAATAATTGACTAATTAATAGTAATAATAGATTAAAGTTAAGTCTGAACTATTTTCCTCGTGGAACCATCCCAACCTCATTAGTTGGATTCTTTACTTGATACGACCGCTTTACTTCTTATTTGAGAAGTAAGTTTGAGCGTATCACTATCACCAAGTGATTATGTTATGGGAAGTAGCTCTAATTGTGAAGGAGACTAGAGCACAATTTATCTCCACTTAAGAGGGAAACTAGAGTGCATAATAACCCTTCATATTCCTAAACTATGTGTCCACTTCTACCATTGGAAAGTAGAACACTCTCATCGGAGTCGGTTAAAATTATGAATTCCATGTTTAGCTATTATGGTCTATGTTGGTTATTTTTTATTATCATCATCATATGAGATATATACTAGCATTAGAAAAGTTCTATGATGTTTAGGTGGTGGTATGGGACGTTATCTAGACAATGCATAATAGGCTTCACAAATGTTAGTGAGAGTCCCTAGGTCTAGTCCAAGACCATTACTTGATTGTCCTTATATGATGAATGAGTCTTAAATGAACTAATCAATGTAATTACTTAAGTTAAGAAAGCATGTTAAATGAATAATTACTTAACTAGAGTAGTTAAGGAGTGAAGGGTCCATATGAATGGTCACTTCATATCTTACCTAGATAAGTGTTAAGAATGACTCTAGTTAGGGAAGATGGTTGATTATGTGGACATGATCTAAGACATAGGTAGTGTTAAGGATTATTTAGGAAATCATTAAGAGGTCAATCATTAACATTATCTTCTTTATTTATTTAAGTATGGGCAGTCTCTCTTTGTCTTACTTAAATGAGTCTTAGGATGGCTTTTAGTGAGGGAATTGCCTGCTATAAAGTTTGTATGGTGAAACAAAGAAACTTCACTAACATTGATATACTTTAATGAAGATTTCCTGAAAATTTGCTAAATCGACTATGTGAAATTTTTATGTATTTTTAAGTTGTTAAATGTTTTTCTTATTCATATAATATGATATTTAAGTCAAAAAGATACATATTTCAAATAAATTTCAATTTTCATGATCTTATACATCATATGATACTTAGTACATGTGTTTGTACTAACTCCCTGCTTTTATGCATCTCTAAAGTTATTCATAGGTAAAGGTGCTTTCGGAGAGCTAAGCTTTGATTATAAGATTATTGAAGCAAGTTGGAGTATGTCCTGATTTGACTCGAGGGCATAGATGTCTTTTATTTCGTTTATCGTTGTATTGTAATAGACTTAGTAGTACTTATTTCTATTGAGTATGGGCTATGTCCCAAACTATTCTTGTGTCTGAGATTTGATGAAATGATACTTAGTATTTCCTAAGAGTTTTATATGAAAGGTATTTTAAAGACTTATAGAATGTTTGTGAAAAGTGTAAAGTCTGCACAAATTTTTATATGTTTATATTCGATAGAGGATATGGAAGGGTTTTTAAAAGACCTCCAAGAGGTCAAGTATGTCCGTTGCACTTCGAGAGTTCGATATCTTCTAGGTTGTCGTCTCGGGATGTGAGAATCTTGTTATTAGAGAATATCTATGAAAGTAGTCTTAGGAATCAAAAAGTCTCATCAAGTCACGTCTAGTAGAGTCTTGACTATCGATGTAAGTCGTGACAAATCTATGGGCAAGAGGCTATGGGAAAATAGAGTGTCCCTTGTTTTCTACTCTTATGTCATGTCGTAGAGTAAGAGTTATGAGTACTCTTTTCCTATTGTTTTCCTTGAGTAGCAAGGAAAATGAATACGAGGAGGACACCGGCTAGGACAGTTGATGAGAATGATGTGAATAAGGAGATTCCTACTAAAGTTGAGCAAGTTCCTCAAGGTACTAGAGGTTATTAAGGATCTCAAGGTGATCAAGCCCATATTGGAGGTCAAGGTAACGAGGTCCTTGCAGTACCCCCATTAATGGCTAATAGGGAAATTAGAGAGGCTTTGATTACTTTAGCCTGATCTTTCTAAGCATGTGAATATGGGCATTTCACCTAGAGTGAATGATTTGGAGAGCACTATGACATATAGATTGAGAATTTTTTTGAGGAAGAATTCTCCTATCTCTCTTTGCTCTAAGGTTGGAGAGGATACCCATAAGTTTCTAGATGAGGTGTATAATATAGTGCATGCTATGGGAGTGACTTCAAGGGAGAAAACATAGTTGGCTTCTTATAAATTGAAAGATGTTGCTAAACTGTGCTACTCACAATGGAAAGGAAATAGGCCGGTTGTGTTTGATCCTATACGGTGGGAGGAATTCAAGGAGGCTTTCTTGGGAAAGTATTTTCCCTGTGAGAGGAGGGAAATGAGGGTATTCTTTGAAGTTCACTATGTTGTCAAAATATGGTTCATCCCTTGTGCCTAACCCTAGGGATGAGATGAGTAGGTTTGTGACTGGGGTCGCTGATATAGTGAGAGAAGAATGACGTATGACAATGTTATATGATGACATGACCTTAGCTAGACGCATGGTGTATGATCAATATATAATAGAGTCCGAACTAAAGAGGATGTCTAGGAATTTGAAAAGGAGTGGACCTAGTGACAAGATCAACCTAGGTTCAAGAAGAGGTGTCAAACTCAAGATGGACCTAGTTCTCCTAAGTTCAAACTTGACAAGGGAGGTGGTTCTCAATATGACAAGCCTACTTGTGCCACTTGTGGAAAGAAACATTATAGGAAGTGCCTAGCTGGTACTACTGGTTGCTTTTGCTGTGGGAAACCTAAATAGCGTCTAAAGGAAGGGAGGCCAATCAAGTTGCCCCTAATGTTCCAAAAGATGATGTTCCAAAGGCGAAGACCCATTTCTATACACTCGGGCTAGGCGATAAAAGCCGGATAATGATGAGGATGATGGTAAGTTCTTCTGTTTCTGTAAAGTATTAGTTCTCGCTAAGTGGGAAGTATGGTAATTAAAGGAGTTTTGATTTATTGTATCATCTCTTATATTAAACTCAAGTTTGAGAGTAGAAAGTTATAAAAGTATGTTGCACGTGCATTGTGTTTAGGGGTCTTGTTGAAATTGAATTTCATTGATTCCTTGCATCGTGATTTTTATGATGTTATGATTATGTTGTATAATGTGTTATGTTATTTTATATTTCATATTAGCATGTTTCCATCATGAATTGCCTAAAAGTTTTTTTTGGAACAACCCTAAAAATGGATATGCTAAGTAATATTTAATGTGTCTAGAATGCCTACGATTAGACCGGATTCACACGGATTGATGCGCGTAGAACAAGACTTCTGAACCTCTGTGTTACCCAAGAAAACTAACTTGGTGAGTTTTTTGAGCTAGTAAAGGCTAGGTCAATCCATGTAGGGCACCCTATTATGATGATCTACCCAAATGAGTCTTTTCAAGACTTAAAAAGGGAAAATCTTATATTTGGAGGGTCTAGTGGTAAAATGGTCTTTTTCAATGTTAAGGGTAGTATCTTAATTAACCTAAATATATAATTAATTATTTAATAAATAATGTTGAGGGGAATTTCAGGTAGAGAGGGCTGAAATTTCCCTTTTAGCAAAATCTTGCTCCACCCGGGTTCGAACCTAGGTGGGAGCAATGATTTAATTTGTTCTATTTAAATTGGTTGATTAATTTAGTAAATTAATAATTAATGTATGATTTAAGAAAAAGGAAATCAGATTTTATTTATTAATTATTAATTATTTATTAAATTGAAAAACTCTTGCCAACAAATACTAGTTTTAAGGGGAGAGTACCTCACACTTCTCTCTTTCACGCCTATCTATCTATCTATCTATCTCTCACGTCTGCCTCTCTCTCAAATTCATGTTTTCTCTCTACTTTACAAAACCGAAAACAAAACAAAAGTTCTTCACACTTCAAGAACATAAAAAATACAAACGAACAAGCTAATCGAAAAAATGAAAAGTTAATGAAATTTCAAGTCGGGTAAGGTGTGAGATTTGTTGGTGGACGTGAATTGGTGGTTGGTTTTTGGCAGCAACTTCAAGTGCTGAACAACGTGAAAATCAGGTATGGCTTCTCTTCAGTTTTTGTCCCTTTCCCAAGAGTTTTCTAATGCTCATTAAGTATTACAATCGAAAAACTAAGGTTGTTCACGTTGCATGCCCCCATCATTAGATCTTTCGAAAAAGTGATGCATGCGTTGGTATGTTTGCTGGTAAACAATCTTAGGAACATTTTAAATTGGGTGTAATAAGATGATTCTGGACACAGTATAATAAATTTATGTGTGTCCGACTGTATGTGTGTTTTTTGTACACAATAATGCTAGTTATCATGAGAAACATATTACAAATTGTTTTCAAGAAAGTGGTGAATTGGGTTCTAAACATTTGTTGTGTTATTAACATATGATGATGAAATAGTGATGTTCATGAACAAGAAAATAAATATAAATTCCATAACGAAATGGTTAAAAGTTTAAGTAAAACTCTAAGATAAAACACCTAATCTAAATGCAATGAAAGTAAAATTAAGGCATATGTTAATGGAGTATAGTTTCGGCTATTCTCTAGTAAAAATGAAGAAAAGTATATGCTGCCATTGAGGGTGGAACTGGAGACCTTAAGGTCCTAATAAGAACATATTAAGACATTTACAAAAGAAAAGAAAATTGGGTGAGAGAGTGGATTCAAACATGGTCAGGTTGACAGAAGCTTGGAAATAAAAGAAAAAGAAAATAATGAGGGAAGGGTTATTCGAAATCGGAACCTTGGCCTAGGGTGTGAGATACATAAATCTCACACCAAAATAAAATAATAAAATTTGAGGCCATTGGGATTCGATTTCCGATCCTCTTGGCCAAGCAATCTAGCACTCCAAATAGTTAAAAATAAAGTGTTGCCGAAGGGATTCGAACTTCGGTCCCTTGAATGAAATTGTGAGACACATTAAAATGAAATAAAATTCAGCTACTAAGGATTGAACTTGGGTCCCTTGACTGCATGTGTAAACTTGATAAGTCTTACATAGCATATACTTAGATTGTCATGAAACACCTAGTTAATTATGAGAAATCCGAATTGGGTAAGAACATGAGTAAATGTTAAGATTATTAAATGAACATTCACGTAATGAGGTTACTAATTACACTATAGTATGATGCTAATCAAAATAGTGACAACATGATAAGAGGCTAAGATTAATAGATGAGAGAGTTAGGAGAAAAATAAAGGATAAAACTAAATGTGTTGACTAAGAATTGAACCCCCAACCTCTTGAATAGATGAGAGAGTGAAGAGAAAAATATAAAGAAGAAAAATAAATGTGGTGAGTAGGGATTGAACCCACAACCTCTTGAATAGACAAGAAAGTTAGGAGAAAAATTAAGGACAAAAATAAATGTGGTGAGTGGGATTGAACCCACAACCTCTTGGATAGGTGAGAAAGTTAAAACATAAATTAAAATAAAAATAATGAGCTTGTGGGGGATTCAACCCACAACCTCCTTGACTTAAAACGAAAAAGGAGAGGAGAACAAGAAATAAATATTATGGGGTTGATGGGAATCGAACTAGGATCTCCCAAATCTGAAAAATGCAAGTATCAAGTTTAAAATAAGATCAAATGTTGTTCATGGAATTAGAAATCAAGTTCCCGTCCCCAATTCCATATTGACAAATAGTCATACGTAAACAAATATTTGATGAATGAGGCCTCTAAGGGTTGAAATCAATACCTTGCCATATCTAATAGATACATAAGTCTTGTACCACATAATCTTGGGTAACATGAATCACTTAGACAAACTATGAATGAATCCTCATGACTTGTATTTGTGGTCTCATAAGTCTAGCATACGTTTAAAAGTAAGTGAGCCTAAGATGTATGTGATAAAATGATGTAACCCTAGAAGGGTTAAGTAAGAGTGTGGAACACACTAATAGCAAAGTTCATTGGCATATGATGAAATGAACATTCACGTGAAGGATGAGTAATTATGAAAATAAAATGTGTTAAATTTATTTAAGGAGGAGACATGTGATAAGAGGCTAATGGGAAAGATGAGAGTAATCTCAAATGAGCCTAAGTAAATGTTACCAAAACGTACTCACCTATGAGAGTGTAAAGCTAATGAATAGACCAGTCTCTACGAACACTCTAATGAATGTGTTTAAATTATTGCATACTTAATACAAATGATGAGATGAGAAATCATCTAATGAGATATAACGTCCTCATGCTAGAAACCAGCTTCCACAATATATGAGTTGAATGTAATCGAACTTTATACTGAGCACCGATACGCTATCTATGAGTGGTGATGCCTTACTTCGGGAAGGGCGGCAGTTCACATTACTCTCATGAGATGAGACTATCTCAAATACCGGGTATGGGTCTTCTTATATCTTCTGGTCTTTGAACGTATATTGCAAATATAGGGATCTTGGAGGGTTCGATTCCCTATATACGCTAGCATGTTTTGGTTCACTTTGGCTGGTAATTCCACCTCTTTTGGGTGTGGGGATTACACACTGAATTTCATGATGTTCACAGGATATATGTCGGTTAAGGTTAAAGTTCTCAAAGAAAGAATAAGGCCAGCTTCAACGAATGCACATAATGAAATGAACGACACCAAAGGTGTTAGTATAGGATAATCAAGAGGTGAGATAGGCTCAAGTAATGACACTAGGTTATTATTGGTTATTGCAAGGCAATCCCAATGAGAGACTTAAACTACATCCTAGGTAAGACTAGTGATTGCACTAGTATATTAATGAAAATGAAGTACGTATGAATGAAGCAGACTCTATGTTTGCTAAAGAAGGATCACTAGATGAGGTCCCAAATATTGAGCCCTCTTTTTGGAATGTCCTGATGTCAAGTCCATGATTCCAATGTCTCATGGAAAAAGAAAGAATTATGTGAAATACATCATCTGTTATGTGTTATTTTCAAAATGATAAGTATGATGATGCATGTTACTCTCATGGAATGATTTTCCTAATTTGAAATTGGCAAATCCACTAATTTGACTTTCCATAACTCATATCGTTAGGAGAGATATCTTCTTAAACATGCATGTCCTTGGTTTGTGCTTTCATATACCCATACTTAGTACAAGTGTGTAATAATCCTATAAAACTCTCTAATTTTAGGTGCAGGCACAGGTGAACGCTAGAGCATTACGAGACTACGCTTAAGTTATCCTTACGTGGAGCACTCATCTATCATTGGTAGGCCGTCTTGCATTCGCGGATGCCTATCTTTTATATTCTATCTTAGATATAGGCATGAGCTAGTGGAGCATTTTCCAGGAGCGTTGCTTTCTCACTTGTTTCAGACATTTTATTGATGCCATTTTGGCAAGTATACATTTAATGTAGTTATCAACTATTTCATTCATTTGTGTAACTTTGTATTATATGGTTGTGAATGATTATGAAATTATGTAGATGATCTTATTCAAATACGATGTTTCCTATTATTAAATCTATATATACTTCAACTAAACAAAATGTTAAAATTTTCTGCTAAAGTAAATCTAGATAATGTAACGATGACATATGAAGGCTTGTCTTGGACGTCTGAGACATCAACGACATCGGTTTCAGCTAGGGTCTAAACTCCATTCGTGAATCATTTAAAAAAAAGATTGCACAATTCAGTATATCTTAGGCGGTTTGCTTTAAAAATTTTGAGAAATTGACTAATTGATTCTTTGGTCAAAATTGTTTTAAGGTTGTTAAAACTGATGTATATGAGTAGGATATTGAATATAAAATGAGTTTTTGCTATTTGAAATGAAGAATGTGAGTTTTATGACATGATGAGTTCCAAATAATTAAGTGAAATTGATGTTTATCCATGATTGTGTGTTGTATAATGTGTTATATGGTATGGTCATGAGCTTCTAAATTAATCTCTATTCTTGATAGTGGTCGGAGAGCGGCAAGTGTCATTCGAGGATGAATGTTGTCCAAGTGGGGTGAATGTATTACCTTTAAAATAACTTAGGGGAAGTAGATCCTAACATTTTTGCCATCAGGGGTCTAAGATAAATTTGTCTATAAATGTTGTTTTTAGGAAATGTCCAGAGTATTAGGTGATTTGGAAATACAATGTCAATGGACGACTAAGACGTTCGATGACTAAGTCATTTATGTGCCTCATGTGTTGTTATATTCATATATGTGTGTTTAATGATACTATGAGGTCCTCATATGAGTTTCTATAGTGTTTATAGGCACTGAGCAAAGTTTCATGAAGTTTGGAGGTCAAACGTCCAAGAACGTCCATGACTTTCGAAAGGTTTTTCTTGAAATGACCTTGTGTGTCTTTGCATGTCTCAACGAGTTTTATGTGTTCATTTTAGATAAAATTCATGCGGGATGTCCTAAACTCGTATACGAGCATATTTGGGTTTCAAATGTCTAGGAAAACATTCTGAAAGACCGTCCAAGGTCCCTTGAGGAAGAACACTTTCATTAAGCCAAGGCTGCCTAGACCTAGCCCCAAAAGACAGAGGCAAAAGACAACTAGTGAGCCCATCGATGCCCCGTCGATGGGTGTCATTGGTCAATATTTAGCATAGGGATATCAAGCTCCCAGAGTCAACTTTCGGACCCAAACAACGAGAGGACAGGACGGTCTGTTTGTGGAAAAACTGTCTGTCGACTACCCAGTAGTCGATGGTACTGGTTCCTCTACAGGTTTCTATAATGGTAGGGGTGAAGTGGTAATTTAACCCACGTCTAAATAATATTTTTGGAAGTTTCCTAATGGTGTTTTTGGTATTTTATACATTTTTAGAATCCTTAAATACCTAGATGAATTTATTCTTCAAAAATCAAAACCCAAAATCCCTAACAAACTCTCTAGAACTCCATTGAAGCCAAAACACAAAGAAGATCTTCGATTGGATATTTTAGTGGTTAGATTTTATCAAATTGGTGGAATATAATCAATAATTTATGGTTTTTTATCCTTGAAACTCTATTCATCAAGAAGCCAATCTTGAACTGATTTTCAAAGGTTAATTAAAAGATGAGTTTTCTAAATTGAAATCTATCTATGGCTTCTTGTGTTAATGGATTTAAAGCATTGAATATTAATTGAATTGTTGTTAATTTGATGATTTTAACTCAATTAACCTATGAACCCATGTAATTGATGAAAAATAGTTTTTGACTACTTTAAGTGTTAAGTTATATTGTCTTAATGCTTATGAATTCTACTGTAGTTTTCTATGGGCTATTGAATGATATAATAATTGTATTCAATTGTTGTCTAGGTTGACTTATATTTCTAAATCTATATTTTATTGACCTATATTTGTAGAGTATTATAATTGACGCTTATGGCCATGTGTAAGGGATATATGGTATTGAATTGGATGATTTAGATTTGATTGAAGTGGAGAGAATAGATTGGTGGTACGCTTCCCTAGTTCTATTTATTTTTTCTTAATAAGACTTGAATCATGTTGTGATTAGTATGGTCCAATTAAGATGGTGGTTCTATTTGCCTTACTTGCAATCGATGTGGCCTTGTCGGCGTTACTTTATGTATTTTGATGATCATGGCCTTGTTGGCACTACTTGAAGTATTATGATGATTTTTGTAGTTTATTATGTGAATTATGAGCATATCTAATTATATCCTAGTAATGTGAAATTATGTTTTCTTCTATTAATATTGTTAGGTGATCATGATTAGACTATCACAATGTCTTTATGTGTGTTGTCATAGGGTTGATGCATGATGGTTCCTACATGAATATATGAGTCTATATTGGTTATATTTATGATGTTATAGTAACACATAGGATTAATTATAGATTATAAGGGTCATTCTTAAGTGAATCAAAGAATGATATGCTATATGTAATAATGTGAAGTATGTGGTGTCTTGTTTTTGTAGACTTGTGTCGCTTACTTGATACATGTATAAATGATATGTGAATATGATATGTATTGATTAGGTAAGCTTAGTGTACCCTTGTTATGTATGAATGAATGACATGTGAGACATTAAATGATGTTAAGAAGGTCATGCACGTGGAACGTTACACCTAGTGTAAGGTTATGTTATGAACTTGGAGTTGAAAACCATAATGGCATCCTTCATGTAATGAAACCTAGGGTTGATTGGATGGAAGGGAATCATATAATCCTTAGGAAAGTCATAATGAGGTATCTTAGTCACTAATTAAAGGTAGCCCTAGTGGACTACATTGGTAGGGTGAACGTTATTGGGTTATGAACTAGATAAGGAATCACTTCATGTGATCCTTTAATGTCAATTACTCTATGAGAACGAAGGCTACCACCAAGTGATTATGTTATGGGAAGTAACTCTACTTGACAAAGAGACTTGAGTACAGTGTAACTCTACTTGAGAATAAGACTAGAGTACATAAAAGACTTTATATTTCTTAACCACGTGCCTACATAGGATGTGTCCACATCTACCATTGGCAAGTAGAGCACCCTTATCGAAGTAGGTTATAACTCCAGATTCGATATTTAGCTATCATGGTCTATGTCGGTTATTGTATATTCTCATAATATGGGATACCTACTAGCATTAAAGAAGTGCTATAAAGTTTAAGTGCTGGTATGGGACACTATCTAGATATTGCACAATAGACTTCGAAGATGTTAGTGAGTGTCACTAGGTCTTGTACAAGACTATCACTTGAATATCCTTATGTCATGAATGTGTCTTAAATGAACTAATGAATGTAATGACTTATGTTCATAAAACATGTTAAATGAATAAGTTCTTATCAAAAGTAGTTAAAGGTTCTGTAATTAAGGTGTAAAGGGGGCATAGAAATGGTCACTTTGTATCTTAACTAGATAAGTCTTAAGAATGACTCTAGTTAAGGAAGATGGTTGATTATGTGGACATGATATAAGTCAGGTAGTCTTAAATATTATTTAGGTAATTTTGAAGAAGACAATTATGGCCGTTATCTTCTTGATTTACTTATGTAAGTCTTTTGATAGGATATTGAAACACAATGTCATATTATCTGTATGTTTTTGTATTAAGTGAGAATGATCTTATTCTTCGTAATCTATAAGATTTGTGTAGTGTGTGTGTGTAAGGGAATGTGTGGGATTTGACTTTACAACTCACTCAAGTGAACCATAGAATCACCTTCGGTATGAGGATATTATGTTCATGTGAATAATAATGTATTGTAAGTGTGTGTATCTCATTATAGATGGTGTTAGAGATCATCTAGGTTTTCCTAGAGAAGGTGTATGGGCGTCTCTCTTTGTCTTTCTTAACTGAGTCATAGTATGGTTTTTAGTGAGGGAATTGCATGCTATGAAGTGTCTATGGTGAAACTAAGAAGCTTCACTGTATAGTGATATACTTAAATATAAGATTTCCTAAAAATGTACTAATTCTATATTCTTATGTATTTCTAAGGTATTAAATGTTGTTCTTATGCTTATATTATGATATTTAAGTAAAAAAGATGCATATTTACAATAGATGTATGATTTAATGATTTTATGTATTATGTCATGCTTAGTACATGTGTTTGTACTAATTCCATGCTTTTATCTATCTCTAAAGTTACTCATAGGTGAAGGTGCTTTTGAAGAGCTAAGCTTTGATTAAAATATTTTTCAAGAAAGTAAAAGTATGTCCTCATTTGACTCTAGGGAATACATGTCTTTTATTTCTTTTATAAGAGTATTGTAATAGACTTAGTAGTACTTATTTCTATTGAGTAGGGGTCGTGTATCAATGTATTCTTGTGTCTAAGATTGGATGAAATGAGACTTAGTATTTCCTATGAGTTTTATATGAAAAATATTTTGAAGACTTATAAAATGTTTATGAGAAATTTTAATTCCGCACTACTTTCCATGTGTTTATATGCGATGAACGATATGGAAGGGCTTGTACAAGACCTCCGAGAGGTCAAGTACGTCGGTTGCACTTCGTTAGTGCCATATCTTCTAGGGTATGGTCTCAAGAAGTGAAACGGTCTTTTGGGCATTCTAGGGGAGGGTTATATATTGGTTTTAAATCCGATTTCCATCAATATTTGCCAAACAAATCAAATCCCCAAATCAAAACTCAAAAGCTCTAATCTCTCTCTACTTTCTCTCTATATTTAACCTCCTTTGAAGAAGCTTCAACGCTTGAATAAGAAGACCAAATTTCAATTTTCTTCTACTCAAATTGGAGGCTAATTTCATTATTAAGGTATGTATTCTTTTACTATTGGGATTCCTTTCCCTAAGATATCCTTTCAAAGCGATTTTCAGACCTGCCCAAAATAGGCTTTTTCTCTACACATGGGTCTTCTTTGAAAAATTAAACTAGGAATCAATTGTGATGATTTATGGTCAATTAATGTTGTTTAAGTATATATTTATATTTAATTCTTTTTATTCACTCAAGATTCTCACGTACACATGTATTCCCCTAATTTCATGAAAACCTTGAACTGATAAGGTGAATTGTGGAAAGGATAAATATGTTGATCCACCATGTTGATGTTTATTATGTAATTGCTTCTTGAATTAACCTTAATTATGCATTAGCTATGTGTTCTTTGGTAATTGAATTATGGAGGCAATAAAAGGGCGGCAATTATGAAGTATGAGTTACTTAGATTGCAATGTTTCTATGTCAAATGTGTGATTGTGATGTTGATAGCAAGTAGTCCTCGTCCTTAACACTAGACTATTGAATTGGTTATGAAGTATGCATGTATGTTATATTATTATCAATATCTCATTGAAAGTACTTTCTCATGATTATTATAAAGTGTTGAGAAAGGTTTATTGACTTGTATGTGGTTTCTAAAGTTAAAGAGTAGTTTTCACTTATGAACACCTGTTATCTATTATGATAAGATGTTCACATATGGTTCTAGAAAAGCCCAATGTGATCTTTTATAATGAGTATGATGATTACAAAAGAGAATAAATGTTTAGTATCGAAAGGGCATATAAATAAGATAGAGGTCTCGCATGTAGCAATTCGCACCTCCCACATGAGTTTTTTCACATTTAGCAAGTCCAGATACCCACGATATGTGTTGCTTCATGAGATGGAAACCTTCATAATAATAAGTCAAGGTTTATCGTTACAATCTCTTTGACCCTTAACTATGCACCCACGTAGGACTATAGCTTAGTAGATTTACCTAGCTAGCTATGTATGACTGGTTACACCTTAGGAAAGTGTTAACCCTTGATTTTTGGTATGGGAGGTGAACACCGAATCCGTGTAGCTCACATGGTCGCATGTTTGTTATTGCACTATCTTCCCTTATGTAATATGGTAAATGAATAAGTCAAGTATGTGAACTATTATTAGGTTTTTTCTTAAAGGTTACTACAAAGTATGAGCGTGGGTATGTGACTTCTCTTATTCATTGCACATGTGGGATCCGAACGGATAGTTTTAGTAGTGTTCTTGTATGAGTATGTTGATTTCATGTTATGTAAGTCAACTTATATATGAACTCATAAATCAGGAATGTTATGATAAAGTATGAGATTATGTTGTATGTATGTTGTTAAGTGACTTAAGGTGATTCTTAGACTTGGATAGGGTAATGAGGTTCTATTCTCGGCATTGCACAAGTATTGGTTTGGGTTGCTTAAATGTTGGGTTAATATCATGTTGGGTTGACTTAAAACATTCCATTTGAGTGTGTGGGGTTATTGAACGTAAAGCATGTTTTGACTAAATTGTGTATTTTCTCATGCCTTAATGATTTTATGAATAGGAACCATACTTAGTACATGTGTTTTGTACTAACCCATATTTCTTCCCTTTTTCCCCAACATTGTAGGTTATATCCATTGAAAAGCTTCGAGGCCACTTTTGAAGGATACTTGGACTTTTTCCTTGAAGTAAAAGTGAGTCCTCCATGTTTAAGGATGGTGCCTTTGATTTACCCTAGTAGTATTGATATAGTCAAAAAGACATTCGTTGCTACGTTATTCTTAAAAACAATTGTTTTAAGACCTAAGTGGCAATATGTACTTGTATAAGGGCTATGCCCAAATATTGTACATCATTTGGATGGTTTAATGTGAGTCGAGTTTATTAGACTAAGTCCTTATATGTTTATTATTTTCTAAACAAGATGCCTATGTAAGCTTCCTATGCGAGGAGTCTAAGTAAACTCCATATGTATATATATACTTAGTATGCCGGAGGTCTATGTATACCTCAATATGTTTAATGTTTCAATATTTTTTTGCATTTTTAGCTATCAAATTTAAAGATGAATGCTAAGAGTCTAATCTTAGTCCTCTTTGTGAATGACAATGATAGTTACGTTTACACAATGCTTTACGGTCATGAAAAACTTGGTATCAGAGAATGAGGTTAAATAATATTAGGATTGATGTTTCACTAAACAACGTCAAGTAGAGTCTTGTTCATCCTTCTGTAGCGCGCTACAATTATGAATGAGAGGCTATGTAATGCCTAGGAAAGTATCACCATATTAGTATTCTTTAAGTTGTGTCTTTAGAGTATTAACTCTATATGTCCTAGTATTCTAATCTCTTTCTTGTGCTTATAGGCAATGAATACAAGAAGGAACAGTGCTTGAATGTTTGTAGAGGAGAATTTGAATAAGGCAGTTCCCCCTCCGGCTCCTTAAAACACTCAACTTCTTATTGAAGAAGGAGGTATCTCTAATGTTGAGATAAGGGAGGCCATTCCTACCTTGAAAAAAGTGTTGTCTACTCAAGTGTCTATAGATACTAGGGTTGAAGTGAACCACTATGCTAGAACCACCGCATCACAGATAAGGGGTTTCAAAAGAAAGAATCTCCCAATTTTCTTTGGCTCCAAGGTGGAGGAGGATCCACAAGGGTTCACTAATGAAGTGTTAAAGGTATTAGATGCTATGAGGGTGTGTTCTCATGAAAATTCGGATCTAGCCGACCACCAACTCAAAGATGTGGTACAAGTATGAGCATTGGAAGGATTAAAAGCCGGTTATAGAAGCTCAGATTACATGGGGAGCTTTCAAGATAACCTTTCTTGATAAGTTCTTTCCCTTAGAACTAAGGGAGAGTAAAATTCAAGAATTCATCAACCTACGCCAAAAGGGTATGAGTGTGAATGAGTGTAGTCTCAAATTCACTTAACTTTCTCTGTATGCTACTTCTATTATGAAGAAGTCTAGGGCCAAGATGATAAAATATGTTATGGGCATATTCAATCTTGTGGTTAATGAATGTAGGTAGGCTATATTTTGTAGCATTGACATCTCTTGTCTTATGATTCACGCCGAAAAAATTGAGGAGCAAAAGACTAAGCAAGTTGGTTGGGAATTAAAGAGGACAAGGTCAGGTGATGGAAATTCTTCTAAGGCTAGATTAGATGTAAAAAATTAAGAGAAGGATCAAGAAGAGGTTCTCCAATTAAAGTCTTTCTACCATTCCAAAGGTAAACAAAGATAAAGGGTCTACACCCAAGCTTAAGGAGGATAAAGATAGTGGTCCTTAAGTGGAAAAATATCCTTGTTCTAAATTTAGAGAGAAGCATGTAGGCAAGTGTCTAGTTTGTACCGGATATTTCAATGGTTGTGGCAAGCGTGGTCACATGAAAATGGATTGTCCTATGTTGAAGGTTCAAGGGAGAGAAAAATCTCATGCACAAGAAAGTTCTCTTAATCCGGATGCACCTGAGAAGAATCGCTTCTATGCTCTCCACTATAAAGGTGAAGAAGAGGAGTCCCCCGATGTCGTCACCGGTATGTTACAAGTATTTTATGTAAATTTCTATGCTTTACTACATCTGGGTGTTTATTTAACATTCATAACTCCTTTATTAGCTAGAGTGTTTAATGTGTTACCCGATGTCCTAATGGAAATTTTTATGGTTACAACCCTGGTGGGTAACTCCGTTGTGGCTGGAAGAGTCATTAGAAGTTGTCCTATATCATTGCCCAATATATTTACTTTGGTTGACTTGGTAGACTTGATATGGGTGATTTTGATTCCATCTTGGAAATGGATTGGTTGCATGCTTGTTTTAATACCATATATTATAGAACAAGAGAAGTAAGTTCCAATTCCCAAATGAACCCATCTTAGAATGGAAGGTGGAAGCTTAATCCCTAATGGTAGAATTAATTCATATCTAAAAGCTTATAAAATTATATCTAATGGGTGAGTCTACCATGTTGTGTGTCTTTCCCGATAATTTGCCCATAGTTTCTCCCTAACGGGAAATAGACTTCCGCATGGACTTGTTACCGGATACAAAACTTATCTCAATCCTTCCTTATCGGAATACTCCAATTGAGTTGAGAGAACATAAATTTCAACTTAAGGTTTTAATAAGACCAATTATTTCTCGTTGGGTTACTCTGGTGTGGTTTGTAAAGAAGAAAGAAAGATCCCTTAGGATGTGCATCGACTATCATTAACTAAATAAGGTTACCATAAAGAACAAGTATCCTTTCCCTAGGATCGAATTTTTTTTTTATCAATTGAAAGGGGCAACCGGCAAGGGTCAAGCTACTTTTCAAAGATTTACTTGAGCTTGGGTTATCACCAACATAGGGTGAGAGGAGAACCATACCTAACACGACTTTCCGAACAAGGTATGGTCACTATGAGTTCCTAATCATGTTCTTTGGTGTAACAAACGCTCCGGCGCCTTTCATATAGTGTTCCTAGATTACCTTCATTGATGATATTTTAGTGTATTCCAAGAGTGAAGATAAACATATAAATCATTTGGGGGTAGTGTTGCAATTTCTTAAGGAACACCAATAATCTTATATGTTCATCTTGTATTTTAGAATATAGTAATATATCATGTATATATACAACACAATTTTCTAACTGGTTAAAACAGTTATCAATAAATGTTGGTATCTACCTGGTGCATTTTTATATCCAAATGGTAATACATTCCATTCATAGAATCCTTGCGGTACTGTGAATGCTGTTAACTGCTTAGATTCTTCTTCTAGTTTTAGATGGTAAAATCCTGATTTACAGTCAAATTTGGTAAAATAGTTGTATCCTTGTATTTGTCGTATTTTAAGTATTTTATTAGGTATTGGATAGTTATATGTTTTAGTTTTGGAATTTAAATTTCTGTAGTCTATAACCATTCTACTTTTGCCTCTTTTTTGTTCACTGTGTTTTATAACTATAAACGCTGGGCTTGTATGTTTACTATTACTTTCTTGTATATAATTTTTTTCTAGTAATTCATTATATGTATTTTAAATTCTTGTAAATCATCAAAGTTGTATTTTAATGGTTTTTGTGTTATTATACTATTTCATCTATTAATTCAATTTTTATTTTTGTTTTATGTTTTTCCCATCCTTGTAGTGGATCTTCATTATATAATTGTTCTAGTTGTTCATTAATTATTTTAACTTTGTCTATTGTAAATATAATGATTTCTAATTGTGGTATTTGTTTTTCATTTATATTTTCCATTTCCTGGTTTATTTTTTCACTACCTTTAATCCATTCTATAGATTTTCGTTGTTTATTTTTTACTCTTTTTGCTCCTATTTTATAGCCACATGGCGTAGTAAGTAAAGAAAGGGAAAATATTGTATAGAGGAGAAGATGATGGAAGATTGATGATTTTATTTATGAGGGGGAACCCTCTATTTATATACAACAATCTTACCTCTTTGGCCAAAAATGGCCTACACCTACTTTACACTTGGCCTTTTTACATTTGGCCGACGCTAAAAACAAAAAACTTAGTGGCCTATCTTTATTATTGGCCGACACACTTACTATTTACTTTACGACTTTTATAATTGGATTTTTACAGCCGACACAACACGACAAAAATAAAAGACTATTACATTGTACATATGGCTGATATTCAGCCGACACAAAAAACAAAACAAAATACTTTACTTTTTTACTTTTACTTTTTTTTTTAATTCTAAAAGTACCTCAGGGATTATGTCATCCCCTTGGTTAAATTTTGAACAAATATGGTCTGGGTATTTGTGCCCAACTAACTTGCAATATCTTGTCATCAGTTCTTCGGATATGAATCCTTGTTTTATTGCTCTAGTTGTTGGCGTAGCTTCTGGTTTTAACAGGGACAAAATCCATTTTTGGACTTCTTCCATATCTGCTTGTCTTATCTCCTTCGAATTGGCATATATCATTAAGTGATCTCTCGAATAGTAGCTCCATATGGCGTTGCCTTGTAGATAGTTATTTGCTAGCTCTTGTATAATAGTTGATAATCCAATTATCCTTTTATTGGCATAGAAACTGGGTATCTCAACTCTTGTTATCTCTGGATGTTGGCCTATATCTTCCGGGAATATCATTTCTCGCGTTAGCCCAATTTTGACTATCTGGATCATTGGCTTTATTTCATCATAGAGTATCTCCGCTGGTGCTGTGTAGAATCTTATGAAAAATAAGTTTCCTTTTGTTATCTTTTTATATATTAAAAATGCTTTGTGGACCTCTGGGATTCCACTTATTTCTTCACCTGTATATGTATAGACTGTATTTAATAATCCATAGTTATAACAAGTTTTAACTAGGTTTGGATTAGTTTTTGGTTGTGCAATTAACTTGTTATAACCTTGTAGTTTTTGGGTTAGGTAGTCTTGGGTTTTTTCTAATGTCGTGGTAGATTTGGGTTTTTGATTCAAAAAGTTTTGTATCTTTTATAGGTTTTCAATATATGTTCGGGATATATGGTTATATGTTTTCTTCTCTTTATGCAGGCTAGCTGCATACGTAGATGTTTGTGGTGCTGAAGCATCTATTATCTGTACCTTTGGAGTAAATGATTTGGTAAATACGCTATTTAGGTTTATGTTTTTTGGTGTAGGTTTGTCCATAGCTCCTTTGCTTGTACCTGCAACATCAGTAATGTCATGGGTTTTAAGGAGTTTCCCAACGTCTCGTTTTAGTTCTGGCTGTTTTTCGTCTGCCGAACGACGTAGCTCCGCATTTTTAGAGTCATGCTGCTGACTATTAGCTTTCAAATTTTGCACATCTGTATCTATTTTTTCCACTTTCTGACATAGGTTTGTCATCATTGCCAATAGATCTTTCATTGTATCTCTTTCTTGAGAGGTAGTCTGCAATAAGATTTTCATCAGTTTTAATAATCTCAATTGTAAATGTAAAATTTAATATATTTAATATCAATCTTCTTATTTCTTTTGTTGTAACTGAATCATCTATCTTTTTGGTTATCCACCACTTTACCTGTGTGTTATCTGTTCTTACAATAAATTTATTGTAAACTATATAAGGTTCAAATGCTAACAAGCATTTATATAATGCAAATAATTCTTTTCTATTTATTTCCCATTTTGCTTGTGCTTCAGTATATGATCCTGAGCAATACCTGCAATGGTGTTCTATCTTTTCTTTGTTATATTTATATTTTAGTACTCCTCCATAACTGTGGTCACTTGAATCTGTTTCAATTATATATGTAAATGTTTTACTTTCATCTGGAAAATATAGTTTTGGTAATTTTTTGCATAATTTTTTGATATTTTTTATGTGTTCTTTGTCTTTGTTGTCAAAATGATATTCAACATCTTTTTTGAGTTTTTTGTATAGTGGTTTTAAATGTTCTGCTAGTTTGGTATGTATTCTCTTACTTGGTTTACTAGTCCTAAGAATGATTGTAATTTCTTTTTTGTATCTATATTTTCATCAATAGTAATTATTTTTTGTACTATATGAGTTTGCATTTTTATTCCATTTTTATCTATTTGTATTCCTAGAAATTCTATCAATGGTTTCATAATTTCTGCTTTACTTCTACTTAAACTTATACCTGAATATTTAATTATATGTATAAATTTTTCTAATAATCTTATATGTTCATCTTGTGTTTTAGAATATAGTAATATATCATCTATATATACAACACAATTTTCTAACTGGTTAAAACAGTTATCGATAAAATGTTTGTATCTACCTGGTGCATTTTTATATCCAAATGGGAATACATTCCATTCATAGAATCCTTGCGATACTGTGAATGTTGTTAACTGCTTAGATTCTTCTTCTAGTTTTAGCTGGTAAAATCCTGATTTACAGTCAAATTTGCTAAAATAGTCGTATCCTTGTATTTGTCTTATTTTAAGTATTTTATTAGGTATTGGATAGTTATATGTTTTAGTTTTGGAATTTAAATTTCTGTAGTCTATAACCATTCTACTTTTGCCTCTTTTTTGTTCACTGTGTTTTATAACTATAAACGCTGGGCTTGTATGTTTACTATTACATTCTTGTATATAATTTTTTTCTAGTAATTCATTTATCTGTATTTTAAATTCTTGCAAATCATCAAAGTTGTATTTTAATGGTTTTTGTGTTATTATACTATTTTCATCTATTAATTCAATTTTTATTTTTGTTTTATGTTTTTCCCATCCTTGTAGTGGATCTTCATTATATAATTGTTCTAGTTGTTCATTAATTATTTTAACTTTGTCTATTGTAAATATAATGATTTCTAATTGTTGTATTTGTTTTTCATTTATATTTTCCATTTCCTGGTTTATTTTATTCACTACCTTTAATCCATTCTTTAGATTTTCGTTGTTTTTTTTTTTACACTTTTTGCTCCTATTTTATAGCCACATGGCGTAGTAAGCCACCAGTGTGTTTTTGTTATTATATGTGGGTAAAATTTGTCTAGAAGTGGCATTCCTAGCAACATATCTTTTGTTGTGAATTCAAAATTATAGATTTCTTCTATTGTTAGTATTTTATCCCATATTTGTATTTTTATATTTTTTGCTTTATATTTAATCATACTTCCTTCATTATTAAATCCTGTTACTACCATAGGTGTTTATAATTTTTCCCATTTATCTTCTGGTAAGCAATTATATTTACATATATTCGCTTCTGCTCCTGTATCTATCATAGGGGTATAATATCTGTTGTGATATCCTTCTACAATAATTTTTGCAAGTATAAATATTTTCATTAATCATTTTGTTCTTTTTATAATTATTTTCTTATTTTGACAGGTTATTGTTAATTGTTTATTTTCTATGTTGTACGGTTTAACTTTTTCTAACCATTTTATTCCTAATGTAATATTATGGTTTCCTTGGTATATTTTAAATGGTATTACTAAGGGTATTCCTCCTATAATTATTTCCTTTTCCGTTGTTTCTTCATTTGTGCCTACTATCTCACTAGGTAATCCAGGGCATATGTGTCCTGTTTTTATAATTTCTTCTTCTAATACTAACTCTCTTGTTATGTAATTTTTCTTCTTGTCCTGTATTTATTAAGATTTTATATTTTCTTTGGTCTATTATTCCTGTTATGAAATAATGATATGGTGTTATTTCTTCCTTATCTAATAAGTTTTGTGGGATTTCATAGTTCCTTTTAGATGTACTCATTCTTGATGAGGTAGCTCTTGTTAACGTATTTGGTACGCTTGAAGTGCTTAATCTTTCTTTTACAATTTCTAAATCTTCTTCTATGTCAATTTCTTTATAGCTATAGTCATTATTGTCTATTACAGTAATTATTTTTTCAAAAGGATTTTCTATTTTTATTTTATCAATTTTATTTCTTGCTGTTATTTTATGCTTTGTTGTTAATATATATAGGTTTTTACATCTTGCTGTAAATACTTTGCTACCTGGTGCTAGTTCTATTCCAGACATTTTCCAATATAGAACTAATGATTTATCTATATT
>CM064965.1:24419222-24472691 GCA_032847665.1 Solanum chilense
CTTCCTCAGTCGGTGGAGGAGTCACCGCCCTAGTACCAGATGGGCTAGGGGCTCGTCCTCTTCCTCTAGAGGACGTCCTCCCACGACCTCTACCACGGCCTCTTGCCACTGATCCTCCTCGAGCTACAGCCCCAGTGGCTGGCTCAGACGCTTCTTGTCTTTCCGTTGTCGCTGCTGGTGCGGTCGTTGCTCTAGTTCTAACCATCTGCGAAATAGAGTGAAGATGGTCAGATACCAATTTGTATCACCTAGATACCAATTGGACTCAAGTAGTAGCACGAAAGAAAGAAAGAAAGAATGGAATTTTCCTAAAGTCTTATAGCCTCTCAAAGAAAAGTAAAGGCGTCCCCCTACCGTTCCTTAAGACTCTACTAGACTCGTTCTTGTGTGATGAGACCAACGAACCTAAGGCTCTGATACCAAGTTTGTCACGACCCAAATCGGGGCCGCGACTGGCACCCACATTTACCCTCCTATGTGAGCGAACCAATCAATCTAACCTTAACATTTCAATGTATAACAACAGAAAATAGTGCGGAAGACTTAACTCATTAATAAAAACCAATTCAATTACTACTAAAATTCAACATCTATTAATCCCCAAAATCTGGAAGTCATCATCACAAGATCATCTACGATCAAATTACTAAACTAAAAATGTCTAAGAAGCTAAAACAAATAAAAGCTAGTCCATGCCGGAAGTTCAAGGCATCAAGACTTGAAGAAGAAGATCCAGTCCAAGCTAGACGCATTAGCTCACCCTGAATTTCCGATGAAGTGAAGACTGGCTAGATTACTGTTGAGTTGAAGAAGACAGTCCGTTTGCTGCACTCCACAAATAACAAAGAAGAAAACATAAAAGTAGGGGTCAGTACAAACCACGGGTACTGAGTAGATATCATCGGCCAACTCAAAATAGAAACAGTATATATCAGTTAATATCATAAATCAACTATAAAACTCAACATGTAGCAACAACAAGTACTATAATCATCAATAAGTACTATCAAGTTCATCCATGAGGGCTCAAGCCTCAATACCATACTCATTTGGGAATTAAGTTCATTATGTTGAGTAAATTATCATCTTTCAAGATTCATTATCTTTCTTCCTCTTGTGTCGGTACGTGACACTCCGATCCCCTACTACTATGTGTCGGTACGTGACACTCCGATCCCCTAATTCTACGTGTCGGTTCGTGACACCCGATCCCCTAATATGTGTCGGTACGTGACACTCCGATCCCCTAAATCTACGTATCGGTTCGTGACACCCGTCCCACTATTACTATGTGTCGGAACGTGACACTCCGATCCACTAATACTATGTGTCGGAACGTGACACTCCGATCCACTAATCTCATTCTATCAATTCATCAAGCCTTCTCTATACCAAGGCATCATCAATCCCATTACTTTAATTCATCAAGCCTTCTTTTATACCAAGGCATCATCATTAATGAAGTATATTAAAGTTTCTTTCAAGATTTGGGATTCAGTAGTTTTCATCATGCTTGTTTTATCAAATCACATAATCATGTTCATACAGGCATACAATTAAGCATATAGAAGGGTTTACAATACCACCAATACATATTATTCACTATTAAGAGTCTACTACGCATAATGTAAAAACCATAACCTACCTCCACCGAAGATTAGTGATCAACAAGAATTTTACCAAGCTTTGTGCTTCTCCTCCTCTTCGATCGATCAATCCCCTCTCTCTCTCTCTGTTCTTTCTCATTTTCTTATTCAAAACCCTCTTTCTTTTACCCTAGTTATAATATAATTAAGTGTAAAAGATGACAATAATGCTCCACTCATTAACTTAAGGTTACCTCTTTTAACCCCCAAGTAATTAGACTTATTAACATTAACCCTCTAACTTTATAATTAAAGCAGGAATAGTCCAAAACGTCCCTTAAAACGTGTAAAGAAATCCGACCCAGCCTGCGATTTGCGCAACCTGTGACGGCCCGTCGTGCCTGCGACGGTCCGTCATGCAGGTCGTCGCAACCTATTAGAACTCCATTTTTCTCTAAGGATTCTGTGACGGTCCGTCACCATTGTGACGGTCCGTCCTGCACTTCCGTCACGACGTTCAGAGAATCGTTCCCTGTACCAAATTCTCAAGAGTTAAAGTGTTTTGGAACGGGGCCTCACGACGGTTCGTCGTAGCTCTGACGGTCCGTCCTGCAGGTCCGTCACAGATTCCAGAGAGTCGATTTTAGTACCCCAATTTCAAAATTCTAAGTGTTCTGGGACGAGACACCCTCGACGGCCTGTCGTGCCCATGACGGTCCGTCGTGGTATCCGTCGTCTCAGCCAGTTTTTCCAGAAATAAAATCTGCTGCTCAAAACGACTAAACAGGTCGTTACACTTTGCGACGGACCTGCAGGACGGACCGTCACAGGTTGCGTAATGCCAGGCTGGGTCAGATTTCTGTTTAAGTTTTAAAGGGGCGTTTTGGACTATTCCTGCTATAATTATAAATTTCGTGGGTTAATATTAATAACTCAAATTCTTGGGGGTTAAAAGAGATAACCTTGAGTTAATTAGTGGGTTAATTCCTCATCTTTTATAATTAATTATATGCTAATTAGGGTAAAAGAAAGAGGATTTGAATAAGAAAAATAGAAAGAACAAAGAGAGGGAAAGAGAAACGATCGAGAGAGGAAAAACGAAGAGGAAACACAAAAGCTTTGGGAAATTGCTTGCTTGATCACGAATCTTCGGTGGAGGTAGGTTATGGTTTTTATGCTATTCGTAGTATACTCTTAATAGCGAATGATATGTATTGGTAGTATTGTAAACCCTTCTATATGCTTAATTGTATGCTTGCATGAATGTGATTATGTGATTGTGATAAGATAAGCATGATGAAGCTATTGAATCCTAAATCTTGAAGAAACCCTAATCTACTTTGTTAATGATGATGCCTTGGCATAAAGGAAGGCTTGATGAAATAAGTAATGACATTGATGATGCCTTGGTATAAAAGAAGGCTTGATGAAATAAGTAATGAGATTGATGATGCCTTGGTATAAAGGAAGGCTTGATGAACTAAAGTGATGAGAGTAGTGGAGCGGGTGTCACGAACCGACACGTAGATTGAGGGGATTGGGTGTCACGAACCGACACGTAGATTTAGGGGATCGGGTGTCACGAACCGACACATAGATTTAGGGGATCGGGTGTCACGAACTGACACGTAGATTTAGGGGATCGGAGTGTCACGTTCCGACACCAGGATAGTATATGAGGATCAGAGTGTCACGTTCCGACACCAGGATAGTATATGAGGATCGGAGTGTCACGTTCCGACACCAGGATAGTATATGGAGCGGAGTGTCACGTACCGACACGAGAGAAATAAAGATAATGAATATTGAAAGTTGTTAATATACTCAATCTAATGAACCAATTTCCCAAATGAGTATGATATTGAGGCTTGAGCCCTCATGGGTGAACTTGGCGGTAGTTATTAATGATTATAGTACTGGTTGTTGCTACATGATTGAGTATTGTAGTTGATTTATGATATTATCTGATATATACTAATTTCTATTTTGAGTTGGCCGATGATATCTACTCAGTACTCGTGTTTTGTACTGACCCCTACTTGTATGTTTCTTTCTTTGTATTTGTGGAGTGCAGCAAACGTACCATCGTCTTCAACTCAACCGCAATTCTAGCCAGTCTTCATTACATCGGATTTCAGGGTGAGCTAATGCTTCTAGCTTGGACTGGATCTTCTACTTAATGTCTTGATGCCTTGAAGTTCCGGCATGGACTAGATTTTACTTATTTTATCTTTCTTAGATACTCTTAGTTTTAGTAATTTGAGGATAGATGTTCTTGTGATGATGACTTCCAGATTTTGGGGAAATAATAGATGTTGAGTTTTTAGAAGTTATTGAATTGATTTTCATTAATGAGTTTAAGTCTTCCGCATTACTTTCTGTTGATATTACATTGCAATGTTGGGTTTTGTATTGGTTGGTTCGCTCACATAGGAGGGTAAGTGTGGGTGCCACTCGCTGCTCGGTTTTGGGTCATGACATCATACCTCCAAATTCACTTCTTATTGCTAATTCATATTTGTCTAGTACATCTATATTTGTTGCTGATGAGGATCCATCCATTTTCTTATCGTTCCTAAGTACTTCTAAACTTTCTGAGGGTAGATTTTCTATCCATAATTTTGCTGTTCCTACGAATGTTCTTTCTATGTATCTTGGTGTTTTTGTTGTTTCTATTTTGTTATCTATTAACTGTTTAGATATATTTCCTGTCCATAGTAATATTGCTTTATTTATGTCTGTGACACAATCTAAATCTAAGAAATTATATTGTTCACTTATTGGTTTTGGTATCCAATTTTTATTTAATCTACTGTTCCATATTGCATTAGCTCTTTATGATTGCTGATAACTTTCTGTATAATAAGTTGGTGGTGTCCTCCTAGGACTACTTCTAGGACTATTTCTGGGACTATTATCTGGGTTTTTTACTCTTGACGTGCTAGGTCTATTCATATCTCCTGTGTTTATTTCTAATTTTTTTTAGCTTATTTACTTGTTGTAAAATTTCTGTATATGACTCACTTATATCACTTATTTCTGATTTTTGGTCATTTACATTTTCATCTATTTCATTTACTTCATTTATTTCGAGATCTTCATTTAATTTTTGTTCCATTTCGTTTATTTTATTTGTTAATTCTTTTTCTTTTTTTTCTGTTTTCTTTTTGTTTATTTTCATATAACAATTTTAATCTTGCTAATTCTTTTTCTAATTCGTTTATTCTTGTATTTTTTATTTCTTCCAAATGTTGTACTTCTTGTTTTGCTTCTACTTTTATTTTTTCTATTTCTCTTGATTTATCTATTTCTTCATTTTCTTTTGTTATTGTTATCATGGCTGTTAAACTATCTTCTAATCTTGTTGTTTCTTTTTCTAACATCAAGTATAAATTATTTCCTATTTTTTTATATCTTCTTCCTAAATTTGAAAATATTATTTTTATTATCATTCCGTCTTGGTTTTCATATGTCTTTTCGTCTACTGCAAATTCCTCTTTGTTCATTATAATTTATGTATTATATTGTGTTGTAATTCATATTCGAGACAATCTAATTCTAATTCTAACATAAATATAACTTTTTTTTGTGCTAGTATTGATTTATTACATATTCCTGCTAATATATTTTCTTCTAACCTTCTTTTTCTATGTTGTAATTCTTGTTCTTTTTCAGCTATTTTTTCCATTATTTTTTCTATTAATTGTTGTTTATAAATTTCTTTGTTCATACTGTTTTTTCAAATAACAAACATATTTGTATTTTGTTTTCGAAATTATATTTATCAGATGATATTTTCTATCGTTATCTGTTTTGACTAGTTGTGATAGTTCATATTCTATATATAAGGGTTATAACTTTTTCCATATTTTTCGTACCTTTTTATCTATCTTGGTTTTCATTATTTTAATTTGTTTGCTTGGTGTTGTATTATTCTCCATAAAATGTTTTGTCGTAATATTCCTTTTTAAGTAATTTTAATCGTTGTATTTCATTAGCGTTGTTTGTAATATATTCAAGATATTCATCTTCTCGAGTTCTTAAATAACCAAATAAATTTCAATTAGTAATTTTTCATGTAGATCTATGTCTTCTATAGTTTTTACCCAATATTGTAAATATTCATAATTTATCATTAGTCTATATCTATATCATCATATAAATCATACATATCATAATAATGTTCATCTTGTATACTTTGTATGGTCAACTCAGTCCAACCTTGGGTTGTTATCTCTATTATTTCATATGTTACCAATTTGTAATAAATTTCTCTTTTTATATCAGTGCTCTGATTTTTTAGTAAATATAGTAGTAATATTTTATAATTATCATCATCATCTATTAAATAAGTACTCATTTTATTCATTTTTGCTAAAAGTTTTTATTCCTTCCAACCTCTTAATGGATTATACTTATTTATTACGAAATAAAAATGAATTAATAATCATCTCGTCTAGCCACTACTACAACTTTCTTCTTTGATTAGTTACCCTAACAGCGCCTCAACTGTGTTTACTCCCCTAAACGGCCTTCTTGCCTACCGGTTTCAACTTTAGGATAGCATAGTCTGGGCATACTTATTCGAATAATATTTCTGTAGCAAACCTTCTAAAGATGCCTATTATAACATTATTAAGTCATGATAAACAATTATAATCAACAAGAGATTTTCAGGAATAAATTTATTTAGCTACTCATAAATTTAAGAGTATATACCTGATTTTGTAGATTTGTAGCTCCAGATTTTTCCATAGTTAATAGCTTAATTAGTTAGCATGCTCTGATACCAATTTTGGGGGGTGGAAGCGGATTTGTAAAGAAAGGAAAAATATTGTAGAGAGGAGAAGATGATGGAAGATTGATGATTTTATATATGAGGGGGAACCCTCTATTTATATACAACAATCTTACCTCTTTGGCCAAAAATAGCCGACACCTACTTTACACTTGGCCTTTTTACATTTGGCCGACGCTAAAAACAAAAAACTTAGTGGCCTATCTTTATTATTGGCCGACACACTTACTATTTACTTTACGACTTTTATAATTGGCTTTTTACAGCCGACACAATGCGACAAAAATAAAAGACTATTACTTTGTACATATGGCTGATATTCAGCCGACACAAAAAACAATACAAAATACTTTACTTTTACTTTTTTTTTTTTGCATTTATCGATCATATTATCTAAAGTTAGAGTATAGAGTTTGCCCCAAAGAAAACTGAGGCGGTTAATAAGTGGCCTACACCATTGACTTCAACCGACTTTAGAAGTATCTTTGGTTTTGCCGGTACTATATGAGGTTTATGGATGGGTTTGTGTTATTGATTTTCCTTTGACTACCTTGACCCAAAAGAGTTTTTAATATTATTTGTCTTATACATATGAAAGAAGTTTCCAAATATTATAATATAGGCTTACCTCCACTCCGGTGTTAACTTTACTGGAAGGTATTGTGGTATATTATGACGCGTCCCAAGTGGGTTCAGGTTGCGTCCATATGCAATCGGGGAAGGTAGTAGCCTATGCCTCTAGACAAATCAAGGTAAATGAGAAGAATTACCCAACTCATAATCTTTGATTAGCAGCCATAGTGTTTTTCTTGAAAATATGGCGGCATTACATGTATGGTGTCCATGTGGATGTATTCACCAACTACGAAAAGACTTAAATATGTGTTCACCCAAAAAGAGTTGAATATTTGACAAAAAAGATGTTTGGAACTCTTAAAGAATTACTACATCAGTGTTACCTACCACTCAAGTGGCAATGTGGTTGCGCATGCTTTGAGTCGTATGACCATGAGAAGTGTGTCTCATGTTGAAGAGGGTAATAAAAACCTAGTGAAAGATTTTCATAGGTTTGCTCGATTGGGTATTCGGTTGGAAGATTGTCCTAGGTCCTTGGATTTCCAAGGTATAACAATGTTCCCCATTGGGGAACATTTGTCCTCAAATTACACGTTAAACATCTTTTTGGAAACTATGACTCAATAGTACCAGCCCAACAAACATATGAGAAATATTTATAGTTCAATTACAAAGGAGGAAACATTCACTCCTTTCTCAAAACAACTAATCACCATTTATGAGACAAAAATTATGGCAACTACCAATTATGCACACCTTTCACAATTTCACATTTTGCAAGGATGAATGTCTTTCACCTTATGTTATAGGTCAATATAGTCAACAAGAATCAATACATAATTTCATAACTTCACAGGAAGCAATTTCACAAGAAATATCACACAATTAACTATACAGAAAATATAATAAAGTATTATCAAATATGAAGAACATATAGTTAAACCCATATATGAAACAAGGATTTTTCATAAGAACATGCATAATGAAAATAAATTATGTAAATTCCCAACACCCACAAGAACCTTTCAAACAAAAACTAGGAGAAGTTACTAACCTCAACCTTGACTAGAAGTGGAAGGAAAAATGTAATACCTCTAAAACAACTTAGGTGAAACTATATTCTAACGTGTTTGTAATTATTTAAGGTCCTAAAATGTTTTATAATTTGTTAATAAGGAATTTTCTATTTAGGTGATTTTGAAGTGAAACGTCAAGGAACGACCAAGAGGTTCAATGACTAAGTAACCTATAAGTGCCTTATGTGTTTTTATGTGCTTACGTTTCTTTCATGAGCTTATTAGGTCCTTATATCAGTTAAAATAGTGTTTATATTCAGTGTGTTGAGTTTCATGAGATTTGTAAGTCAAACGTCCAAGAAGATCCATGACATTAGAAAGGTTTACCTTGAACTGACCTTGTGTCTCTAAGTGTGTTTTCTTGAATTTTATGTGTTCATTTTTTGATGAAATTGATGTGAGAGACCATAAACTTGTATATGATCATATTAAATATGTAAATTGTAGGTTAAACATCACGATGGACAAAACAAGGGGTCTTGAGGAAGGACCTATCAAGGTGGCCAAAACTGCCTAAGGCAGTCCCACCTACGAATGGCTATTGATGGCCTGTAGCCAGGTAGATGCCCCGTAGCTGGAAAACGTAGGTCAGGAATCAGGAGTGGGAGGAGGTGAAACCAAGTACCAGTCTTTGACCCAAACTACGGACCAGCAGAATGGTCTGTTGGTGGGGAAACAGTCTGTCGTATTGTTAGGCGTCAATAGGCCTGCAATTTCGCAGGTTCACTGTAAGTTACAAGGATGAATATGTAAATTCACCCAAAGTTTAAATTAATTTTTTTGAAGTTTCCTCAGGGTATTCTTTGTATTCTAAGAGGGTTTATAATTCCTAAATACCTATATGAATTCATTCTTCAAAAATCAAAACCAAAAACATCTAAAGAGTCGTCTAGAACTACATAGAAGCGAAAACTCAAGAAAGAGCTTGTATTGGAGATTTTATTGGGTATTATTAATAAATTGTGGTTTAGATTCACTGAGGTATGGTTTTTCATCCTTGTAAATCTTTTCTTAAAGGATCCAAACTTCAAAGAGATTTTTTAAGGTCTTCAAAAGATGAACTTAGCCTATTTCGGAAATCTATCCATGGGTTCTTGCATTGAATATTTTGAATGATTGAATATTGATTTAATTGTTTTTAATTATATTATTTTAACTCAAAAACTCTATGAACCCATGTATTTCATGTAATTCTAGATTTGACTACTTGATGGGCAAATTGATTATGTACTAATGCTATTGAATTGGTGTGTAGATTGATTAGGGTTATTAACTTATGAATGTATCATATTATATTGTTAATATTATACCCTATATTCATAAATCTATGTTCAATAATCTTTGATTCATTCTATATTTGAATTATTGGATTAAATTGAGGATCATAGCCATTGGAATGGGCCTTGGTATATTGTGTTGCTTGAGTTTGACTATGGATTGAAGTTGTGAGGTTGGAATCAATCGTATGCTGACCTTACCATTTTATAATATGTAGTCTAGTTCTTGTATGATGATGATGCTTGGGATTGTCCAATTATGGTGGCGGAGCCATGTTCTCTTCTCATAAATTATGTGGCCTTGTCGGGGTAACTTTATGTATTATGATGATCATGGCCTTTTTGGCAAATTACTTGATATATTTTTGATGATTTGTGTAGTTCATTATTTGAACTATTACCATATGTATCTACATGTGGTTAAGGCTAAAGTATGTGTTTCTTTTATTGATGTTGTTAGGTGATCATGTTAGACTATGATTATGTCATTATGTGTGTAATCTTAGAGTTTATGCATGATTCATCGTAATTAGATATGTGAGTCTTCTGATGATTATATTGATGATTTCATGACAGTGTATAGGGTAACCTAAAGTTTATTTGGTTGTTATTATCTCACACTTGGACGATATGATATATGTTTATGTAAAGTATGTTATGTTTTGTTTTGGTTGACTTGTGTCCCTCACTTGATACATGTAATATGTGAATATGAGTTCTTGTCTTAGGATGCTAGAGTTTCTTATTTCTTTTATGTATAAATGCCATGTTACCTTTAATGTTGCTAAAAGGGTCCTTTATGTGGAGACTTCAACCTAGTTGTAAGGTTATGATACCCTTGAAGTCGAAAGTAGTAATGGTATCCTTCTTGTGTGAATGGTGGACTTAGAGATGATGGGCTGGAACGGCATGAAACAATACTTAGGAAAATTATGAAGCTTCATTTTAAGGAAACCCTAGAGGACTACTTTTGTAAGGTGAATGTGATTGGGTTATGAACTACATATGGAACCTGTTCATGTAATCCTTTATTGAAATACTCATGAGAACAAAGGATAGCACCTAGTTAATATGGTAAAGGAAAAATCTCTAGTTAGCGATGAGACTATAGTACAAATAAACCTTTCATATCCCTTAACCTAGTGCCTACATGGGATGTATCAAAGTTCTACCATTGGCAAGTAGAATACCCTCCATTGGAGTAGGTTCATGAACCGTATTCCATGCCTAGCTAGTATGGTGTATGTCTGTTATTACCTATTCTCATCATATGGGATACCTACTAGTATTGGAGAAGTTCTATGAAGTTTAGGTTGTGCTACGAGATGCTACCTAAACATTGGACGATTAAGCTTTGAAGGTGTTAGTGAATGAGTCACTAGGTCTCCTCCATGACCATTACTTGAATGTCCTTATATGTTATGAATGTATCTCAAATGAGTTAAAGAAGATGATGACTTATGTTTGAAAGCATGTTAAATGAATAACTACTAGACTAGAGTACTTTAAGGGTTGCCTAGTTAAGGTTTGAAGGGGGCATAAGAATGATCACTTCATATCTTACCTACGTAAGTCTAAAAAGGACTCTAGATAGGAAAGTTTGTTAATACATTACACATGATCCACCCTTAGGTGGTATTAAGGGATTTTCAGGTAATCTTGGAGAGGTCAAGCATGGACATTATCTTCTGGATATACTTAAATAATTCATTTGATAATCTTTACGAAGGAGAATATGATATATATATATATATATATATATATATATATGTATATATATAGAATGTTGTGAAGTGAGAATGATTCTATCTTAGGGTAATCTAAATGATCTCTTAATTGTGTGTGAAGGGATGATATGGGTGGTCGCTTCACAACTCAGTCAAGTGAACCATAGAATCACCTTTTGTAGGAGCATCTCATGTGTATGTGTTTGATGTACTGTGAATGTATTTTTCTCATTATAGGTGGTAATAAGGATCAGTTAGGTATGCCTATAGAGGGTGTATGGGTGGTATCTTTTTATATTACCTAAGTGAGCCTTAGGATAGCTTTTAGTGAGAAGATTTTATGTTAAATAGGTTCAGTATTTTGTTTGAAATGATTCACTATAACTTTGCTAGGTTTACTGTAATGATCCTTAAAATGAGGTAAAATGCTTATGTGATTTCTTATGTGTTTCTAAGTTGTTAAAATTTTCTTTTATGCTTGTAATATGATGTTTTAATCAAAAAGAGCATGTTTCGAATAAATGTCTATTTTCATGATTTTATGCATTTAATAATACTAAGTACAAGTGTTTTTACTAATTCCATACATTTTGTTATATCTAAAGGTGTAGCTGGAAGGTGTGAAGAATATTGAAGGAAATCTTATATTATAGTTATCATTCAAGCAAAGTTGAAGTATGTCCTCAATTAAATCGAGGGAATGCTCTTATTTAGATGTCTTATATTTCAAGTGTAGACTAAGTATTTCTATATTCGTATTGTATTGGACGTGTCCCAAGTATTCTTGAGTCTAATATTATCATATGTTGAAACTTATTTTTTCTATGAATTTAATATGAACGATTTTTTAAGATATTTCATGTGAAAAGTTTTAATTATGCACTACTTTTCATACATTTATGTGATTAATGATGTCAAACAGTTTGTACAAGACTTCTAATTGGTCAGGTACGCCTTGTTAGAATCGATGAATACTTTACTTTCTAGGGTATAGGTGTGGGTCGTGACAAAAAAGATGAGGATATTGGACATCATGTCGGCTTCGGCCACCCAAGTAGTATTTTCTACTAGTTGATTCTTCCAAATAACCTTTATGGACAATACTTATATATTCCACAACTTCTTCACTTACCAGTTTATAATCTCAAATGAGATCTCTTTATAGGAAAGATTAGTAGTGACTTCTAAACCTTCTAGAGGAAATATAGACACAAGATCACCTATGCACTTTTTGAGAATTCCCACATTGAAAACCGGATGCACCAGAGCCAACTCAAATGTAATTTAAATTCATAGGCAACACTTCCAATGAGTTTCAGAACCTCATATGAACCCATATATCGGGTAGTATGTTTCCCCTTTTTACCGAACTAATAACCCCTTTTCATGGGTTATATCTTAAACTAGACAATATCACCTAGCTTAAACTCAAGGTCTCTTTTTCTATGGTCGGCTTATGATTTTTCATCTAATTTCGTGGGTTACCTTTAAAATTATTTCAATGTTGTATTATTTTGAATTATATTAATAGATTATGATTCATTAAATGTGGATTATTGTAATTTTTTAGACATTGAATTAGTTTCACTAAAAGAACTGTAAATCACCTTTTTTCCCTATCCCTAACTATGAATTTGGTTGATAAATGATTAGAAATTTTGGAATTTGGTATGTTATTGCTTAATTTATTATTATATGATAATTTAGATTCCATTGTTGCATCAATGTTGTAAAATTTAGGGTAAGATCTTGGAGGAGATTATTTGAATCCCTTGGTAAGACTTTTATGATCATGAGTACCCTACTTAAATTATGTTTGTCTATTTTTTATGATAATGTTCATTTGAAGTATGATTTTGTTAATAGATTAGAAAGATGATTATCTGATGAATATTATTGAATGCAATGAATATGTTGAATATGAGATCTTTATATGTAGTATGATTATGAAAGGTTGGAAGTGATTCTCTTGTGTGCCTTCCTATGATGACTATGGTGTGATTATCTCACTAAAGATGTGATGAAAGGAAGTTCTTATTCTATATCCAAAGAGCTATGATCATGATTATACAAGGGGTTAGTCCCTAAGGCCTATATTTTAAACTATGTTAAGGATGGATTAAATATATTTCAAAAGTGGACTTTAGCTTAGCACCGTGCGAACTATATATGCGAGGTGTACTTTCCCAATAAGGGTAGGTAGGTTCACTATGCTTCTTATGAGATGGATTCTGTAATGCAACTGTGCATAAAGAGGGTTTCAAATACGATTCTCCAAGTTCCTTAACTTTGTGCCCTCATAGAATGAATAACCAGTAGGTCCACCTAGAATGCTATGTTCATGTATGGTTCTACCTTGAGAAGTAGAGAAACTTCTTTCGGTGTAGGGTTTCATGAAACCATATTTCATGTTTAGATAAAATGGTGTACTGAAGGTTAAGTAAAATTTTCATGAAAGTAAAATGAACTTATGATAGTAATAAAGATTTACACTAACTACGGTGACTTAAGGGGTTCTACTTAGTGTAGTTAAGGGTATGGGACATTACCTATGCATTGCACAAGTTGACCTTGAGGGGAGTCCTAGGAGGATGTTCTTATGTACTTATGTTATGAATGAAATGAATTATCTAGGGTTTACATGATGTTGATCTTATATAATGTTGGTCTCATTTGATGAACATGATATTGCTCTAAATACCTATGTATGATGATGACTATGCATTGTATGATGTCATGTGATGTAAAGGTATTACTTATGGCCTCTTTACTAGTTGACTTAGTTTATGTGGGGTTATGGGGATTCACATGAGCATTGCAGTAGTTGTCTTGGATTGGGATTGTAGGTAAGGGTCTTGTATACTTTGATGATATGAACTCTAAGTATGAAATGTTGATATGCCTTATGATGAGGCTGTTTTTGTAAATGGATATGAACATCTCTTACTGTATTCATGTAATTGACTTGTATATGCTCTGGTATGTGCATAAATACTTACGAATTGACTTAGCATGATTTTAACAAAATATCTCTTTGTGCATGATTTTAATCGTTTTACCTGCATATGTTTCTTTACTTAGTACATGTGCTTTTTACTAAACCATATTCTATCTATTTCTACAATAATGTAGGTTCGATCGGTTGAAGAGCTTCAAGACCACATTTCAAGGAAGACTTGGATTTTTTCCCATGTTTTTGGTGAGTCCTCAAGTCCGAGGATGAAGCCATTTTTCTTGCTTTACTTGTATTTACTATGTCTAAGACAACTGTTCTTTCCTTATCTTTTGGGACTTTATACTAAGTCCTATATGAGGCGTATTCTAATAGTGTAGTATCCATTGCCAAATCACATACTTCCATGATAGATGGTTATATCTGAGACAATATTAGACTACTTTGATGAATTGTCTATGTTTCTAAATGAGAAGTCTAAGTAAAATTCATATATGGATAAACAAGAAGTATAAGTAAACTTCATATATGGATAAACGAGAAGTCTATGTTACTTCATGTGTAATGTTTGAAACTTTCCACATTTTTCTCTAGCTATGATATGTAATTATGTTTACTTAGGGATAGTGTAAGGCCTCTTCGAGGAGAAGATGTCAATTATATTTAGGGGGTGCTACCTGGTCGTGACAGGTTGAGTATCCAACGTCAAATCTATGCCAAAATCTATTTCGTGTTTGGGAGGAATTCTGGGAAAATCATCAGGGTAGACATCCAGAAAATCCTTCAATACGGGGACCAACCCTATAGAGGGAGCCTCGGATTCAAGGTCCTTGACCCACACAACATGACAAAGATATCCCTTAGAGATCATCTTACAAGATTTTATGCATGAAATGATTTGACCTCAAGGGATTGAGCTTCCCCCTACATTCTAAAACAGGTTCATTATAAAATTGAAATTTAACTACCCTTGTTCTACAATAAATTTAATCAAAAAAAGCATGTATCCAGTCCATCTCCGATATGACATCAAAGTCTAACATATGAAGTTCTACCAAATTAACAAATGTAACTCTATTGGACAATAATATGGGAAAACTTCTACCAAATCAACAAATGTAACTCTATTGGACAATAATATTGGACAACTCCTATAGACTCTTTTAGAAATAATGGAGTCACCCACCTATGTAGAAACTTAAAAAGGATCACCTATGACATTGGGAGCATATCAAAGTTCAAAGCCGCTAAAAGAGTCACAAAATATAAAGTTTCAATGGGATCTATCAATGCATAATCATTAATTTGAAATACTTGTAACACACCGGTAACTATATCGGAGAATCTTCTTGATCACTTCTACATTTAAGAGCATAGAAGTGGTTCATCTTACGAGCATTGGAATTAAGAGCACTTGATTGTGCTTGATTACTATTCTTTCCTTTGTTCTTGGTCATGGGACAACCCTAACAATATGAGAAACTCTTTGCACAACCAAAACAATTATACATTCCCATTAAACATTTACCCACACGCCTCTTGCCACATTTCGCACATTGTGGGATATAACTTAGTGAATCACCACCTTTTCATCCTGGGGACCTAGGGTTAGATACTGTATCTGTATGAGCCCTTGATACATTTGGAGGATCTTTGTTTGACAATCTCTTCTTAAACATGAGTTTGTCTAGAATCCCAAACTTACCCTTAAAAGTACCTTCACCATAGGGCCTCTCCTACTTGAACTCCCTATTCTTCCTTTTAAGCCTAATATGCACAAATTGTAGACAATACACCATCAAATTAGAAATGTCCATGTTGTTATTATGCATTGCCGCATGATACTCTTCCCCTAGATCATTGGACACACCTATCACAAAACGACTCATTTCTTCTCTAAGATTGGATACCAAAGAAGAGGCCTATTTAGAAAATTAAGTGTTTTTCAAAGAGTATTCTTGACCACTCAAACCTCCCTTGCGAAGATTGATGAAATCTTCCACTTTTGATATTTTTCTTCCTTGGGAGAAAACCTATCAAGAAATTACCTCCTAAAGACTTCCCAACTTATTGGACCCGCTCCAAAAGTTAAATTGTGTTTCCGTTAAGTGTAGCAAGTTTGGGCCACATCCATGAGTTTATATGCAGCTAGCTCAGCCTTGTAATTTTAACTAACCCCCATTGAATACAAAATCTTATAAAGCTCATCAAGAAAATCTTTGGTTTCTCCATTAACCTTAGACCCAAAGAAGATGGAATGTTTCATCCTTTAGAAGTTCCTCAAGAGAGAAGCTATGGTACTAGCATTTTAATTCACAAGGGGTACAACTTCCCAGTTTGTTTAAGACGCCATAATATGAGATTGAGTATCTACATCCTGAGCTTGAGTATTCATGGATTGATCTATGTTTAGAAAAGATGTCCTTATATGTCTATCCGTCATAATCGGACGATTGACAGGAGCTTGGTCAACAAGAGGAGCCTGTTCTTGAGAATGATCTTGGTTGTCTTAGGAGAAACTCCTGCATTAGCAATATCCTCAACCCTTTTTGCGGATTCCCTTCCACAAGTAATAGCCTATAACCACATGAAAAGGATTATAAGAAAAGGACACATAGAGTTAAGACTCTTGAGGCACTATTTAACAATACCAAAGAAGTGAGAATTTCCTAAGAATCACATAGCCTATCATTCATAAGTTTGCCACGCTTCACAATTATGAATAACACTCTACATAGACGCGGTTTTGTGAGATGTAATTCTTATGATTATTCAATTTTATGCTTTGATAGCAAGTGTGTAACGATTAGGGAGCACCAGTTTACCATAACAAGTGTTTTTGTCCTCGAAGAGGCTTTAGACAAGCCCTTAGAACACATCATCGCGTCATTGATATAATAAAATCACAGAGAAATTAAAAATTTATATTTGAATATCACGTAGACTTCATATATCAAAAAGTGACTACAATTTTCTCAAATGACTATCTACCATACTACATTATTTTGTACATAGATGTTACATCATTACAATGCGTATCATATATAACATACAACAATGTATTTGAAATAGGAAATATGAAACTATAATTATGCTTCTTCATCCTCTGACTTGAGGATTCGCAGACTTGGGGTTATCAATCCATGTCCTTCAAGAAAGGATTGGAATGAACATCTTCAATGGACCAAACCTTTATTTTGTGTACAAAATAGAAGGGAATATGGGTTTGTAAAAACAACATGTACTAAGTATTGAAACATATGCAAGTAAATCATTGAATATACGCACAAAGGAACATTTTTTAGATTAGCATTCAAAGATGACTTCATAACTTTCAGGCAAATTCAAAGAACATAGACAAGTCCCCATCATAACGACAATAGGACATTCTCACATTATATGATCAAGAGTTACATCATAATAAATTCATAAACAATATTTCATCAACATATAACATGATCTTACTCATAATCCCAATTCAATTCGACTAGTGCAATGTGTATGTGAAGCCCCATAACCCACATAAACTAAGTATACTAGCAAAGATACCATAAGCACTGCCTTTTAATCAAATAACATTTTAACAAGTGTAGTGAACCCCATACATAGAAATTTAGACTACCATCATGTATATCAAGTAAAACCATTACCATATGAGACCAACATTATATATAATCAACATTATGCATTTCATTCGAACACATGTACATAAAGAAACCACCCTAAGACTCCCCTCAATGCCTACATCTCAATGAATAGGTAAATCCCCATACCCTTACCTTCATAAAGTACACCTCATAAGTAATCCTAGTGACAGTTCATCTTTTTACTTTAATTCATTCATTTTACTTTCAAAAATATTTTCCATAACCGATATTAGACCATGTGAGCTAAACATGGAATCTTGTGTTAACCCCTCACACAAAAAGGAGTGCATCGTAATTTCAAAGGTAGGACATATACATCATAATAGCGTCTACGTGGATCCACTAGCAAGGTTTCCTATGGGGGTACATATTTAAGTACCTAAGATATTATTATTTGGAACACTCTTTATGCTAATTTGCATTGTAGTTTCAACCACATGAGATGTTTGGTGAACCTACCTTCCTCTTTGTAAGGGACACCTCCCATTTTCAACTTCCCCCGGTGCCAAGCTAAATTCCCTTTTTGAAGTATATAACAAAGGTCTTAAGAGTGTAACCCCGTATATAACATGCTCATAACTCCTAGACTCTAGGATGAGAAAGTCCTTTCGCAACGCCCCAACATTACATGAAAACGTTACATTGTAATATAGTAATATGATGCACATGAGAATCACCTCCAATCACTCATAATAATACACAAACAATCATATCTATCACATCATCTTCATAACCTAACTACAAATTCATAATTTCATCATTCTTATTTCAATTGAACATTATTACCAATAATAGACTAACATTAATAAAATAAAGTGTTCATGATCTTGAAAGTCTTACCAATGGCTTCCACCAATCTCATGCAATACCTCACCTCCAAATCCATGATATTCACCCAACAATTCAATCATCAATATCATATAATAGAAAAGTATGGAAAAACACATTCAATTATATCCCCCTTAATCATAATCAACCTAATTCAAAAGTTAGGGGTAGGAGAAGAGGGTTATTCATGGGTCTTTTAGGGAATTAGGTCAAAGCCTAAAGTGATACATCAATCCACCCATAAACATACATAAAATATAACTCATAATATAAAAAATACTAAACAAATCAAGTTACAAAGTAGAACCAGGAAATTTAATGAAAACTAGGTTTTTAAAGAACATTTAAATATAAGTTTTGAATAACCTCTAGGTGGAAGGAGTCACAAGAGTGAGTAGCCTCCATACCTTAAAAATCCATTGAGATTTCTTACAGAAATTCATGATGTTGAAGTCCTAGAAGATGTTTGGTATTCTTCTTCAATGGGGGTCTTTTGGTTAGTGAGAGCTTTTTTGTTTTTGAGATTTATGGGGTGTTAGGATAGTTTAATGACTAAGGATACTTAAATAACCCTAAACTTACTAACTATAGCTTTCCCTAAGTATTAAATAATTAATTAAGTAATTATTGAACCACCCCAACTTAAGCGGTGTGGAGGCAGCGAAGTTGGGGTAAATCTACAAGACCCCGTCTACCAGACCACGGACCATCATTGTCGTGTTTTGGAATAGAGAGTCCATTTTGGGGACCAAGAGGGAGTATTATAAATATGTACTCATGATCACCTTAGATGAGTCGTGAGTCCATCGATGACTAATCGTTTCTCCTCGTTGTCCAAAGCTTTTTCTTAACACCTTTTACGGTCAATGGTTTTGTCTTCCTCACGGACCCTTAGGGTGGTACTTGGGGAGCCTTACCTAGACGTTGTGACCCTAACCACACACTAAGGTGTACCCTTAGAATTTTCACAAACTTTGATCTTCATGCGACTCTTTATACCTAGAAACACCATTTTTTACATATTTGGAACTATTTGAGACTCTAGCCTAGGTCCTTTAATTTTTGAGGTATAATAGAGTTAGCCCTATGAATGCATTTTCTTGGATGTTAGTTGATTGAACTTCTTCTTTATTAACTTTTAGAACATATAAAAGTTGAGAACTTAGTTTCTTCTTCGAAGACTTGAACGTCTCTTCATGAAGAATGAGACAAAACACTTTACTGTCAACTTTTACCAATGCAATAGTCTCAACGATTCTTGTGTTCTTATCGCACTTTATTGATTTAGCATATTAGATTTTCCTCGTTTAACAACTTAATCCTTAAACTAGAAATTTTCATCGGCAAAGTGTTTCCTAACTTTAGTGGAAGCATTCTCATCTTCAACTATCTTCCTCTTAATCTCGCCTTCGAGATAATTAAAACATTTATTGTAATCGATCACATCCATTAATACTTGATCGCAAATCTTCTATGTGAATTCTAACTAAATAATGACAATGGACCTTTGTCCCCCTTGATTAAATCCTTGTATCAGTACATGACTTTCTCTAAGTTCTTCAGCCGTGATATCGGGTTCCTTCAATGTGTGGGTAGGAAGAATGTTAACTCCAGGCCCTTTATGTGTCCGTATTTTTTTTTATCATCTTCTCTAGCACATGACAACCATATAAAAGGGAGAATTGTGTAGTATTACACAAAATAAAATATCATTATCAATAAATGTGATTTTTGTATCACAGGCATGTGCTTCTGGGAAAAAGGATCAATAGTTTTTTCAAAAGATGAAAGAGATATTGTAATCGAAATTTTTCTTTTGTTGTTTTTTCTTCGTAACTAGGAGAAACTTTTTGTGACGATTCACTCGTTGTTCATGCTTTGTTAATAGAAGGAACTTTTACTCTTTCTTATTAATCAGAATTGAAACATGATCCCTCGACATTGTCTTTAGTACACTTTGTACTGAACGAACTTGGTAAGAATTCCTCTAGAGTCACAGGACGTCGGGATTTTTTATAGTGATACACATATAATTTTCCCTTTTTGGGCGTTTGGTTTATTTATTCTTATCCAATTTAGTCACCAATTTCTTTCTAATCAGTCGCTCGGATGATTCTTTTAGTAAGCTTTAATTATTGCATCTTTGCCTTGTTAGAAGAATCCAACCTTCGTCACCATATAAATATATATATATATACATATATATATATATATATACATATATATGTCATATATGTATATTTATTTGAATCAAATAAGGCGAGCAGAATGTCATATATATCTTGACAAAACTACTCTTTCATCATCAAGGACAATTTTCTTTTTTTTTATCTAATCACATCAAACTATCCATAAAGAGAAAAGATTTTTCAAGTGGATGAGAGACAAGTCTGTGATACTTGCAATAATTTGAGTTATTAGTTTTTTCAGCTTCATTGGTATGTTGATATATCATTAGCAATTCAGTGAGCTTCAACTCGAACAACTCACCAAAAATCGCAGCAACATCAGATCCGAAAAGTTATATTTTTTTACCTTCCATGTCCCTTAATGTAGACTTTTGATTTGAACGTTCCTGGAAATCATTCTCATATTTTGCTTTATTCCCACATTCGTATTGCATTTTGAGGGTTGCAAATTAAAATTAAAAAAATCTTTTTTGTCATTTTCTAGGCACAAATTTTCACAATCTCTTGGGTTCCTGCTTGTCTCTTCATTTGAAAAGATCATCGATAAACATCATGTTTTTTTCCGGCAAAGGTCATACTCAACTTCATATCATGAGAGAGAGTGGCTAGATCTTCGAAGTATTTTGGTTTTCTTCCCTATAAAATATAAATAATCACCTAGTGCATTTTTTGGATATATATTTCTACTGCAGAAGCATCACAAAGTGTATCCTTGAAATTTAAGCTCACGTTCCTCCATTGATTCCTGAAAATTAAAACTAGTCCATCATTCTTTATGTGAGAATTTGTGATTTATACCATACTCACCGATTGACTCGTGCGATAAATGTGATTGAGGAACTTGTGCTCTAGTTTCTCCCGATTATTAATTGAATTAGGTTCAAGATTCGGTAAAAATCAAATGCATTTCCCTTTAGAAAGCAGACAAAAGAGATTAATAAGATATTCTCCATAGGTTCTAGCATTATTACATGTCTTTACAATGTCTGAAACATGTTTCTTCTGATTTTCTTTACCCTCAAATTGTTGATATTTTTGAGGTTGATAACAAGCATTCATTTTAAAGTGATTAATTCTTACGATGTATGGTTTGGCATACATATGAGAAGATTTGGTGGAGAGCTCATACTTATATTTTATTGTGCCTTCAATAAACTCCTTAAAAAGATCAAGTGGGATCATTCCTTCTGAAGAAACTGCATCTCGTTAAGAAATTGTGGTTTCTTTGCAGGATCTCTTGTATCTTGAACTTCAACACCCTTTCCATGCACATGCCTCACTTCTCCATCTAAAATTGCTTCCATCATATCCGTCAACTTATAAATTCCAGAATTTTGGTGTTGTACTGAGTTTGTCAGATCTACGAGTTCTTCCTCAAAGGAAAATAAACAATCACAAAAGAAAAAGAAATAATCATGATTGTTTGCTTGATCATTGGAGGTCTAGGAGAGTAGTATGGATTTTCGCATAAGTTAATTTGAAGCAGACTAACGTTACGTGATGCATGTGGAGATTATTTAGTGGTTAAATAGCGATGAGTATTATACTTGGACTGATTTATAACTTTATTTTATATAGATTTAGAGTCCTCAAATGCTTATTTTTTCTTAATAATTAATGTAAACCCCTTGATTTCTATGTATCTGGATTGAGGAACAAAGCAAGGACAATAATTTGCAAAAAAGAACAATCTGAGTTGAAAGAATGAATGAAGGCAAGCATGGTAATCGACAAATCTACTTGGTGAATCACCAATCAACTACTTGACCTCCTAAAACTTTGGTGTTCAAAGCCCTTAAGGAAAGAACAAAGTTGGTGAGAGAAAATAGCAGTTGGTGAATCACCTAGTTGTTTTGCGATGCAGTGTTGGATCGTCCAAACATAAATACCTTGAGGATGTTGAAGGCTAAGGCACCAAGGCAATTGAATAGGCCAAAGGGCAGATCACCAAGTGAATCGGCGAGATTGACTTACTTCGCCAAGTGACTCTTCCTAGAATATTTTTGGCGATTATAATACATTTTCGAACCGCATTTTTCCTAATCAATTAGCATATCTGAAAGCTTTATTTCTTAGTTTTCAACATTATGATAAGTTTTCTTAGCTTTGAAGAATTGAAGTTTTTCACTTTTGAGGAATTGGGAGTGTCTTTTGAGATTCTTCAACTTGGACAATTGATGGCAACTGAATTTGGTAACGATTTCTATCTTTTTATGATTTCTATATAAAATCCCAATTCTTGGGGTGTGATTATATGAATATGGGATGATTTATAGTGGGGTGTTGATAATTGTTAAATTATCAATTGTGTATAAGTTAGTTCAATCAGTAATTGTGATTTAATTTAACAATTGTAGTTGCAAAAATAGTTTTTCCTTTGTATTTTTACCATGCTCGGTAAAGAGGTTTAATAACAAAGATTATTGATTGATGCTTATTGGGTATTGTGTTTGCATGGTTCAGCTCGATAGAGTGAATCCTAAATAAAATTCCTCACATTCCGCCTGCGAGAGTGAATGGATTAAGGTATGGGCTAGTCTTCTTTTCCTTTCCTGTTGATATTCAAGAGAAATCAACTTGATTATGGATAAATTATTCGAGAGAAAAATATATTTCCTCTATGACTTAGCTTACTCACTAATATACAAATATTCCCTAACTGTTGTGATTATTCATGATATTAAATTATCCTATTATTGAATCACGTCCTAATATCCTATTTCCTTATTGTTATTTCGTATGGATTTGCAGTGTTTGTAGTTGATAATTCCAAACAAAACCCCCCTTATTTAACATTTTGGTCACACCCTAATTTGAATAATATTTTAATTCAATAAATTCTATTCCTACTCATAGTTTGGCCATATTCATACTTCTAAATTAAATCTCAAACACGTAATACTACCTTTGAGGTTTGCCCCCAACTTACTTAGTTAGGTTATATACGATTTAACGATCGTTTAGGCTTAGAATTGGATAAAGTGTGTTTTAAATGTCATTAATCAAAATGGTTTCGCTGCCAGGGAGTGGTCTTGGTTAAGATTCTTTTTTAAAAGTTTAATTCTCTTCGTGTTAGACATAGTTGAATGTATTTATTTCTAGTTTTTGTTTTTCTTTTGCTATTTAATCAAAGGAAATGAGTGCCAACGGAAGCCATGGTAGCAAAATAGTCCACCAAAATGACATTGGAAAATTCCCAAAATTTCATTCGCTTGCCTCCGGTTGAAGGGAACTATGTGTTCCACATTATAAGCACCAAGTTCCAACTCCTGCAATTAAAATTATTGTTTCGTATATGCTCATGAGGATCCCATAAGCATATAAGAAATTTTGTTAATGTTTGTGACTAGTTCTCTTTGAAGAACATATCCCCAAGAGTTAGTCTGGTTAAGGTTGTTTCAATTTTATTCAATGTTAGAAGCATGTAAGTGGTTGGATGAATTTCCTAGAGACTCCATCTCTTTGTGGGAACAACTTGGTACCGTATTTCAAGTGCGATTTTTCCCTCCTGTGAAGATGAAAACCCTTTGGGACAACATCCAATGCTTGAAGCATGAGGATGGTCATTTGTTTCATGAAACTTATCTAAGGTTTAAGAAGTTGGTGCTAAAATGTGTAACTCATGGTTTGCCACATAATGTTTTGCTGCAATATTATCACTCAAGCCTTGATCGTTGAATAATGGTGCAGCTAACCAAATTTATCTACGAGGTTTGACGCAACAACCTTACATTATAGCAGCCCAACTTTTGGATGTTTGACAATCATTAATCAGGACTCTCTCTAAATTTTAAATTGACCTAATAGCAGCTTGATAAAGATAGAGAGGGACCAAAAAATGGTAAAGATCATGACCCTACATGACATTTGTCCAAAAATTTCATCGGAGCAGGTGCTAGAAATGTCAATGTTGTGAGTGTTGGGTGTGTAAATCCTGAAGATCCTATGTTTGAACTGTTGTAAAATGGGAAGGTGAATTACAATACAACAAAGGAGGTTGTGATCATGAAAACTACTCAAGGCACGGTGGTAACCGAGGTTCGAACTGGGGTGAAGGCTACAGAGATCTCAATAGAGAGTGAAGGGATAGTAACCCCACATGGAAGGAAATAAATTAGGCGAAGGATAGGTATGCTCCTTCCAAACGAGTGTCAAAAACCCAAAGATTCTTATTGCGGCCGTTCTTAGGATCTACTCTCTCGTATTCTCAATAATGTTGAAGGGTCCGATAAATTTTTTAAAGAAATGAAAGAAGATATATCAATCCTTAGTCAGACGGTTAATTCTTACTTTGTCTCTATCAAGTAGTTGGAGACCTAAATGGGTTAGACTACATCTCATTTAAAATTCGAGACAACAAGGGGATTTCCATGTTACACTACAGCCAATCCCAAGAATTAGGTATGAGTTCACACTTGTGTCGTTTCACAACGTTATCTAAGTTTATAATTTGGAGGCAACCTTAGTTTTTAGTTGTTTTATTCTTATTTTAGAAATAATCATGTTTATATTGTGAAAGCTGAAGTATAGAATGTGTTTGAAAAGTGAAGTTTGGCGAGAAAAATGTCCAATAGGCAACTCACTAAAGAGGTTGTCAAACTTGACTTGGACCACAATTAGACTCAATAAATTATGAGCCATAGTCTTTAAAACTCAGTGTCATGACCGGGGAGCATTCCTTAGAAGTAACACTACATACTTGACCTCTCACAGGTCTTCTATAAGCCCTTAAACATCTTGCACTACATAATAGTTGAAAATTTAAAATTTTTATCACATATCATATACTGGAATAATCACTTCATATATATAAAATATCGTAATACATAATTAGACTCAAAGTCTGGTTTCCATCTTAAGACACAACTTCAATAAAATATATTACAGACACAACCCATAAAAACATAAAATATAAGTCTAGCTATTACCTAAACTTAATGAACATCTTTACATAGGCAACCCTTTAATCATAAGGGTCCCTTTCATTGAACTTGGGAGATCTATCAAAGCCCTTCACTTAGGAGACATCCTCTAGCCATCACCACCTACACTTTATCTAAAAAGTTGAAGAAGAATGGTATTAATACAAGAATGCACTAAGTATAGAAACCATGCAAAAATATGCATTTAAAGAGGACATTTTATTTGAAATCATGCAACATATCTTTTTAGTAAATTTCATGAACATTGGAAATATAACCCCGACATATTTCATTTACTTAAAGTATACATGAATAATAGCCATAAAAACACATAAAGCCACTTATCACATTGTCAGACATATTCATTACATACAACTCATTACTTCCGTTTTACCTTAACTTATTTCCTTAATCAACCCTAAAGTGTACATAGTACAATGTATCACCTTGAGGTAACCTAAGATAGTCTTTCGTATATATTCTCCATCAACACATCCACATATATTCACAAAATCATAAGCACATGATTTACATAAACTTCATATAAGAACCATTACGTAAGACAACCCCCAAGTCACACTATTGCAATGTAAAGGTAGAATCCCATACTACTACTTACACCAAGTGTTCCTAAAAAGTAACCCTAGACTAGGCATAACATACTCAACAAGTCACACGACCTTCATTTATAACTAGACATAAGGCGCATACTTAATAGCATCATATAAAGAGCCTTTTCATTACTAAAACGTTATTCATAACTCATTTAGTTCATATCATAAGTAAACCACCCTCACAACCCCTTCACAACCTTACATGTGCAATGTGCACATGGAGTCCTATACGCACACACATACTAAGGAAACTCACTTACAAGACATAGGTGTAATTCACATACATAAACATAATTCATGTCTTGAAAAAACAAAGTAACTTTACATGCATTCATACAATTCATACATAACAAAAGTCTTTATTTCATAAGAGGCTCCAATCCTATCATTTCTTGAAGTCCACTAGTGAAATGCATGGGTAAGGCCTATAGTCCTACCTATATAAAGTAAACTTCTCAAGGAGTTACAATTACAGTTCATAGTATTATCTTAGTTCATTTCTTAACCTTCGGGAGACATAAAAATAACTTACATCGACCATATTATCTACATGGAATCCGGTGTTCTACTCATACAAAGATAAGAGAGGGTACTACTTGCCAAGGTTGGATTTCCATATAAAATAGCTATTCTAGTTGATCTACATAGCTAAAACATACAGAAGCACGTAGTTATGGAACAAGGAGATTGGTACTACAAACCTTTACTTGCTAGCGTGGAGGTTTTCATCTCATGAGACAATATCTTTGTTGGGAACCGTGACTTTCTAAACGTGAGGTTCTCTTGTGGGAAGTGGACTTACTAACGTGAAGCTCCCGTTCTCATTTGTCATGTTCACTCGGTGCTAAACTCCTAATCCATTTTAAAACAAATTTAACCTTTAGTGCATTAGTTCATAAAGAAGGATTCAGGAGCTTGCTTTTTCATACATCATAAACTCAAGGGTTTCTAAGATGAGAATATCCTTTTATCATAGAACCTCCAAATCATACAATCACGTGTATGTCCATACATATGTGAGATCTACCTACACATTACACCTTTTAGACACACATGTTCATAACTTTATTAATCATATAATTACATGCATAGAAATAGGTAATTATCTATAGTTGAAATATCCTTTCCTTAGTCACCATCAATCTATCCTACTCATAGTCATGCATGAAGTGTGTGTACATTGGTCAACATGATCACATTATGGTTATAACATAACATTATAGAATCCACCCTCCAAAGATCACATCTGATGTAGAAGATTCCTCAAGTCTCAAGTCATATACATATAAAATATTAAGAAATATAGACTACAGACAGTCACATTACATCATAAGAGGCAACAACATATTCAATATTAGAATAGAAGACTCCTATCATACTTTGATCACACATTCATATAGCGTTCATAGAGGTAGGGGTCATGCTACAAGAGAATTGAACATCATTAACCATATATACCCGACTAACCCTAACATGATCATCCACAAATATACAACATAATCCACTCACCTTAATCATGCAACTAGTGTAGAAGACTATACATATGACTTAACTTAACATTAATTCACTTAGACATGATTCTAAAATCAAGGCTACACCCTTCGACTTCCTAACCATGAAATCATCATATCAGTTCATATTGAATCTAATGCCTTCAAGGCCATAACCACAACACATAAAGATGTAAAAGAATGTAAACACCAGGACCATAAGTGGACCATAACAATCAACACAATTCAATATACATTCTAATCTAATTATAATAAATAGGTCAACTTACCAAATGTCCAAGCTAATTTCATGACTGATCAATTCTCCATAATTCATAATCAATTGACATAAATAAATATCAAACTAATCAATTAAATTCCAATTTAAACATAGTTTATTCATTATCTTAGCAAGATCACAAGACCCATAACATATCATTATTTGAGAGGTTAAGAAGAGCATGGGTTCTTGATGTAATTGGATTGAAAATCATGTTTAAACCTTAGATAATCATGTAATCATAACTAGAATGATTTTTAAATCTTTTTAATCATGAACCCATGGCTAGGTTGAAAGATAGAATTTTAAACTTTGAATTATGTTTGGAAAAACATTGAAAGAACTCCTTAGATGGAAGATTATCTGAGGATGAAGGAATACCATACCTTAACACAATAGAAGAAACAAAATTGGAAGAATAATGTACCAAAAATCCATCTCCCAAGCTTGTTCTTGAGCTTGGTCTCCAATGGTGGTTTTGGGGTTTCATATTTACGAGGAAGGTTTGTCTTTGAAGAATGAACTATAAATTAGAGTTAAAGAATATAATAGGACGTAAAATACCGAAATACACTTAAATGAACTGCCCATAGATTAATTAGAATGTGGGGTGGATTTATCATTCACCCCTTTATATTGGTAGTGTGCACACAGAAAACTTGCAGGTCTAAACAACGCGCATGGCAATGGACCGTCAATGGAAGAACAGTTCCATGCCTCAGATCTATCGATGGTGAATGAGGATCCATTTTAGAGGGGATGAGGTATCACTTCTAAGAGTGTATCGATTCCCCCAATTGACGGGGCATCGATAAAGGCATGAGACTTTGATGTTTGGGCATAGTTGGGACACTGCCTAAGCAGTGCACTACTAGATTTTAGGTCCTTCTCAAGGACCCTTTGGGTGGTCCGTGGGGAGTCGTACCCAGATGTTTCGTACCTAAATATTTCCATATAAGAGTTAGAATCCGTACCTATAAATTTAGATCCCAAACAACACATAAAAATTATAAAGGCACACTAGAACACACTAGTATGTCTAAAGTCCTTCTTTTAAATGTCAAGGTCGTTATTGTACGATTTATCTCCAAACCATTTCAAACAAACTATACAATCTCTAAAGAATTCATTAATATTTTACTAACCTTTTTAGAAACATGTGAGGCACAGGACACCTTAGTTCATTTTAAGGCACCTTAAACTCAGCGAATTGTCGAACAGGTCAGAGATCGCGACTTGATCTACCGTTTGGACCCTTACATAAAGTGGAGGTCCTATACAACTCGGTGAGGTAAGTGACCACTCGTCGTTTTTTTGAGTTGTTCGATGAGAAATTGATTTCATTGACAAGGAAAGAACTAGATTGTTTTATAGGCGAAATGTTTAAAATTTAAAACTCTTTCACATTACCTCAACTTTTAACCTCCCAATATCATACCCACACTTTATTTTTTTATATTTTCGTATTTAAATTTCTTCCTAGGGTTCAATCTTTTGTTTTGAGGAGAAATTTCTTGTCGCCTTTCTTTTCAACGTTTTTATCCTGCACTAAAGACTGGTTTTTCAAACTTGCGTGTAGGGGTTTTATGCAACTGTAATTGTTTTGAACTTAGTGATGTGTGATGGTCCTCTACGAATCTATGTTTGTGTGCTTTTTTGACAAAGTTAATTTGAATATCATGCATGAATTGCCTAATTGTTGATAACCCTCGCTTTGTGGCTTAAAATTAATCAAATTCTTGTAGGGTAGTGCCAAAATATTTGTTAGTTCTAGTCGGGTAAAGTTTGAGTATCACATGATTGTGCTAAATGACGTACTTTGCCTGATGAATGAGCGTTTGATGGCATTACAAAGGGCATAAGTTAACAGATGTCCAATTTTGACCGAATCGGGAGAAATCTGAGTACCCCGAGGGCATGTTCTTATGGGTCTGAGTCTAATTATGTTTGTGCCTGGTTTGATTTAATTTTTTAGGGTTGCAGGTTTTTTTTTTTATATTCGGCATTCAAATAGGAATGATCGGCATTTTGGCGAGCTACATCGAGTTCACCGAACAACTCGGAGGGTCGTCAAAACCCCTCTTGATCGCCGTTAATTTCATGTTTTTAATGTTTTGTGTTTTGTAACTTTCAGAGAGAAGACTCAGTTGACCTAGTGCACTTGGCGACTCACTAAAGGTATTCTTTGATTGCCCTTTCTGCACCTCTAACCCTTAAAATGAATTGTACCTTTTTGTAGGCTAGTCTTTGTTCACCAAATAACATGCCAATATTTATCGAAATGATTTGTCCAATCCTTTCGGTGAATATGGTCTACCTTGCCGAATTGATTAAGCTATTCGCTTAACCGATCTCGGCATTTTTTTGAACTCTTCATAACTTTCTACGATGTTGTAACAGTTTGAAAATCCAACACTATTCTTAGAGCATAACATAGGTAATATGGGGTCTAACAACTGTTTTAAGACCTATTTTAATTAATATAGGCATTTTTGTGAACCAAAACGCCGAAGAACGTCCATGATGTTTGGAAACTAGTTCTAAGGGGTACTAGCGTGTCTATGCATATTTCCCTAGCTTTTAGGAGTCGGATATCCATGAAATAGGTGGAAGGGGGCATAAGAAATGTCAAGGATGATTTTTTGTTGAAATGTCTAGGTAAGACTCCCCAAAAACCAACCAAGGGCCCTTGAGGAGGACCCTACCATGTAGGAGGCATCACTGCCGAGGGAGTGTGCAACCACGAGAAGTCATAATTGGCTCGTGTGTGCATCGATGGGGGTCGATGCACACTGTCATCCCACACTTAGACAAAATCTTGGATTCCCTCAGATGCAAAGTGTCAGAACTCAACGATGGTTGTGCAGCACGGAAGGCATAGTACCCCTAACATCTCACAGATGAACCGTCGATGGAGTTTCATTTGTGAGGGTCCATTTTTCTTCATAATTTCAATTAAGTCCAAGTAAAATAATAAGGGGGTTTAGGGGTTACTTGGGGATTAAAGTAAGAATAATAAACAAATATATCCCCCATATAAATACCCCAACCCTCATTAATCTAAACACAACTAACAAAATAAACTATCTCCTTTTTCTTTCTCTCTCTATTTGGAAACACCCAATGAAAACAATCTGGGGGGTTTTGGGGTATGTAAAGGAATTATTTCACCATCAAATCTTCATCAAACGTTAAGGTATGGGATCTAATGAACCTTTGGTACTATTTCCTCAAAGGGTTCCTACTGAATGGATTTCAAAAGTTGAGTTTTCATGTGGATTTAATCCAATTACGAAATTGATGTTGTGAACCAATTTCTTTATGGTTTCTTTAGGATATAATGGATATTATTAACTTGTATTTTAATTCTATTATGATCAATTGTGATAGTTTGGATCTATTTGAAGATTATGATCCTTAACCCTTAATCGTAGGTTGATCTTGATGTAAATTGGGTTATGATTGATTCAATTGTCTTAATTATGGGTTAAATCACTATTAGATGATGTTGTTGCACCAATATTTAAAAAATTAGAATGAATTCTTGTCTTTCATTCAAATCTTCAGAAGTTATCTAGGTTATGGAAATTTGCCTAAGTAACCTTTTTTTAAGCATTGATTTGTTATTGAATGATGGTGTAGTGACTCTTCTAGTATTTTTACAAGTTGATTATTGAATTATAATGGTGAACATCTAAATTGGATTTAATTGGTAAGTCTTAGAATCTCTATCTTTACATCCAATTGTCATTAATTATTGTTAAGTCATGATGTTATATTTCATTATACCTTACATTAGGATGATAGGTTGGTATGATGTTGAATTGAAATATCTTGATTATGGTTGTGAGGTTGATTAAGATGTAAATACTATTAGGATGGTTATGTACACCAATGTGTGAATTTATATGTAATGTGTTAACCTCAACTATATGAATTGTGATGAAAAAAGTTATACTCGTACAATTCTTAATGTGATATTGATGATGATGATTATACAAGGGGTACACCCTTTGACCTAAACTAAGCTATATTTATAATTAAAGGATTAAAGATAGTTCAAAAAAGGTATCCAGATTAGGACCGAGTGAACTAGATTAAGGAGTGTCCCTTCCCACATAGGGAAGGTAGGAGAATTACATTACTCTGAGATTGGAGACTATAATTCATGGAGAATAAAGAGGTTTCAAACTATCTCTCCTAGTATTTGAACTATGTTGCCCCCATACAATACTAGCTAGTGGATCCACGTAGTTGCTATGTTTCATGTTTTATTACTACCTTGGCAAGTTGTCAACCTTCTTTCGGTGTAGGGTTTTATGAAACCGGATTCCACACTAGCTCATGTGGTGTATGTCGGTTAGGGTAAGATGTTCCCAAAAGGTAAAATGAATTAAAGAATTGAACTCTAACTAGAATAACCTAAGGGGTGTAGCTTAGTCTAGGTAAGAGTGTGGGACTCTACCTAAGCATTGCACAAGTTGACCTTGAGGGGAGTCTTAGGATGATGTTCTTATATATGATTATTCTATGATAATATCTGATATGTACATGATGAACTTGTACATTGTTGATATTATATGTTGTTTAGTTCACGTATGAGTATGTGTTGGGTTATTTTTTTAAAATTAGATGAAACGTATATTTAAATTTAATATTATGTGAAGTTTGACATTGGTTATGGTTTATTATTGAGGCTACTTGATTGAGTAAGCTTATGAGGCTTTGCTTGGTCAATGCACTTTTTGACTTGCGAAGGATTCATGAGTAGTTTTCTTGCTTATTATGATATAATTGACTCTTATTCATACTTGTGATGTTATTACTTGATGATAGGGTTGTAGTAAATTTTGGGTTCAAGTATATTGGGATACATATTACTTGTTTGCGTTATTAAGCATGTTTGGTTGGTTTGTATGACTTTCTTGACTTTTCATTACACTAATAAAAGAGTAAAAATGGCATGTTTTGACTAAATGTCCCTTTTTTTTAGCATGTTTTACTCTGATATATGTATATGGTCTCATACTTAGTATGTGCGGAGTACTAACCCCATTTTCTTTTTTTCCCCAACATTTTAGGTTTCGGTTGTTGAAGGCTCATTTGAGACGACATGAAGAAGGCTTGGATATTCTCTATCAACCATGTGGGTAGGTCCCCACTTTTCGAGGGCGATGACAATATCTTGCCAATGAAGTTCCTTTGTTTTTCTAAGACTTTTATTTTCATTCCACTTTCATTGTGTACGACTTGTATAAGAATATATGTTGCTTCTTTATATTTGATGTAGGGCTATACCCAAATTGTGATGATTGTTCAGATGGTATGAGATTAGACAATCTTTTAGACTATATTTTTATCTTATATATATGTGTGTCTGCGATAAAATTAGAAGGCTATGTGACCTTCCTATACGAAGGGTTTATGTAAACTCGATACATATATATTATTTGTATGTAGAAGTCTATGTAAACTTCCAAGTAGATGTAATGAAAAGTTTTAATTTCCGCATTTTTAAACTATGAATGTATTGGCATGAGACTAAGGGGCTAGTCTTTGTCCTCAATGAGGACGACAACGCCGTTTACGTCTATAGGTAAACCTGAATGCAAACTTGATATCATAGAATAAGTTCGAATCTCATTGTGTTATGTCTCTCTATCTACCATATTTATGTAAGTTTTTATTCATAATTGTGAAACGCGCCACACTTATGAATGGTAACCTATGTGATGCCTCAGAATCAATCTCTTTCTTGGAAATCATATATCCTGCCGATAGAGTGTACTTATGTTGTTATTTTGCATCTAATCCTATTGATGTGCTTATAGGAAGAATGAACAGTCGAAGGAATGCGACTCGGAGACTTGAAAAGGAAATTGCCAATGCGGGAGATCATCCCCGTGGAGAGGAAGTTCATCCACTTGCAGAAGATGCTAATGTTGACCAAGCTACGGTCAATCCTCCACTGGAAGAAGATGCTCATTGATGGATGGATATATATGGGTTTCCGTCATTTAATTGTCTTAAGCAACCACTGTATAATCCCAAATATGACGGCTTAAGCCAATTGGGAGCTTATACCTTGTCCTTGTCAACAAGTCACTACTATAGCTTCCCGTCTAAGGGATTTCACTCGTATGAATCCTCATACTTTCTATAGATGTAATGTTGAGGATGACCCCCAAGAATTCATCGATGAAGTCTATAAGATACTTTTGTCTATGGGGTTGTCCACGAGTAAGAAGGACGAGTTGTCCACCTATCAACTGAAGGACGTGGAATAACCATGGTTTGTGCGATGGAGGGATAATAGGCCGTCCAGAGGTGGTCCTTTGACATGGGAGATTTTTAAGAAGTCTTTTCTTGATTGATTCTTTCCTACTGAGATGAGGGAGTAAAAAAGTGGTTGAGTTCATCAACCTTCTCAAAGGAGGTATGAGTGTTTATGAATACTCTTTGAAATTCACTAAGATGTCGAAATATGCTCCTTCTTTGGTTTTCCATCCTAAATATGAAAAAAGCCTCTTTGCGAAGGGGGTGTCGGATGATTTGTATGAGGAGTGTCATGCGGCTATGCTACACGACAACATGACCATTTCTCATTTTATGTTGCATATTAATTATGTAGAAGATTCAAGGGCTATGAGGAAGAGTAATGATGCTAAGAGGGCAAGATCTTCTTATGGAGGTTCTTCAAAGAATAAGCTTGAGATACAAGACAAACCTAGATTTAAGAAGCGGGTTTCAAGTAAAGTCCCTTCAAAGTTCCCAAAATCTAGTGGTGATAGGGTGTCTAACCCTAAATAGAGGAACGTAAAAGGCACTAATTCACCAATAGAGAAGCCAACTTGTGGGAAGTGTGGCATGAAGCACTATGTTGATTTCCTTAAGGGGACGGATAATTGTTTTGGTTGTGGCATGAGTAGGCACAAGGTTAGGGATTTCCCTAATGTGAGGAGTCAAGACAAGGGTACAACTAAAGCTCAAGCAAGTGGTTCTAATGAGGAACCAAAGAAGAATCACTTCTATGCTATCCATTGTAGGGATGAGAAAGAGACTTCTCCCGATGTGGTGACCGGTATGTTGAAAGTCTTCTCTATTGATATATATGCCTTACTTGACCCCGACACAACTTTATACTTTGATAGTACTCTAGTAGACAAAAAGTTTGATATTTTACCCGATATTTTGCATGAAACTTTTATAGTACTACTCCGGTGAGTGAGTCGATTGTTGCGAAAACACTAATAAAAATTTTCCTATAATGTTTCCTAATAGAGTTTCTTATGTTTAACTAGTAAACTCGATACGTTTGATTTTGATGTTATATTTGGTATGGATTGGTTGTATGCTTGCTTTGCTTGTATTGATTGTAGGGCAAGGGTGGTAAAGTTTAACTTTCCAAATGAATCAGTTGTAGAGTGGAATGGGGGAAACTCTATTCCTAGAGGTCATATACTCTCTTGTCTAAAAGCATGAAAAATTTTCTCTAATGCTTGTCTATACCATGTTGTTCCAGTCCAAGATCTGGACTCGAAAATTCCTTCCATTAAATCGGTCCCTGTAGTGAGTGAATTTACGAAGGTCTATCCCAGTGACCTTTTTGGTATTCCTCTCGAGCAGGAAATTGGTTTTGCCATTGATTTGCTACTGGATACAAATCCCATTTAAATTTCTCCTTATCGAATGGTTCTGGCCGGATTGAAAGTGTCAAAGGCTCAACTCAAGATTTACTAGATGAGGGTTTTATAAGTCCTAGTATTTCTCTGTGAGGTACTCTAGTTTTGTTTGTAAATAAGAAGGATGGGTTATTGAGAATGTGTACTGATTACGGCCTACTCAACAAGGGTACCATTAATAATAAGTATCCTCTCCCTGGGATTGATGACTTGTTTGATTAACTCAAAGGGCGAGCATCTTTTCGAAAAATTGACTTGAGATTGGGGTATCACAAACAAATGGTGAGAGGTGAGGATGTCTCAAAGATGGACATTCGAACTAGGTATGGGCAGTTTGAGTTCTTTGTAATGTCTTTCAGTCTAACTAATGCTTTGGCGGCGTTTGTGGACCTAATGAATAGAGTGTTTTGAACTTACATAGATTCATCTGTCATTCTCTTCATAGACGACATATTGGTATATTCAAAGAATGAGGGGGATCATATGGGTAATTTGAGGGCGGTATTACAAACCTTTAAAGAGCATCAATTGTTTGTCAAATATAACAAGTGTGAGTTTTGATTGAGGTCGGTGACATTTCTTAGTAATATCATCTCTAGTGAAGGAGTTAATGTTGATCCATGGAAAATGGAGGTAGTAAAAAATTGGCCAAAAACATTGAATCCAAAAGATATTAGGAGTTTTTTGGGTTAGCAGGTTATTATCGGAGGTTCGTGGATGGTGTTGCGTCCATTGCATCTCCCTTGACCTCTTTGACCCCAAATAGTAAGAAATTATAGTGGTCAGAGGCATGTGAGAAAAGTTTCTAATTGTTAAAAGATAGACTCACTTTTGCTTCAGTGTTGACTTTACCGGAGGGTATATAGGGTTTTGTTCTGTATTATGACGCATCCCGAGTGGGTTTAGGGTGTGTTCTTATGCAACATTGAAAGGTGATAGTCTATGAATCAAGGCAAGTTAAGTTACATGAGAGAAACTATCCCACTCATGACCTTGAGTTAGTAGCCATTGTGTTTGCCTTTGAAAATATGGAGGCATTACCTGTACAGTGTACATTTTGATGTCTGTACTTACTATAAGAGTCCCAATATGCGTTGACCAAAAGTGTTTGAATCTCATACAAAGAAGGTGGTTAGAATTGTTGAAATATTATTACAAGAGTGTATTCTATCACCCGGGCAAGGCTAATGTTGTTGCGGATGCCCTAAGCCATATGGCTATGAGTAGTGTATCCCACATCGATGAAACCAAGAAAGACCTAGTATGGAATATACATTGGTTGGCTAGGTTAGGGGTGAGATTAGAAAATTCTTCATATGGTGGTTTCACGGTCCATGATAAGTTCGAGTCCTCATTGGTGGTTTAGGTGAAGTCCGAGCAACACCTTGACAAATCATTGATGGAGTTTAGGGAAACATTTCTCGGCAATCTTAATAAGGCATTTTCCCTGGGTTTATGGTATTTTAAGGTGCCAAGGGATATTATTTGTTCGCAAGGTACATGCGTTGATGTACCAGATCCTATAAGAACACCATAGGTCCCACTACTCAATTCATCCGGGTTTGACAAAAATGTACCATGACCTTAGGGAAATTTATTGGTGGGAAGTTATGAAGAAGGACATAGTGGAGTTTGTCGCTAAGAGTCCAAATTGCCAACAAGTAAAAGCCAACTACCAAAAGTCGGGTGGATTACTACAAGAGATCTGGATTCCTACTTGGAAAGGGGAAGACATAAAAGTATGGACTTTGTAGTGGGTTTACCTCAGACTAAAAGGTCATATGATTTTATATGGATGGTTGTGGATAGGTTTACTAAGTGTGGTCTCTTTATTTCTAACAAGTCTACTTATTCGGCGGAAGATTATACTAGGATTTTCATAGATGAGATTATATATCACCATGTTATTCCGTTATCCATCATATTGGATCGGGGTTCACAATTCACATTTAGGTTTTGGAGGTCATTCCAAAAAGGGTTGGGCACCAAGGTGAAGTTTAGTACCTCTATTCATCCCAAACGGATTGTCAAGCAGAACACACTATTCAAACCCTTGAGGATATGTTTAGGGCTTGCATTATTGATTTTAAAGGTAAATGGGATAAACATTTTACTTTGGTGGAGTTTTCGTATAATAATAGTATTCATTCATCAATTTCCATGGCTCCCTACGAAGCCTTGTATGGTAGGAGGTGAAGGTCTCCTATTGGATGGTTTAAAGTATGTGAGCCTTCTCTTATTGGTCCCAATTTGGTTTATAAGACTTTAGAAAAGGTTAATATCATAAGGAACCGGTTGCAAATGCCCTATTGTTTGCAAAAGACTTATGTCGATCATAGGAGAAGGGATTTTGAGTTTGGAGAAGGTGATAAGGTGTATTAGAAAATTTAACCAATGAAAGGAGTGGTTAGATTTTGCAATAAAGGGAAGTTGAGTGCTCGTTATGTGGGTCCCTATGAAATCTTGCAAAGGTTTGGTAAGGTTGCCTATGAATTTAAACTTTTTAGTGAATTGACTTAGGTTCATCCGGTTTTCCATGATTATATGTTGAAGAAGTGTATAGATGATCCCGAGTCTATTCTTTCTATTAAGGGTCTTGGTGTCAAGTAACCTCTCCTATGAGAAACTTCTAGTTCAAATTCTTTATAGGCAAGTCAAGAAGTTAAGGAATAAAGAGGTTGTTTCCTTAAAAGTATTATGTAAGAATCACCTAGTTGAGGGTGCAACATGGGAGGCCGAGGCCGACATGAAGTCCCGTTACCCTCATCTTTTTTATATTTAACGTTATTCATTCTTTTTAATAATATAAATAGGACTACAAAATGAAGTTTCATGATTTTTGGTGAAGTCTTGCAAAAATGTGCGTTTTGGGTTGCATTACAGTGAAATAGTACCTCTAAAACTTGATATTTAGACTTTTTGGTTTATTTGAGTTATGTTGTGCATTTCGATATGGTAAGTCTTAAAGAAATGATATATATCATGTTGTTAAGTTAAACTTTGTGCTAATTGACTCATGCAATGAATGTTGAGCTCATGTGTGTTGTGAGAAGGAAATACCTCATGATGACGTGTTTTGAGCCTTATGTGGGGTAATTGATGTTTTGAATTTTGTCTTGTTTAAATGATATAATTTATGTTGATTTTATATTTTATATTGGTGGGGATGCTAGTCTCGAGGCTATTCCTTCCTTCAAAAGAATTTTAGTGTAATTCGTGACGAATGTTCCTAAGGGGGGATAATGTAACACTTTGAAAATCCAACACGAATCTTAGAGCCTAACATAGGTTCCATGGGGTCTTAGTACTGTTTTAATACCTATTTTAATTACTATAGGTCATTTAGGAAGTTTAAGAACCAAAATGCCCAAGAACGTCCATGACGTTCGGAATCTAGTTTTATGGGGTACTCGCGTGCCTTAACCTATTTGAGTAGTTTTTAGTAGTCAAAAATCCATGAAATTAGCTTTAAGCTTGTATAACAAGTGTTAAGGATGATTCATGGTCAATACATCTAGGTACGACTCACCAAGGACCAACCAACCTTGAGGAGGACCCTAGCACGTAAGAGGCAATAGTGCCTAGATAGTGTACCACCACGAGAAGCCATCATCGGCTCGTTTGTGGATCAACGGGGCATCGATGACCACCATTGTCAAACACTTAGACAAAACGTTGGAGGCACTCAGATGCGAAGCCTCTAAACTCAACGACGATTGTGTAGCACAGAAGGCACACTGCCAATCGAATCATAGACGGACCGTCGATGGTGTTCCGTCATTGAAGATCCAATTATCCGCACAATTTAAGTGAAGTCAAATTGAAATAATTAAGGGGTTTAAGTGTTATTTAGGTATTAAAGGAATATTAATTAACTAATTTAACCTACATCTAAAGACCCCAACCCTGATTAATCTAAACACAACTCACAAAATAAACTCTCTTCCTTCTCTCTTCTTTTTCTCTCTATTTGGAAGCCACCATTGAAGACAAGATAGGGGGAGGTTTGGGGGGATGGAATGGGATGATTTCACCCTCGTATCTTCATCAATCGTTAAGGTATGGGATCTAATTCACCTTTGAGACTCTTTCCTCAATGTGTTCCTTCTAAATGCATTTCAAAAGTTGAGTTTTCATGTGGGTTTCATCCAATTACAAAATTTATGTTGTGAACCGAGTTTTTTATGGTTTCTTTAGGATATAATGGATATAATAATGTGTATTTTAACATGATAATGATCAATTGTGATAGTTTGGTTCAATTTGAAGATTATGATCCTTAACCCTTAACCCTATGTTGATCTTGATGTAAATTAGGTTGTGATTGATTCAATTGTCTTAATTATGGGTTAAATATATCTTACATGATGTTGTTGCACCAATCAAACAAATTAGGATGAATTGTGGTCTTTTATGCTAATCTTGAGAAGTGATCTATGTTATGAAGTTGGCCAACCTTGTATTAAGATTTGATTTGGTATTGAATTATGGGGTAATGACTCTTCTAGTATTGTTATCATGTTCATTATTGAATTATGATGTTCAACATCTAAATTGGATTGAATTGAGGTTTTATGGTAATGCCTAAATGATGACCTATAAGGAAGACTTGGTAAGTCTTAGAATCTATATATTTACTTCCAATTGTGATTAATTATGGTTATGTCATGATGTTATATAAGAGTATGCCTTATATTAGGATGACAGGGTGGGATGAAGTTGAATTGAACTATCTTGATAACGGTTGTGAGGTTTATTAAGATTTAAATTCTAAAAGATGGTGATGTGTACCAATGGAATTATTATGAATTGATATGTGTTGTTTTAACCCCACCTATATGAATTTTGATGAAAAGAGTTATACTCATACAAGCTATTGATGATTATGATTATACAAAGGTAGACCCTATGACCTAAAATAAGCTATGATTTATAATTAAAGGCTTAAAGACGTTTCAAAAAGGGACTCTAGCTTAACACCAAGTGAACTATATTGAAGAGTTTCCCAAGGTAGGAGCACTAAATTACACTTGAGATTGGAGACTATAATGAATGGGGCATAAAGAGGGGTCCCAACTATATCTCCTACTTCTTCAACTATGTTTCCTTCATAGTAATACTAGCTAGTGGATCCACATAGTTGTTATGTTTCATGTTTTTGTCATACCTTGGAAAGCATTCCTGCTTTCGATGTAGGATCTATGACATAGGATTCCACACTAGCTCATGTGGTATATGTCTATTAGGGAAAGACGTTCCCACAAGGTAAAATGAATTAAAGAATTGAACTATAACTAGGATAACCTAAGATCTAGCTTAGTCTAGGTAGGGGTATCAGACTCTACCGAAGCATTGCAGTAGTTGGCCTTGAGGGGAGTTGTAAGACCCCGAAAATGATTTAGGTAAATCTAGAACCTAACGTTGTTGTAATGGTGATCTAAGGTCCTAATTTGGTTTTTAATGTGGGGTATAGGAGTACCTAAGAGTATAGGTGCATTAGAAGTCAAACGTCAAGAGACGACCAAGACGTTCGACAACTAAGTTACCAAAGTGCCTCATATGTGTTTTTATGTATTTATGGGTGATGCATGAGCTTATATGGTTCATAAATGAGTTTATATGGTTTTCAAGGCAGTTTGTCAATTTTCGTGAAGTTTGGAGGTAAAACATCCACGAAAGTCCATGAAGTTTGAAAGATGTGCCTTGAAATGACCTTGTGTGTCTAGGCATGTTTCGTCAAGTTTTACATGTTGGTTTTGGATAAAATTTATGTTAGAGGTGTTAAACTCATAGACGATCGTATTTGGGTTTTAATCGTCTGGCAAATTATCCCCAAGGACAATCCAAGGGTCCTTGAGGTAAGACCTAGGTTGGTGGCCAAAACTGCCAAAAGGCAGTGAGCCTACGGAAGGCAATCAACGGCTAATACCCTGGTCGACGCCCCATAGATGGTGGGAGTGGATAGGTACTTAGCCTGGGTTGCAAATAAAAATGTTCAAAGGCTATAAACCCATCGACAGTTGCCAGCACGGCCCGTAAGTGGGCTGTCCATCGATTGGCCTGTTTCTACGTGCACTTCACTGCTAAGTCTAGGGGTGAACTTGTAAGAAAGTATGAACTAATGAATGAAATGACTTAAGATAATAAAGTATGTTAAATGAGGTAGTACTTATCTAGAGTAATTAAGGGTTGTCTAGTTAAGTTGTGAAGGGCGCATACGAATGGTCACTTACTATCTCACCTAGATCAGTCTTAAGAATGACTCTAGTTGGGGAAGTTGATTAATTATTTGGATATGATCTAAGCCTTAGAGTGATCTTCATGATTATCTAGGTAATCTTGAAGAGGTTACTATGGACATTATCTTCTTTATTTACTGAAGTACGACTTTTGATAGCCTTTGGAAGGAGAATATCATATCACCTATATGCTAATGTGTTAAATGAGAATGATTCAATTGTAGGGAGTCTACAGTATCTCTTAAGTGTGTGTGTAAGGGATTGTATGGGCGGTCGCTTCACAACTCACTCAAATGAACCTTAGAGTCACCTGTTATGGGAATCTCATGTTCTTATGTTTATATCTCTTAAGGGTGTATGTGACTCGTTATAAGTAATCTTGAGCGTCTATTAGGCACATCTAGAGAGGGTGTATATGTGGTCTCTCTTTTTGTGACTTAAGTGAATCTTAGGATAGCTATGAGTGATAAGATTACATGCTAAAGGATGTATGAAGGGAAATGACTTCAATGTTATGTTTGCTAAAAATATGAGTTTTTGTTAAATGATTGTTCTTATGATTATAGTATGATTTTTTAATAGAAATTCATTAAAATCATGTTTTATAGTAAATGTCCCTTAATCATGGTTTTTGCATGCTTCCATACGTAGTACATCAAATGTTCTAACCCCTTGTTTTCCCTTTTTGACTAAAGTGTAGGGAATTGGAAGTCATGATAACAACGGAGGACGGATAGGTTTTAATGGCATGAAGATTAAGTTTGGGTTGAGGGAGATAAATGATGTGATGTGACTTGTGAGGTTAGGTGTGATAGAAGGTTGTTTTTACCTTAGAATGGGTTTCTCCTAAGTGGGGGAGTATTGTGAAGGGTAATGTTGGTTGGGAGTGAGGTGCCCCTAACCCTTCTTAATATGTTTATTCAAGTCTAAATCAATGATTTCTTGGTAACTTTGTTGTAAAGGAATTTTTTGTTGAAGATGAGTTCCTAACTTTCTCCTAATGATGTTCATATTTGATTGAAGTTTTGCTGAAATTGAAAAATTATCTTCTTGCATTGTGTATTTTGTGAATCCATGATTATGTTGTGAAAGATGTTTATATTATTTTACCTTGAATATTAGCATTTTTAAATCATGATTTGCCTAAAAATTGCATTTTGAAAAATTTGCATAAATCACTATAATGCACACTGCTAGTTTAGTCTGCACTTCTTAAAAATTTGTCGAATTGATTCTTTGGGCTAAAATTGATTTAATGTTATTAAAAATGATATGTAGAAGTAATATATTAAATATATCAAATGATATTTTCCTATTTGGAATAAAGCATATGAGTTTTATAGCATGATGACTGATAGAATGTTTTCTAGTTTCTTGTTGTGTTGTGATTCTCTTTATTATATGAAATTGATGTATTCTTCTTTATTGTCTGTTATATGGAATATTTTTATGTTTCTAATTGAATTCTTACTCTTGGAAATGTTCGGAGAAGGGCAAGTTTCATTAAAGGATGTCTATTGTCAAAGTGGGGGAGTTTTGTAAGACCCTAGAAATGATTTAGGTAAAGTTAGGTCCTAACGTGGTTTTAATGATGATCAAAGGTCCAAACATTTTTTTATAATTTGGGGTAGAGGCAGTATCTAAGAGTGTAGGTGCATTAGAATTCAAACATCAAGGGACGACTAAGACGTTCGACGACTAAGTCACCTAAGGGCCTCATATGTCGTTTAATGTGTTTATGGGTGATGCATGAGCTTTGAAGGAATATTGATTGTATTGAAGTGTTAACCTAATAAGGGAATACATGGGAGATATATATAGGAGATATAGGAAGGAGTACTAATCCTAATAGGACTAGGATTAAGGAGTACTAATCCTAAGAGGATTAGGATTAGTACACAGTAAATACTAATATTATTTAATACTATTATTTAATACTATCTATTATTATCCCCCCTCAAGCTGAGCTGAGTGCAAGCGAACGGAAGCTTGGAACTGAGGTAATCGTGCTGTCGGCTCGGGAGAGGCTTGGTGAGAATATCAGCCGATTGTTCTTCAGTGGGTACATACTGCACAGTCATGGTGCCGGCCTGAACTTCATCGCAAACAAAGAGACAATCGGTATCAACATGCTTCATTCTGGTGTGTAGGACGGAATTCTTGTCCACACAGATGGTTGATTTGTTGTCACAATAGAGAACAGGAACAGTGTGAGTGGCGCGGAGTTCGTGAAGAATATATGTGACCCACATGGTCTCTGCAGCAGGAAGAGCAAGGGCGCGGTATTCAGCTTCAGTCGAGGACCGAGAGACCTTGGGTTGTTTTTTTGTACACCAGGAGATCAGTTTCGGCCCCAAAAAAACAAGAAACCACGATGTAGATTTTCAGTCATTTTTATCATTCGCCCAATCTGAATCTGAGAAACCCCGAAGCTCCAAGTCCCCGGGTCGAATGAGTAAACCACGACAAAGAGTGCCAAAAATGTACCTGAGAATGCGTTCTAGACAATGGTAATCATGTTCACTTTGTTGATACATGCGCTGAGCAACTCGGTTGAAGCAAACTGGATGTCAGGATGGGTAATGGCCAGATACTGTAGAGCCCCAATGTGGCTGCGGAAGTGGGTGATATCGGCAAAGGGGTAATCGTCTCCATTCGTAAACGAAGAGACTGCCATCGGTGTTGGTTGACTGGTGCATTCTTCAAGTCCATCTTTTTTCAACAAATCTTGAGCATATTTTGACTGATGAAGAAACAAGCCGCTGTCTGTCAGAGAAACCTCCATTCCTAGAAAATAATGTAACGGGCCAAGGTCCTTCATTTTGAAGGTAGTATGCATAGCTCGAGTGACATCCTGAATGATAGCTGCAGTAGAGCCTGTAATAATGATATCATCTACATAGACAAGAACAATAACTGTACTGTGTGCTGAATGTCGAGTAAACAGACTCGTGTCGTGAACAGAACACGTGAAGCCGAGTCCCTGGAGGAACGTTTTCAGACGTGTGTACCAAGCACGGGGGGCTTGCTTGAGCCCATACAGAGACTTCTGGAGTTTGCAAACATGTTGAGGGAAGCGGGGATCAACATAGCCCGATGGTTGCGTCATGTATATAGTTTCATCAAGCATGCCATGAAGAAAAGCATTGGAAACATCCAACTAATTGATGAGCCAATTGTTGCGCACGGCGAGTGATAGTACCAGGCGAATGGTTTCCTGCCAAATAACAGGACTGAATGTCTCGGAGTAATCAAGCACATACTCCTGATTGTAGCCTTTAGCAACCAAACGAGCCTTGTACCTGAAAATACTGCCATCCGCATTGTGTTTAATTTTGTACACCCATTTACAGCCCATTGGGTGCCGCCCATGGGGCTTAGGTACAAGAACCAAAGTTTTCTGATCAGTCAAAGCCTTAAACTAGTAATCCATACCATGACGCAAATAAGCATTTTTTGAGGCAACATAGTAGGTTGTTGGTTCACTATTGGGAAGGGGTGTATTTGGTAGTATGGTAGCCTGAAAGGTTTTGGGTTTAAAGATACCGGCTTTGCACCGGATGAACATTGGATGAGTATTGGGGAGTGGCACGGGAGGTGGTGATTCGGGGGTGGCAGGGAAGGACCCAAAACGGATCTGGCTGGAGATGTTGTGGGTATGGGGTGGTTCGGGCTGGTTGTGGGTGTGGGTGGTGGTTGCGTGTGTATTGTGGGTGACGGTCGAAGGGGTGATTAGGGGTGGTTGGGTAGTGGGTGGAGGTGTGGGGGAAGGTGGTGAGGGACCTTGTGAGTATGTTGGAAAAAGGGGAAGGACGCCAATGAATTATGTATTTGTGGAGGAGGAAATAGACTCGTAGGGAAACTCATTTTCGACAAATTTGACATGACGAGATATGTAGACTTTATGAGTTTGTGGGTCAAGACAGCGATAACCCTTGGAGTTAGGATGATAGCCAATAAAAAATAAAAGGACGGGATTGGGGTTGTAATTTGTGAGTTATATGAGCGCATAGCCAAGGGTAGGAAAGACACCCAAAGACGCAGAGGTTGGTATAATTAGGAAGTTCTTGGGAAAAGAGTTGATAGGGTGATTTGTTGGAGAGAGTGTGACTGGACATTCTGTTAATGAGGTAGTTTGCGGTGGCTAGAGCTTCTACCCAAAAGGAGACAGGGAGATGAGATTGATGTAGAAGAGTAACCACCGTTTCAATGAGATGGCGATGCTTACGCTCAGCCACCCCATTCTGTTCGGGAGTGTATGGACAGGAGGTTTGATGTATAATTCCCAGGGATTGCAGAAACTGGCCAAAGATGTTATTGACATATTCCTTTCAATTGTCACTTCGAAAAAGTTTAACATGAGAATTCAATTGTGTTTTGACCATTTTTCCAAAAGTGACAAAGGTGGTGTATGCCTGTGATTTGTGTTTTATTGGGTACAACCAAGTGTATTTTGTAAAATCATCCACAAAACAAATATAATAGCGAAAACCAGAAAATGAAGGAATAACAGTAGGACCCCATAGGTCAGAATGAATAAGTTGAAAAGGTGCAGTTGTACGCTTCTCAGATAAAGTAAAAGGTAATTTATGAGATTTAGCAATTGAACAAGAGTCACAATTGTTTACATGAATGGAAGAAAAACCTAATTGAGACATTAAAGAATTTATTATTTGAGTAGATGGGTGACCCAGACGACTGTGCCACAACAAATTGTGGCCATCAGCCGAAAGAGCCACCGGAGCCACAGGAACGCTTTCTGAAACTGGGTGGGCAGACGAACTTGTGCCAGGAAGAACGTACAGACCATGCTCACAGGGGCCCTGAAAAATCACCCTCTTGGTAGTATTGTCTAGGATCTGAAAATCATTAGAGGTTAACAAGAGTGAGAAATTATTGTCTTTTGTGAATTGGTGAACTGAAAGGAGATTGGATTTAATAGAAGGGACGTGGGTAAGGTTACCTAGGTGAAAGATAGCGGTGGGGTTTTAATGGTACCCGTGCCAGTGTGAGAAATATTAAGGGACTCACCGTTGCCAACAGTAATACCATTGGAGCCATGATATGGATTTGGAGCGTTAAGCTTGGATAGATCAGAAGTAACGTGCATGTTGGCCCTAGTATCCAACAGCCATTCAGAGGAAGGGCCGGCTTGAGATGCATAATTGGCACGGTTATCACTATTTCGGCTCTCCTCATACCGAAACCAGCAATGAGCAGCGGTGTGTCCTATTTTCTGACAGATTTGACAAGTTGGACGATCCCGCTCGTAATTGCCCTGCCCGCTGCTAGAAGATGACTGCCCGCCGCTGCCGAAGGAGTGCAGGCTGTTGTTGCTGCCGTGCTGCTGACCGTCGTACGGCGGACGACTGCCCTGCCGACCGCCGCGTCTGCGGCCTCTACTGTTTCTGTCGTAGCCGCCGCGGATCCACTGTCGGCCACCACCACGCCCCCCACGATAGTTCTGGCTTGCGGTGAGGGCGGTGGCCGACTCCATAACAGCGGCTTCTTGGAGAAGAAGTTTGCTCTCCAGATCCACGTTGATTTCTTCACTTTTTAGCCACGAAGAGAGAGTAGCCTGGTCAACGGGCATTGGAATGATGCGAACCACCTGTTTAATTGAGGAGTAAGCTGATGGGATCCCCCAAACGACGCACATGACGAGATCTTTTTCGGGAATGATTTTGTTCGTGGTGTCGAGGGCTGTGATGATGGTGGAGACCTCGTCTAAATACTCCACCATATTTTTCGTGCCTTTGGTAATTGTGTGGAGATGATCACGCAATTGAAAAATATGAGAGTGGGAAATTGATGCATAGCGTGTTGCGAGGGCCGTCCACAGGGCTGAAGCAATTGTGTAGGATCGTATGTGTTTCTGAACTGTGGGAGAGATGACAGCAATCAAACATGATCGGATCTGGACATCCATGACTTTCAAGGCGGCATGGGCCGGATTGGTTTTTTTAGATTTGTCCGTCGCGGTGATGACTGCAGGAGGGGGTTTTGTGCTTCCATCGACGTATTTGAGAAGGTAATTGGCCTGAAGGGCTGTAAGAACGGTGATTTTCCATGTAGGGTAGTTTATGTCTGATAATTTTTTGGGAATCAGGGCATGAAGATGCCTGAGAAGGATTTTAATGCCTGAAGGAAGTGAATCGAGAGGATCCACCTCGGTTGTCATGGCTGCCGGCGCCCAAGAGAAGAGAGGGAACGATCGGTGCCCTAAAGAGAGAAAAAAAAAACCTAGAGAAAAGAAGATCTAGGTTTTATGGATCTTGATACCATGAAGGAATATTGATTGTATTGAAGTTTTAACCTAATAAGGGAATACATGGGAGATATATATAGGAGATATAGGAAGGATTACTAATCCTAATAGGACTAGGATTAAGGAGTACTAATCCTAATAGGACTAAGATTAGTACACAGTAAATACTAATATTATTTAATACTATTATTTAATACTATCTGTTATTAAGCTTATATGGTTCTTCAATGAGTTTATATGGTGTTTAAAGTCATTGTGTCAAGTTTCGTGAAATTTGGAGGTCAAACGGCCAAGAACGTCCATGATGTTCGAACGATGTGCCTCAAAATGACCTTGTGTGTCTAGGCATGTTTCGTCAAGTTTTACGTGTCCATTTTGGATGAAATTTATGTGAGAGATGTTAAACTTATAGACGATCGTATTTGGGTTGGATTGTCTGGGACATTATCCACAAGGACCATCCAAGGTTCCTTCAGGAAGGACCCAGATTGGTGGCGAAAACTGCCAAAAGACAGTCGACCTACGGAACGCAATCGACGGCTAGTAGCTTCGTTGACGCCCCGTAGGTGGCGGGATTGGTTAGGTACTTAGACTTGGTGGAAAATTAACCTGTTCAATGCCTCTGAACCCATCAACGATTGCAAGCAGTGCCCATAAGTGGTCTTATGCCCTGTCGATGGGCAGTCTGTCGATTACCCTGTTTCTGCATGAAGTTCACCGCCAAGTCTTGGGGTAAAGTTATTAATTTACCCCACTTTTATATTAATGTATTTTGGGTTCATTATTAGTATATTGGGTATTTTAAATGTGTATATAAGTGATTAACACTTAGGAAATTTCATTCTTCCATATCAAAACCCCTTCCATTGTAAAGTTTGTCCAAAAACCTCCATGGGAGATTAAAGTGAAGATGGAGCTTGAAGATGGGTCTTCAATGGAGTTTCTTATTCAATTTTCTTTGGATTATCCAAATAACGTATGGGAGTTATTCATCTAAGACTTGCTATTACCTTAGATACAATTTCAAATATGATTTTAAATGATTTCAGAAGGATGAAAAAGTTCAATTTCTAATCTAAGTGTTGGGTTCTTGCATAAATTGTTTCCAAACGTTTATATATGATGAAATTGATGTATAATTGATGTTTTCTAATGAAATTCTCCATGAACCCTTGATCTTCTCAAATTTCTAAATTTCACAAAAATATGGGTGAATTGATTATGCTTTGATATTCATGAATTCATGTATAGATTGTTATGGGCTTTTGATTCATGTAATGATTATTCATGTATGGTGTATAGGGTGTTTTAATTTGATTAATTGAGCCATGAATATTCTTATATCTATTACATGCTAAGCTTATTGAATTGATATTGACATAATGCTTCTAGATTCTAATGTAGATTTTTATGGGCTTTCTAATGATGAACTAAAATAATCAACTGATATATAGGTGGTATTATATTGATGATTATGTAATGAATTGACTTAGTTTCATTGATTATTGATATAATTGTATTGAATAGTTGGCAATGCCCTTGGGTAAGGGCCTTATGATATTGAAATGGATGATTTAGCTTTGGAAATGAAGTGGTAAGATGGGGTGGGGGTTCCCAAATTACTTTTATTTTATTTTAATTAGAATTCAATTATTTTGTGATTTGTATGGTCCACTTATGGTGGAGGTGTTATGCAAATTGATATGGCCTTATCGGCCATACTTTATGCAATATGATGATCATGGCCTTGTCGGCACTTATTGAAGTACTATGATGATATGAGAGTTGATTTATGTGAAGTATAAGCTTATATATCTACATGTGAAGTAATGTTATACTGTTTGTTCTTCCAATGTATGTTAGCAGATCATGTGGACTACGAGTATGTTGTTATATGTGTAGTGTTAAATGTTGATATATGATTGTTCCTACTTCACTATATGAGTTGTGATGATTATATTAATGATGATATAGTAATGTATAAGATGAGATAAAGATGATAAAAGTCATTCATAAGTCATTAAAAGAATGATATGCTATATGTGATAAAGTAAAGAATGTTGTGTGTCTTGTTTGGTAGACTTGTGTCCCCTACTTGATGCTTGTATAAATGAAATGTGAATATGAGATATCTTCGCTAGGTAGGATTAGTACACCCTTGACATGTATGAATGAACGATTTGTGAGACCTTAATGGATATTAAGAAGGTCATGTACGTGAAAAAGGTTATGTTATGAATGTTGAAATTGAGAGCCTTAATGGTATCCTTCATTTAAAGGAATGATGGACTAAGGGTTAATTGGCTTAAACGACATCATATCATCCTTAGGTAATTCATAATGAGTTATCTTAGTCACCATTTGAAGGTAGCCCTAGTGGACCTCCTTGGTAGGGTAAATGTGCTTGGGTTATGAACTAGATTAGGGCCCCTCTTCATATGATCCTTTAATAGCAATTACTCTAAGAGAACCAAGGATAGAACCCAGTGATTATGTAATGGGAAGTAGCTCTACTTGAGAATGAGAATAGAGTACAATATACCTCTACTTGAGAATGTGACTACAGTACATAAAAGCCCTTCATAGTCTTTAACCATATGCCTAGATGGGATGTGTCCTAGTTGTACCCTTGTCAAGTAGAACACAATTATCGGAGTAGGTTAGAACTCCAGATTCCATGCCTATATATCATGGTCTATGTCGGTTATTGCCTATTCACATCTTGTGGGATACTTACTAGCATTAGAGAAGTTCTATGAAGTTTAGGTAGTGGTATGGGGCGATATCTAAACATTGCACAATAGGATTTGAAGGTGTTATTTAGAGTCCCTAGGTCTTGTTTAAGTACATTACTTAAATGTCCTTAATGTGATAAATGAGACTTTAATGAACAAACGTATGAAATAAATTAAGCTAAATAAGTATGTTATGAAGCAGTACTTATCTAGAGTAATTAAGGGTTGTCAAGTTAAGGTGTAAATGGGTCATAGGAATGGCCGCTTCTTATCTTACCTAGATAAGTCTTAAGAATGACTCTCGTTGTGGAAGTTGGTTCATTATGTGGACATAATCTAAGCCTTAGGTAATCTTAAGGATTATTTAGGTAATCTTGAAGAGGTAACTATGAACGTTATCTTCTTGATTTACTTAAGTAAGTCTTTGATAGCCTTAGGATGGAGAATATCAAATCATCTACATTTCAATGTGTTAATGAGAATAAAAGAGGTAACTTTGAGTTAATTAGTGGGTTACTATTGCCATCTTTTATACTTAATTATATACTAATTAGGGTAAAAGAAAGAGGGTTTGAATAAGAAAAATATAAAGAACAAGAGAATGAGAGAGGATCGATCGAGAGAGGAGAAACGAGAAGAAGAACAAAGCCTTGGGAAATTGCTTGCTTGATAAAAATTCTTCGGTGGAGGTAGGTTATGGTTTTGTTTTACGTTATTCGTAGTAAACTCTTAATAGCGAATGATATGTATTGGTAGTATTGTAAACCTGTCTATATGCTTAATTGTATGCTTGCATGAACATGATTATGTGATTTTGATAAAACAAGCATGATGAAAACCCTTGAATCCCAAATCATGAAAGAAACTTTAATATACTTCATTAATGATGATGCCTTGGTATAAAAGAAGGCTTGATGAATTGATAGAATGAGATTAGTGGATCGGAGTGTCACGTTCCGACACATAGTATTAGTGGATCGGAGTGTCACGTTCCGACACATAGTAATAGTGGGACGGGTGTCACGAACCGACACGTAGATTTAGGGGATCGGAGTGTCACGTACCAACACATATTAGGGGATCGCGTGTCACGAACCGACATGTAGATTTAGGGGATCGGAGTGTCACGTACCGACACATATTAGGGGATCGGGTGTCACGAACCGACACGTAGGATTAGGGGATCGGAGTGTCACGTACCGACACATAGTAGTAGGGGATCGGAGTGTCACGTACCGACACAAGAGGAAGAAAGATAATGAATCTTGAAAGATGATAATTTACTCAACATAATGAACTTAATTCCCAAATGAGTATGGTATTGAGGCTTGAGCCCTCATGGATGAACTTGATAGTACTTATTGATGATTATAGTACTTATTATTGCTACATGTTGAGTTTTATAGTTGATTTATGATATTAACTGATATATACTGTTTCTATTTTGAGTTGGCGATGATATCTACTCAGTACCCATGGTTTGTACTGACCCCTACTTTTATGTTTTCTTCTTTGTTATTTGTGGAGTGCAGCAAACGGACCGTCTTCTTCTACTCAACAGTAATCTAGCCAGTCTTCACTACTTCGGAAATTCAGGGTGAGGTAATGCGTCTAGCTTGGACTGGATCTTCTTCTTCAAGTCTTGATGCCTTGAACTTCCGGCATGGACTAGCTTTTATTTGTTTTAGCTTCTTAGACATTTTTAGTTAGTAATTTGACTATAGATGTTCTTGTGATGATGACTTCCAGATTTTGGGGAATAATAGATGTTGAATTTAAGTAGTTATTGAATTGGTTTTGATTAATGAGTTAAGTCTTCCGCATTATTTTCTGTTGTTATACATTGAAATGTTAAGGTTAGATTGGTTGGTTCGCTCACATAGGAGATTAAATGTGGGTGCCAGTCGCGGCCCCGATTTGGGTCGAGACAAACTTGGTATCAGAGCATTAGGTTCGTTGGTCTCATCACACAAGAACGAGTCTAGTAGAGTCTTAAGGAACGGTAGGGGGACACCTTTACTTTTCTTTGAGAGGCTATAAGACTTTAGGAAAATTCCATTCTTTCATTCTTTCTTTCGTGCTACTACTTGAGTCCAATTGGTATCTAGGTGATACAAATTGGTATCTGACCATCTTCACTATATTTCGCTGATGGTTAGAAGTAGAGCAACGACCGCGCCACCAGCGACAACGGCAAGACAAGAAACGTCTGAGCCAGCCACTGGGGCTGTAGCTCGAGGAGAATCAGTGGTAAGAGGCCGTGGTAGAGGTCGTGGGAGGACATCCTCTAGAGGAAGAGGACGAGCACCTAGACCATCTGGTACTACGGCGGTGACTCCTCCACCGACTGAGGAAGTGATAAGAGAGGGTGAGGAAGGGGATACTAAACAAGTGCAGAATGAGGAATTACCACCCCAACCTACCCCAGAGATGATTAATCAGGTTCTAGCCTATCTTAGTGGTTTGTGTGATCAGGGCCAAACACCTCCAGTGTTTTCTGCACCAACACCTCAGGTTCCGGAGGTACAACATGCGACTACTGTGGCTCCCCGCATGGATGCCTCATTGGAAATAGGCACGTT
>CM064965.1:24473891-24511112 GCA_032847665.1 Solanum chilense
GATAGAGGTACACAGTTTACTTCTATGTTTTGGAGAACATTGCATGCTGAATTAGGTACTAGATTGGACCTTAGTACTGCATTTCATCCTCAGACCGATGGTCAGTCTGAGCGAACGATTCAAGTGTTGGAGGATATGCTTCGTGCATGTGTGATAGAATTTGGTGGCCATTGGGATAACTTCTTACCCTTGGCGGAGTTTTCATACAATAATAGCTATCACTCCAGTATCGACATGGCTCCATTTGAAGCATTGTATGGGAGGAGATGTAGGTCTCCCATTAGTTGGTTTGATGCGTTTGAGGTCAGACCTTGGGGCACTGATCTGTTGAGGGATTCATTGGAAAAGGTGAAAGCTATTCAAGAAAAGCTTTTAGCAGCTCAAAGTAGGCAAAAGGAATATGCGGATCGAAAGGTTCGAGACTTAGAGTTCATGGAAGGTGAACAAGTCTTGTTGAAGGTTTCACCAATGAAAGGGGTGATGCGGTTTGGAAAAAGGGGTAAGCTAAGTCCAAGGTATATTGGACCATTTGAAGTACTTAAGCGAGTAGGGGAGGTGGCTTATGAGTTAGCCTTGCCTCCAGGGCTGTCAAGAGTGCATCCGGTATTTCACGTGTCTATGTTGAAAAGATACCATGGGGATGGAAATTACATCATTCGTTGGGATTCGGTTCTGCTTGATGAAAATTTTTCTTATGAGGAGGAACCTGTTGCTATTTTAGATAGAGAAGTTCGCAAGTTGAGGTCGAGGGAGATTGCATCCATCAAAGTTCAATGGAAGAATCGACCAGTTGAAGAGGCCACTTGGGAGAATGAGGCTGATATGCAAGAAAGATACCCACACCTGTTTACAGATTCAGGTATTTTTTCTCGTCGTTGGTTTTCTTCTTTTGATCGTTCGAGGAAATACGATGGGCAAATTGGTATCTATTGTAACGACCTGTTTAGTCGTTTGAGAAGCAGATTTTATTTCTGGAAAAACTGGCTGAGACGATGGACACCACGATGGACCGTCATGGCCACGACGGACCGTCGAGGGTGTCTCGTTCCAAAACAGTTGGGAATTCTGAAATCTGAGTACTGAAATTGACTCTCTGAACTCTGTGAAGGACCTGCAGGATGGACCGTCATAGGTACGACGAACCGTCGTGAGGTTCCGTTCCAAAACACTTCAACTCTTGAGAATTTGGTACTGGGAACAATTCTCTGAACGTCGTGACGGAAGTGCAGGACGGACCGTCACAGGCGTGACGGACCATCACAGACTCTTTAGTGAAAATTGAGTCTCTGAACTTTGCGACGACCTGCAGGACAGACCGTCGCAGGCACGACGGGCCGTCACAGGTTGCGTAATCCCAGTCGGAGTTGGATTTCTGGTTAAGTTTTAAAGGGGCGTTTTGGACTATTCCTGCTATAATTACAAATTTCATGGGTTAACATTAATAATTCAGTTTCTTGGGGGATAAAAGAGGTAACTTTGAGTTAATTAGTGGGTTACTATTGCCATCTTTTATACTTAATTATATACTAATTAGGGTAAAAGAAAGAGGGTTTGAATAAGAAAAATAGAAAGAACAAGAGAAAGAGAGAGGATCGATCGAGAGAGGAGAAACGAGAAGAAGAACAAAGCCTTGGGAAATTGCTTGCCTGATCAAAATTCTTCGGTGGAGGTAGGTTATGGTTTTGTTTTACGTTATTCGTAATAAACTCTTAATAGCGAATGATATGTATTGGTAGTATTGTAAACCTGTCTATATTCTTAATTGTATGCTTGCATGAACATGATTATGTGATTTTGATAAAACAAGCATGATGAAAACCCTTGAATCCCAAATCTTGAAAGAAACTTTAATATACTTCATTAATGATGATGCCTTGGTATAAAAGAAGGCTTGATGAATTGATAGAATGAGATTAGTGGATCGGAGTGTCACGTTCTGACACATAGTATTAGTGGATTGGAGTGTCACGTTCCGACACATAGTAATAGTGGGACGGGTGTCACGAACCAACACGTAGATTTAGGGGATCGGAGTGTCACGTACCGACACATATTAGGGGATCGGGTGTCACGAACCGACACGTAGATTTAGGGGATCGGAGTGTCACGTACCGAAACATATTAGGGGATCGGGTGTCAGGAACCGACACGTAGGATTAGGGGATCGGAGTGTCACGTACCGACACATACTAGTAGGGGATCGGAGTGTCACGTACCAACACAAGAGGAAGAAAGATAATGAATCTTGAAAGATGATAATTTACTCAACATAATGAACTTAATTCCCAAATGAGTATGTATTGAGGCTTGAGCCCTCATGGATGAACTTGATAGTACTTATTGATGATTATAGTACTTGTTGTTGCTACATGTTGAGTTTTATAGTTGATTTATGATATTAACTAATATATACTGTTTCTATTTTGAGTTGGCCAATGATATCTACTCAGTACCCGTGGTTTGTACTGACCCCTACTTTTATGTTTTCTTCTTTGTTATTTGTGGAGTGCAGCAAACGGACCGTCTTCTTCAACTCAACAGTAATCTAGCCAGTCTTCACTACTTCAGAAATTCAGGGTGAGCTAATGCGTCTAGCTTGTACTGGATCTTCTTCTTCAAGTCTTGATGCCTTGAACTTCCGGCATGGACTAGCTTTTATTTGTTTTAGCTTCTTAGACATTTTTAGTTAGTAATTTGACTATAGATGTTCTTGTGATGATGACTTCCATATTTTGGGGAATAATAGATGTTGAATTTTAGTAGTTATTGAATTGGTTTTGATTAATGAGTTAAGTCTTCCGCATTATTTTCTGTTGTTATACATTGAAATGCTAAGGTTAGATTGGTTGGTTCGCTCACATAGGAGATTAAATGTGGGTGCCAGTCGCGGCCCCGATTTGGGTCGTGACAGAAATTTAGGTCAACATACCATTGATCCAACGTCACAACTTCAATCCAAAGACAATTCATCCAACAAAATATACCAAGACCCTTACCAATCGCCATAGTTAACAATTCAACCCAATAATCTCAATACATAATGAATCAAGGATAATACAACATGAATTTATGAAATTAGGTCAGCCAACTAACAGTCTAGCATGATTCAGTTATAATTCAATAGCCCTAATCAAACTAAGTAAGAATTCAATTGCATTAAGACATAATAAATTCACCCATAAAGTAGTCAAATCTAGGTTTACATGAATTACATGGTATCATAGATATTTTAGGTTAAAATAATCTAATTAAAAACAATTAATTCAATATAAAATGATACAAAAAATTTAATGCAATAACCCATGGATATATTACAAAATTGGACAAGTTCATCGTTAAAAGACTTTAGAAATAACTTTGAAGTTTGACCCCTTGAAGAAAAGAGATTCAAATATGAATTTCATGCCTTATTAGTGATGAAAATCCCACAAAATTGATGGATAAAACTTGATAAAATCACTCTTTTTTCCTTGGAGATCCCAAGCATCAAAATGGAGGTTTAGGAGAGAAGAATGGAGAGGTTTTGTTTTTGAGCTGAGAGTTTAGTCTTGATTGGTCAACTTAGGAGTATAAAGATAATCAATAACCTTCAATAATTCATCTCAAATTTACTCAATAGGTCCCCTACACTTATTAGACAATTAACAAATTTAAATTTGACTTAGAATTGATGGGCCAAAAAAGAGAGTATACTACGCATCGCAGATGCATTTTAAAATTTTCTTTCTGAATTTTTTTTTAGACAGTACGGTTAATGATGTCCCGCGTCGCAGGTTAAACTTTATCCTTCTTCATTGCCAGCTGCGCGACGCACAGCCGTTGCTCAATCTGGGCTGGCGCAACAGCTTGCTTGGCAAGGTTTGGGTCATCCTTGGGGACCCTTTAGAGATAGACAAAGAGTATGGGATTAGTACAAACACATGTACAGTATTGCTTAATGCATAAAACATTAGAACGGAAATATACTATAAGTATAAGAATAACATTTAAACACCAAACAAAACAATTAGAACACATTACAATTTATACTAAATTTACTTTCATGTTATAGTAACATTACAGTGAAGCTTACATTGACTTTTTTGTAAGTTCATCAAAAATTCACCTATCGAACTATAACATTAAAGTATATCCAAAACACATAAATATGATATCCTCCTACCAAAGGTGGTTATAAGGCTAACTTGAGTGAGTTATGAAGCGATAGCCCATATAATCCCTACACACACCTATGAGATCCCCCAGACTACCTCGAATAAGATCTCACTTCACATACTAACACACACACACATATATATATATATATATATATATTTATATACACACTTCTCTTCCCAAAGGTTATGAGAATACTTACTTAAGTAATGCAAGAAAAGAACGCCCATACAACCTCTCCAAACTTACATAAATAAGCCTTAAGACTACCTAAGTTTAGATCATGTCTACTTATTCAATTTACTTTCTTTATCTAGAGTCATTCATAAGACTTCCCTAGGTAAAACATGAAGTTACCATTCCTATGCCCCCGTCACACCTTAACGAAGCAACCCTTAAACTACTCTAGGTAAGTACTTATTCATTAATATACATTCCAGCTAATGTCATTATCTTTATTAATTCATTAAGAGAAAATCATCACATAACGACATTCAAGTAATAATATTGGAGAAGACCTAGGGACTCACTACTAACATCTTCAAAGCCTAATCGTGCAATGTCTAGATAGCGTCCCATACCATCACCTAAGTTTCATAGAACTTCTAACCTACTATTAGGTATCACATATCATGATAATAGGCAATAACATACATAGACCATGGTAGCTTAGCATGGAAGCTGGAGTCAACCCTACTCTTATAAGGGATATTCTTTTTGCAAATGGTAGATCTAGGACACATCCCATGTAGACACATCGTAACGAATATGAAGGGTTTTTTTGTACTTGAGCCTCATCCTTAACTGGATCTACTTCCCAAGCCATACTCAGTCGGTGCTAGTCTTTTCTCTCATAAAGTATTTCAATAAAGGAGTACATGAAGAGGTTCCATATCAAGTTCATAACCTTATCACATTTCACCTTACCAAAGAGGGTCCACTATAGCTCCCTACAATGGATAAAAGGATAGCTCAATGAATTTCCTAAGGATGATTTCATGTCATTCCAACCAATTAACCCTAAGTCCACCATTTACAGAAGAAGTATATCATTATGACTTTCAACTTCAAGGATCTCATAACCTTCCAACTAGATTGAAGGTTCCACATAAAGGACCTTCTTTGTAATGTTCAAGGTTACATGAAAATCATACATACAATACTAGAAGCCTTAGCATAATAAGTCAGAACTCATCTTCACATTATACATGTATTAATTAAGGGACACAAGTCTACCAAAATTAGACACACACATACTTCACATATAGCATATCATTCTACAAGCACATAGTCATAACAAACATCATCTATAGGTCACCCTATTCAGTATTATAATCTCATCGATATAAATATCTTAAGAATCACATAACGAAGTAGGAAGAATCATACATCAATCCTAAGGCTACACATATAAGGACATAGTCATAGTCTAATATGATCACCTAATGTCAATAGAAGAACACATACTTTCACCTTACTCACATAGATATGATCATACATAACATAAATAAACCACACAAACCACCATAATATGTCAACTAATGTCGACAAGGCCACATTAGTCAAAAGTATAGCACACAAGCACCGCAACCATAAGTGGACCATACCAAGCATCATCATCATCTAAGAACTAGCCTACTTAATATAGAGAAATTTAGGCCAACATACCATTTATCAAACCTCATTAATTCAGTCCATAGTCAATTCATCCAACATATATACCAAGGCCCTTACCAATGGCCATAGTTAACAATTGAACGAAATAATCACAACGTATAATGAATCAAGGATAATACAACCCTAATAGATGAAATTCGGTAAGCCAACTAACAATTCTAGCATGATTAATTCATAATTCAATAGCCCTAATCAAACTACATAAGAATTCAATTACTTTCAGACATAATCAATTTACCTATAGAGTAGTCAAATCTAGGGTTACATAAATTACATGGATTCATAGAGATATTAGGTTAAAATAATCTAATTAACAACAAATTCAATCAATATATAATGATTCAAAACATTTTATCCCATGGATAGATTACAAAATTGAACAAGTTCATCTTTGAAAAACTTCATAAATAACTTCTAATTTTGGATCCTTGAAGAAATTATTTTCAAGGATGAAGGCCATACCTTAATTGTAATGAAAATCACACAACATTGATGGAGAAAACTTGAGAAAATAAGTTTTCTTCCTTGGAGCTCCAAAGCATAAACAATGGAGATTTTGGAGAGAAAAATAGAGAGGTTTTATTTATGAGTTGAGGGTTTAGCTTTGATTGGTGAGTTTAAGAGTACAAAATAACTAAATAACTGTCAATAACTCATCCCCATATTACCCAAAAGACCTCTGCACTTATTAGACAATTTAACCAATTAAAATTTGACTTAAAAAGGACGAGGCCAAAACTTGGAGTTTAGTGCGCATCGCGGAGGCATTTTCAAATCTTGTTTCTGGAATGTTTCCAAATAGAATGGTTTGTGACGTCCCCGCGTAGCAGGGAAAACTTTTGCCCTCTTCATTTCAAGTTGTGCGACGTGCAGCCATTGCTCAACCTGGCTGGCGCAGCAGCTTTCTAGGCCAAGTTTAAGTCCTCCTTGGGGACCCCTAGGATGGTCACTGGTGCGTTGTTCTCATACGTTTTGATCCTTTAAATTTCAGTACATCCGTAGGAATCATATATAATCAATTGTACCCTCAAACCATCACCCCAAACTCTACTGCAAAACACTACAACACAGTAGTTGAACTTCGACCAGTTTTCGGACGTCGTGGACATTCATGGATGTTTGACCTCCAAATGCTTCCAAACTTTATATACTTCCTATAAAAACTATTATTAACTATTTTAGGACTTTAAAGAGTAATTACACATATGTTAGGCCCTAGTTTCATCTAGGTAGTTTCTTAGAGGCGTTACACTTGCACCCATCATCTCTGACACCATCCTGAGGTGGATTGCCACACGTGTGTAGATTGAGAAGAAGGACTTATATTAAGTTTAAAGCTACTGGTTCAGATTTAGCAAAAAGCTCCATCATGACTTCGTTGAATGAGTCCATCCTCGCCCATCCCAAGGCGTCCTTCCTTGGGTTAATCATATCAAGGAGGAGCATTAACATGGGAGTTATCATAGTGTAGAACATAGCCATTAGGGTCACACAAAGCCTAACGTCCCTTCCATTCTTGGTATAGATTACATTGTTGTGCCACCATGCAAGAGTTAGTTTTTATGAGATGAGTGATATTAAGGTCAATCCCACATCTTACAAAAACATTTGACGTATACAGGACGAGTACACACAAGAGGAGGTAGATGAACAACGAAGAAAAAATTCTAACAAACAAAACTTGACATTAGCTGCGCGTCGCACGCCTGGCTCTTGATCTTGAACATTTGAGCTCTGCATCATCAATCTAACACAAGGTCTTCTTCCTCAAAAAGAATTTCTGAAAAATGAATTTTGATCCTACTGCGCATTGCGGACTCACCTTCCATTCTTGATAATTTTGGGATTTAATGAAAAGTCAAGTTGGACTTTCGTTTTAAGGTCCAAGTAGTAAGGTAGTGTTTTGGGTATATTTTTTTTTTTTTTGGGGGGGGGGGGGGGGTAATATATATAGTTTTTTTTTTTTATCATTTTACACCCATTACCCAATCAAAAACACAAAACAATCAATTATAGATCAAAAAAAAATATTGAAGCTCTTTCTTCTCTCTAGCTTCTTTCACTCCCCTAAACCTTCACTGAAGAACTTTGGAGCTATAAGAAGATGATAAATCTCAAAGGATTCAACTCAACTTTGTGGCTAAATATTCATCAAGATATGGTTTCTTTAACTATTGAGGTTTCTTTCCCCAAGAGGTCCCTTTAAAGATGTGTTTAAAATTCCCCAAAAATCTAGGGGTTTTGTTTACACATGGGTCTTCTTTGGAGGACGAAATTGTGAATCAACTATTATGAATTATGAATATTTAAGGTTGTTTGGGTGTATAATGATTGATAATGGTTTTTATTCACTTTGAATCCCCTTGGACCCATGTTCTTCACTAATTTCATAAATTTTGGATGTGATATGTTGAGTTGATTGAAGACAATGAATATATCAATTTGTTATAATGATATTTGTTAGATTATTGATTCATAAATAACCTTCTTTTATGCATTTGTTATCCATTTTTGGGTGATTGATATATAATGTCCCATGAACGGCAATAAGGCATGAATATTGGTTCTTGCTTGAACTCAATTATGAAAGATGAAATACTTAGATAGTAATGATGCTATATCTAATGTGTAATTGTGGTGTTGATGACAAGGTCCCCTCATCTTCACCCTATACACTTGAATTAAATATGAAGTATGTATGTATGTTATGTTATGATTGTTATATGATGGAAAGGTAGTTCTCATGATTATAATGAAATGTTAAACTGAAAGATTTACTCAGTTGCTAGTGTTTCTATGGTGAACGGATTGTTCTCACTTATAAACCTCTATGAGCTATTATGATGAGTTGTTTGCATAAGGGTATAGTAAAGGCTAATGTGAACTTGTGTGGTGACTAAAGATTATTACTAAATAGAAAAGATGCTTAGCACCAAAAGGGAATTTAAATGAGATAGGGTTCTGTAAGATCCTGAAAATGAACTAGGATGAACAAGATATTTACTTAGGTTTTATGAGTTTTTAACTTGGTAATTTGATGTTAAACTGAATTTATAGATCAGTTTGGTTGTGTTTTGAGATATAACGTCATGGAACAACCATGAGGTTCGGAAACTAGTCTTATGAGATTATGCATTCATCTATTTTGTAGTAGTTACTATGATTGCTTGAATGAGTTTAAGCAGTCAATGTCAAAGTACGTGTTGGACGCAATATGGAAGGACCCTTTTGATGATGGATTAAGGTCCTTGAGCTTGTGTCAAGCTAAAGGAGGAAGTGCCTTAGCAAAGAGGCCAAGGTTCCAGCCTTCGCTCAACACTACCTCAAGTCTCCACGGGTCACTTCATGTTCGGTGGGCCTTTACCATAGATTGTGAGGGTGTCCGTGAAGTTTCCTTGGTGTCATGTGAGGCAAGGAACTTTGTCCAAGCCACTGCCCCAACTTCACGATCTATTTCATGGCTTATGGTCTTTACCATGGATTTTGAAGGTGGTCGTGGAAGTGACTTATCTTTATGGGGATTCTCAAGGAAAATTAGGGGCTGACTAGAGGACTACGACCCGTCAAAGGGTTTGTCAACCACCTTCACGGACCTTAAAGGTGACGTGGTCCCTAGGCGGGCTACCTAAAGTTGGGGCTCATGGGTAATTTATTTTTAATTAATTATTAAGTGGGGCTGATTTTAATAGGTTTTGTCATTAGTATATATAGTATTGAGTCCTAAAACTAGTGTTTAACTTATTTATTTCAATTACCCAAATCAAAACCCTTCCTCTACCAAAAACTCCCTCAAAACTGAAGGAAGAAGATGAAGATAGAGATGGGGGTCTAGGGTTTCATTTCAGGAGCTTTCTACTTTGAATTTTCATGGGGATTCATCTTATAAGGTATGGAAGTTCTTTATCAAAGGTTATTTATAACCTTAGAGTCAATTTCTAAGTGATTTTCAAAATTTCAATATTTATGGAAACGTCCAATTTTCACATTAACTCAAGGGTTCTTATATTAAACGTTTTTTAAATTATTATACATGATATTGTTGATGTTAAATTGATTTTTTAAAATGAAAATATCCATGAAACCTTGATTCTACAGAATCCCTAAATTGGACTTATGAATTGGCTTTATTGCTTATGATCTAATGTTGATGGAATTATGATTATAATGAGTTATATAGTTGATTTATGTTGTTAATTATAATATAATATTATGAATTGTAGGATATGTTATGGAACAGTGATTTTGGATATTAGAAGAAAATAAGTTGACCAAATTCCATTACTAATGTAGAATTGAATAGAACTGCTCTTGTGAGGTATGATCCACTTATGATGGCGGTGTTTACTTTTTGTTCTTATTGTGATCATGGCCTTGTCAGTATTATTATGTGAATTTCCTTAGTATCATGTTATGGTACATATGGAATCATATTTTTATGTTGGTTATATGATGTAATGTTACTACGTGTAAGGTGTTATGGCATACACGAATGTATAACGTGAAGCTATTATATGATATATGTGTGATCATATATAATGTGAAGGTGTTCATGTAATTTTGAGGAGATCTTGTATAATGTTATGGGATATTTTAAATGAAATAATGTTCTTGTAAATGTAAGTATGTGATGATGATACACTATAAAAAGTCTTTACATGTTTATATGGTGTCTTGATTGGGTACGCCTCGTGGTCCGTACTTGATACAAGAAAGTTATGTTGAATGTGATATCTTAACCTGATAAGCATCCTTTATTAAGAAAGAATGAATCAAATTCTAGGATCGTTATATCTAAGTTTGTACCTTCCTTTAATAATAAATAATGTATTCTAGAGAATGTCATGAAATGGTAGACCTAAGATTTATGCCCCTTCTCGATAAGTCTAGAACCCTACGTGAATGTGCAAAGTTTAAATATGAAAAGAAGGATTATAATGATGTGAATCAAATAGACCTAGCATGGTACCCGCTTCATGAATGAGCTATCCTAATGAATGTTTATCGGCAGTTCTTGAGGACGCCTTCTTGGAAATGGTATTATGAGTTGTTAGTGCTTAGGTACGGTACCTTCTTAAATACTCTTATGTGAATGAACTTACTCTATGAGAACCAAGGAAAATCACCGAGTTAATATGCTTAAGTTACTAGCTCTACTTGAGTATGAGACTAGAGTACAAAGAAGCCTTTTGGTATTCCTTAAACTATGAGCTTACATGGGATGTTTCCTTAGTTATACCTTTGGAAAGTGAACAACTTCCACTGTGTGGGGTCTTATGTCACGGAATTCCATACCTTACTAGTATGGTCCATGTCTGATAAATGCCTATTCTCATCATGTGGGATGTGCACTCTAGTTATTGGATATGTTCTACAATGTGTGGGTATTGGAATGGGACTTTATTTACACATGGCATGAGTAGGCTTTGAATTTGTTAAAGTAATTTCCCTAGTTCTTCCAAGACCATTATGTGAAGTATTATATTTGTTTAGTAGTCTCCTAAATGGTTTAAATGAATAATGTTCACTTAGTAAAAGTATGTTAATTTAGAAAAGGTCTTATCTAGGGTGGATTTGAGGAAAACTTAGTTGTGCTTAAAGATAGTGTATGGGTAGTCTCTTCATGTCCGACTAATGTGGGTCTTAGAGTAACCTTAGGTAGAGAGTTTAAATGATAAAAAGGCTTACTTGCTGATATGGAATTAAGTCTTATATGTTGATGTTAGATCAATACGTCTTATATGTGATTCTTGACTTGTTTTATGTCTCTTAAACTCATATGATGAATGTTATTATCAAAATGTCATGAAAGTATGTTTATATACTAAATGTCCTTTTTTGCATGTTTTTGCATGACTTTCATACTTAGTGCTTAAATGTGCTAACCCCTTCTTTACCCGTTTTACTAAAGTGTAGGAATTAGAGGTTTGATATGCTATGGATGATGCATATGTTTCTAAGGGTTGAATATGGATTTTTTGTGAGTGCTCATAGATTCGAGCACAAGATCCCACATGTTTCTTTTATTGTCTTTATGTCTTTATTTTTAAGTTTTTTGTGGGCTTTGTCCTAAAAGTTGTACTCCAAAATTTATTAGATGTTTTTATGAGACATATTGTAAAGTTAGATGTTTTAAAGTCTTCTGCTAGCTTATTAATGAATAGATTCATTGTGTGTGAAGAAAGTTTTAAATTGTAACACCTTGAAAATCCAAAACAAGTCTTCAAGCCTAACATAGGTTCCATGGGGTCTAAGTACTATTTTAAGACCTATTACAATGAATATAGGTCATTTAGGAATTTTAAGAACCAAAACATCTAAGAACGTCCATGATGTTTAGAAACTAGTTCTAAGGATTACTAGCATGCCTTAGCCTATTTGACTAGATTTTAGGAGTCGGAAATCTATGAAATTAGGTGGAAGGGTGTATAACATGTTTTTAAGGTGATTCATGGTCAAAACGTCTAGGTATGACTCTCCAAGGACCAACCAAGGTCCCTTGAGGAGCACCCTTCCAAGTTGATGTCAACATTGCCTAGGTAATGTGCATCGACGAGATGCAGGCAAAGGTCCGTCTATAGATCGACGGGGCTTCATTACCAACCGTAGTTACATAATTTAAAAAATGGAGGAATTCTCCGCCTGCACCAATCTATGACCGAGACGACGATTGTGCAGGATGGAGGTGACCACCCGTCAACTCACAGACGGCCCGTCGACGGGGTTCTGTTTGTGAGAGTCAATGTTTTCCTTCATGTTTTAATGTGGTTTAATTTAAATAGTTAAGAGGTGAGGAGGTTAATTAGGGGATTAATTGAGTCTAATTAAGTTAATTAACTTCCCCTATAAAGACCCCAACCCTCATTAATCTAAACACAACACACAAAATAAACTCTCATCCTTCTCTCTTCTTTCTCTCTCAATTTGGAAGCCACCATTGAAGAAAATCTAGGGGGGAGGTTATAAGGGATGTAAAGGATCTATTTCACATCAAATATTTATCAAACGTTAATGTATAAGATCTAATTCGGCTTTGAGATTCTTTCCTCAAAGGATTCCTGCAAAATGCATATCAAAAGTTGAGTTTTCATGTGGGTTTCATCAAATTACGATATTGATGTTGTGAATTGATTTTGTTATGTTTTATTTAGGTTATAATGGATATGTAAACATGTATTTTTACTTGATTATTGTAATTGGTGATGGTTTGACCAAAAATGAAAAATATGATCCTTAACCCTTAACCCTTGGTTGATCTTGATGTAAATTGGGTTATAATTGATTCAATTGTCTTGATTATGTGTTAAATCACTATCCGATGATGTTGTTAAACCAATAATTAACAACTTAGAATGAATTGTTGTTTTTCATGCTAATCTAGAGAAGTGATCTAGGTTATGGAAATCGTCCTAAGTAATCTTGTTTTAAGCATTTATTTGGTATTGAATTATGGTATAGTGACTCTTCTAGGATTGTTATCATATTTATTATTGAATTATGATGTTGAACATCTAAATTGGATTAAATTAAGGCTTTGTGGTAAGTCCTAAATTATGAACCATGAAGGAGAATTTGTAAGACTTGGAATCTCTATTTTTACTTCCAATTGTGATCAATTGTGGTTAAGTCATGATGTTATATTGGAGCATGCCTTATATTAGGATTATAGGGTGGTATGATTTTTCATTGAAATGTCTTGATTATGGATGTGAGGTTGATTAAGATGTAAATGCTATAAGGATGGTGATGTATATCAATATGCCTTAAAATGAATTGATATGTAATGTGTTAATCTCACCTATATGAATTGTGATAAAATGATTTATACTCATAAAATTGTTATTGATCTTTTGATAATGATGATTATACAAGGGGTATACCCTATTCCTAAACTAAACGATAATTGCTAATTAAAGGCTTAAAGACGTTACAAAAACGGACTCTAGCTTAGCACCGAGTGAACTAGATTGAGGAGTGCCCTTTCACACATAGGGAAGGTAGGAGCACTACATTACTATTGATATTGGATACTACAATGCATGGGTCATAAAGAGGGTCCAACTATATCTCGTAGTTCTTGAACAATGTTGCCCCCATAGGAATACCACCTAGTTGATCCACGTAGTTGCTATGTTTTATATTTGTGTACTACCTTGGTAAGTAGTCTGCCTTCTTTTAGTCTAGGGTTTCATGACACCGAATTCCGCTCTAACTCATGTGGTATATGTCGATTAAGGCAGGATGTTCCCAAAAGGTAAAATGAATTAATGGATTTGAACTCTAACTTGGATAACCTAAGGTGTCTAGCTTAGTATAGGTAGGGGTATGGGACTCTACCTAAGCATTGCACTAGTTATCCCTGAGGGGAATCTTAGGAGGATGTTCTTATATATTTTTATATTATAATGATATATGATATGTACTTGATGAACCTGCACATTGTTGATACTATGTGCTGGTTAGTTCACTTATGAGTATGCATTGGGTTATATTGTTAAAATAAGATGACATGTATAACTAAATGTTATATTATGTGAAGTTGGACATTGGTTATGGTTTTTTATTGAGGTTACTTGATTGATTAAGGTTATGGGGATTTGCTCTGTCTTTGCACTTGTTGACATGAAAAGGATTCATGAGTAGTTGTCTTTTTTATTACGATATAATTGACTCTTAGCCATTGTTGTGATGTTATTCCTTGATGATAGGGCTGTAGTAAATCATGGGTTCAAGTATTTTGGGATACATATAACTTGTTTGAGTTAGTAAACATGTTTGGTTGGTTGGTATGACTTGCTTGATTTTGCATTAGATTTTTAAACGGGTAAATGGCATGTTTTGATTTAATGTCCATTTTTAGCATGTTTTGCTCTTATATGTTCATATGGTCTCATACATAGTACATGTAGAGTACTAACCCCATTTTCATCCCTTTACCCTAACATTTTAGGTTCAGGTCGTTGAAGGCTCATTTGAGATGACTTGAAGAAGGCTTGGATATTCTCTATCATCCAAGTGGGTAGGTCCTTTCTTACGTAGGGAGATGCCTATATCTTGCCTATGAAGTTTGTTTTTCTAATACTTTTATGTTCATTCCACTTTCATTGTGTACAACTTGTATAAGACTATAAGTGGCTTCTTTACATTTTATGTAGGGCTATGCCCAAATTATGATGATCGTCTAGATGGTTGAGATGAGACAATCTTTGAGAATATCTTCTATCTTATATATATGTATGTGGAATAAAAGTAGAAGGCTATGTAACATTCCTATATGAAGGGTCTACATATACTCTATAAGTATATATTATGTGTATGTAGAGGTCTATATAAACCTCCAAGTAGATGAAATCAAAAGTTTTTAATTTTTCCCCATTTTCAACCTATGAATGTAATGTCATGAGATTAAGAGGCTAGTTTTAGTCCTTGGGAAAGGACGACGATGCCAGTTACGTCTAGGGGGTAAACCTGGATGTCACATAAATTCTTATCTATCTTGAGTATTGTATTTAATGAAATATCCATGTTGCTTGTATGAGACCTCCGGAGGTCTCATACACCAATTACGACTAGGTGGTGTTCTCGGGTCATGACAGGGTCTCACGATTAGTAAGTTGGGGTCCTAACAAGGACTTCCTCATATTTATAAAGTTTAGATTTTCCAAGATTTGTGTTGTCTCATGAGATTGAAACCCCATGTTTAGTAAGTTAGGGTTTCTAGTAACACTCTGCTTGACTTAAACAATGTGCCCATATCGAACTCTAGCTTCGCCGATCCATATAGATAGCTATGTAAGAAAGGTTACACCTTAGGAAAGTTCTAACCCTCTCTTCTTAGTGTAGGAGTAGAACACCGGATTCCATGTAGCTGACATGGTATAATGTCGGTTATTGCAACCTCTATTCCTAATGTAAAAGTATATGAATAAATAAAATGTATGAAATCTTACTAGGGCTTTATTGTAACGACCAAGGATTACTCCCTAGACGTAACACGAAGTACTCAACCTCCCGGAAGTCTTATACAAGACCTTAGACATATTTCATAGCGTAGACATAAAATAGCTTAAAATTTAAAACTTACCATAACACAAGACTAAAGTCATCTTATTTAAAACCTCTTTAAAATACAATGGAAGTACCAAGTCTACATATATCCATCCTACAACACAATACGTACACGAACCTTATAATACAAAGACAACTACTATCCAGTACATGAACATAAATAAAACACTTGAAATAAAGGTCCTTGAATCTTTTAGGCACACCCGAACTTGAAAATAGTAATCCAAGCTCTTCATTCTAGGAAAGTCCCATAAGCCACTACCACCTACACTTTGTGTAAAAAGATGAAGAGTAATGGTGTTAGTACAAGAATGCACTAAGTATTATGACCATGCAAAAACATGATTTAAAGAGGACATTTGGTTGGAAACCATGAATCATGCCTTTTTAGAGAAATTTCATAAATGTTGATTCAATAGACATAACATAGACCACATAAAAAATCATACACATGGAAACCATTTATCACAACTGAGGTATATTCAATACAGAACATACATTACCTTCATTTTAATCTTAAATATTTCCTTAAGAAACCCTTAAATAATACATAATATAATGTATCATCTTATGGTCATAAAAGATGATATTTTTTATAAGCTTCATCAGTCAAACCACATATATTCAAAATGTCAAAAGCACATCATAGTGCATAATCTTCACATAAAAACAATCACCTAAGACAACCCCAAAGTCAAACTAGTGCAATGTGCAAGTAGCATCTCATAATACTACCCACACCAAGTGATCCGAGGAAGACACCCTAAACTAGGCACATCATAGTCAAAAACTCACAACATGTTCATTTATCATTAGACATCAGACCAACATAGTTCATTAATGTTCACATAAGAATCCCCTCAGTCATTACGTATTATTCATAACCCATTTAATACATAACATAGGTAAACCACCCTGACAACCCTTTCACAAGTTTACTTGTGCAATGTACACATGGAGTCCCATTCCTCCACATATACAAAGAAAACACATTAAGAAGTCATAAATGTAATTCACATGCATAATCATACTTCATATATTGATATAAGAAAAGTTAACTTTAACATTCATTCATACTAATCATACATAAACATAAGTGTTTCTTCAATAAGAGACTCTAATCCTATCCTCTCTTAAGGACCACATGTGCAATGCATGGGTAGGGTCCATATTACTACCTATGCTATGTAAATTTTTCAAAGAGTTATGAGTAGATTTCATATTCTTATTCTAGTAAATTTTTTAACTTTTAGGAGAAATAGCCATACCCTCCATAGACCATGTGAGCTATATGGAATCGTGTGTTCTACTCCCACAACAAAAAAAGAGGGTACTTCTTGCCAAGGGAGGATCTTCATACATAATAGCTATCTAAGGGATCCACTAAGCTAATACGTAAAGTGCACCCTTAGTTATGGAACAAGGGGATTGCTACTAGAAACCTTGACTTGCTAGACGTGTAGGTTTCAAACTCACGATAAAAAATCTATGTTGGGAACCCGGACTTGTTAAATGTGAAGGTTCTCTTGTGGGAATCCGGATTGCACTCTCATATTTCATTTTCACTTGGTGCTATGCTCAAACTTCCGTTTTAAACATCTTTAAGCCTTTACTTACCATTTATTCATAGAATAGGCTATTGGGACTTAATCCCTCTTATATTATATAGCTCAAAGGTTGATAAGATGAGAATGACCTTTTATCATAGAACCGACATTATGTGAGAATGTCCTTTCACATAATCTTAACATATTAATAACATAGTCTAGTTTAGAGTACCATTAAGGAAACCTTTCAAGAGACTCACTTTCACTAGATTATCATAAATTTTATTTGTTCATACATTCATGTGCGTGTAAACATATGTGAGAAAGCCTTTAACATAAACACCTATAGACAACACATATTCATACTTCACTAGTCATATATTTTTCATGAATAAGAAGATATAAAGGTGCATATGAGAATTACCTTTTAAATAAACACCCTAAATATATCATACCTATTTTTATGCATGGGGTGTGTATGTACATATTGGTCCTCATAACGAAATAATAGAAACCATATTTGTATTGAGGGAAAATTCCCTTCAAAGGATGAAAACACACTTACAATATCCCTCAAGTCACTAACAACTCATATATAGAGCACTTTAAGTATTCTAGACCACACACCAACATTCAATCATATGAGACCAGAGCACATTCAACATTTGAATAGATAAGTCCTAACATGCATAATATCATATATTGATATAGGAATCATATAGGTATCGGTAGTTCCACACTATTAATTATCACAATCAAGCATGTAGACCTTACCTTACCCTAACATTCTCATACACCTTATACTTCCCATTATCATTACACCTTGATCATGATACTAACATTGAGGACACCATACATAAAATTCGTGGAACACCTTCCTACTCATTTTCATAATAATAACAATTCAATTAAATGTATTGCGCTCAATTCCATGATCATATTATGTATATATATACAAAAAGTAAACACTGCCCCATAAGTGGATTAAACCATACAACATCAATTCATATACTATCGATTAGAATTTAGGTCATTTACCATTTCTCCAAGAAATGTTCAACATAAAAAACAATTCATAATAAATATATATAGATAACAATCAAATCTAACAATATAAATCAATTTGTGTATAATGCATTAACGTAAAATCATATTCATAAAGTCTCACATCATAGGTCGATTTCGAGAATAAGGAGGATCATGGGTTATTTAATAAATTCCATAGAAATATAATAAAAACACTAAGTCAACATTTATTCATCATTATAATGACTTAGAAAATAATTTGACGATGAACCTGTTATTAGATTGAAAAGGGAGAAATTTGATCACAGAAACTCTTGGAAAATCATTCATAAAACCCCTTGAATGAAAGGTTATCAAAGGATAAAGAGTTTCCATACCTTATTTATTAAACACCCATAAAAGTTGGAAAATAAATCATTTGAAAACACATCCTATAGCTTGAGTTTGAGCTTCGCCGCCAATGGAGTTATGAGAGAATCAATTTGGGAGGGAAGGTTTTTGTTTTGAAGAATGAATTCTAATTCTAGGTTTAAGGGTTTTAACCAACTTAAAATACCCAAAAATAGATAAATTAACCTTACCCAAAATATCCAAAACACCCCTACACTTTATTTTACTTTTAGAAACGTCCAACTTGACTTTTAAACAACTCGACAAAATATCAGACATGGTTGCGCGTCGTGCAGGAATTTCCCAATCTTGTTTCTGGAAACCATTTTGAGGCAGATAGTCTTATGGTGAGCTCACAATTGAAAGGAATATATTAGCCTTTAAGTGTTGGGTGTGCGAAGCGCGAGCATCTCTCAAAAGGGTATTGCCTGCATGTTGCCATGGCAGCCTCTTGGCGAAAGCTAGGTTGGTCCTTAGGGAGTTGTACCCGAACATTTTACCTTAGAGTCAACTATTAAGACACTAGGGTCACCTCCATTGATTTTGGAGTCCAAACGATACACTAAAACAAGGAAAACATACTTGTACACACTAGCACACAAATGTCTAGTTTTCGGACGTCTTGGTCGTCCTTTGACGTTAGACTTCAAAACTCTTTAGAACTTACTTCAAAGGCTGCACTTCCTTATTTTAAAAAGTCATTTACTCATAAAACATTTGTGAGGCTCTAGTTCGTCCTATTTTAAATTTGAGGGTAGTTACAATAACCCCCACTTGGCAACATTTGTCCTCGAATGACACTTAAAACACTTCGAAGGACTCAATAACCCAACTAGCAGCTCAGAATAAACAATTAATACAACCTAACATTCAATGCACCAAACTTATGAGGAACACTAACTTCATATCATTATGCACTCAATGAAACACAAACAAGTAGAAACTATCTCCACAACTCATAGTACACACATGCTTCATCATACTATTCGCCATTTGGAGGACTACCTTCTGAATCTTTATGCATGCTCATAATTTTATCATAAGGCCAGATATTCAATCGATTATAGATCCACACATATGCATGATCAATATTTCAACTCATGAGGGCATTAAGCAATTCATACAAGATGCACATAACTCATGAGTACTGTAGATCAACAACAATCTTATCATTTAGATATAATAGCATTAAGGACATGCATAACAATGTGATTTTTAGTTATGTTTAAGGAGGAACTACATTCTTCTAATCAAATCTACACAGATGGAATCATAAACCTCATATTCAAGCATTTCACAAAGTTCATTCTTTTAAGGATAAATTCTCAACTTTAACCAAAGCATTTTCTTACTCCCTTTCTTATGAAGTCAAAATGGCAGGTCATACCAAACACATCACAACATTAGGAACTTATATCACAAAATTTCAATTTATAGCATACAGTAGTTTTAATGAACATGCATCATGTAGGGAAAGTATTATATATCATAGGCATATATCAATAATATTGGCTAGATACACCATAACTTCTACAAAGTGAGCCTTCATTAACACTTCCAAACAACACAAAATCTCATATTCTTAGAGAGAATTTATTTTTTCTCATTTTAAAGAAAGATCAACATCTCAATGGGGAGCAAAAAATGCCCTCACATCAAAAGTTTAATCAAGCATGTTCATCAAAACATCTCATGAAGTCAAAGGCACATTTATCATATTAGGATGCATAAAAACATTAGAAACATGTAAATTACGAAAATTCCTTTTTTCCTATAATAAGAATATTTCAAAACATGTATAGCGTAGTGTCATCTAGGACATGCATACCTTATAGAGGACATGCAACTTATACTCACGTGAGAGACTCCAAGACACGAACTAGCTACTAGGAACTTTATGGTCTCAATATTGAGTAAGAATAGAAGGAAAAAAATATAGAGATATCCCAACCTTACTACTCAACTCATCATCCCCCGCGTTGGTCAAACATATCTAAGAGCAAATTATCTTACCTAGGAGCTCTTTAACTAACTAACCTTACTAATGATGCAAACTTCCCCCCCCCCCCCGCTTGGTATTTAAGCTTTATACAAACTCTTTTAAGTGTTACCTCATACCACTCTAGTGACTGAACTATTTCTCACTAAATCGTAACTACACTCCATTAGGTGAGGATTTACAGAATCCAAAAATGAGTATTTATGCCACTAAACTTCATATCATTCACAAAAAGTTGTTCTCAACATGGAGAAACTCAAGGATGTTCAATGTACGAATATTAAGGGAACTCAAAACTTTACCATCTAGGCATATTATCCCCCACTTGGGGTGAGCTCAAACAACTCTTTATCACATCATATCATTTTTAGAGAATCCTCATGAACATTTATAAAATAGAAACAACATATAAAACATGCACCGTCATACACATGAAAACCAATTATCATAATTGAGGTTTATTCAATAGACACCATGCATTTCCTTAAGCAACCCTTAAGTAATACTTAATAAAATGTATCACCTTAAGGTCACCAAAGATGATCTTTCATATAGTCCTTATCAGTTAACCCAAATATATGACTAAAGTCATAAGCACATCATAGGGAATAATCTTCACCTAAGACAACCCCCAAATCACAAAAGTGCAATGTGCAAGTAGCATCCCATAATATTAATTACACCAACTGATCCTAGGAAGCCACCCTACACTAGGCACATCATATTCAACAAGTCACAACATGTTCATTTATCATTAGACAAAAGACCAATATACTTCATTATGTTCCGATAAGAACTCCATCATTCGTTACCTCTTATTTATAACCCATTTAATACATATCATAGGTAAACAACCCTCACAATACTATCACAAGTTTACTTGTGCAATGCACACATGGAATCTCATTATCCACATATACTACGCAAACCCAATAAGAAGTCATAAATATAATTCACATGAATAATCATACTTCATATCTTGACATAAGCAAAGTCGATCTTAACATGCATTCATTCTGATTATGCATAAACATAAGTATTTCTTCCATAAAAGACTCAAATATTATCCTCTCTTAAAGTCCAATGTACAATGCATGGGTAGAGTCCATAGTCCTACCTATGCTCAGTAAACTTCTCAAGGAGTTATGGCTTGAGTTCATATTCTTATCCTAGTTCATTTCTTAACTTTCGGAAGGCATAGACATAACCAACATAGATCATGTGAACTACAGGGAATCCGATATTCTACTCCCACAATGAAAAAAAATGGTAATACTTCTTAAGGTAGAACATTCATATATAATTGTTATCTAAGTGAATATACTAATCTAAGACCTTTGGGGCACATAGTTATGGAACATGAAGATTGCTAATAGAAACCTTAACTTTCTAGACGTGGAGGTTTCCATCTCATCAGACAACATATTTGTTGGGAACCCGGATTTCTAAATGTGAAGATTCTCGTGTGGGAAACTGGACTTACTAAACTTGAAGCCCCCACTCTCATATTTCATTTTCACTTTATTCTAAACTCAAACGCCCTTTTTAAACATCTTTAAGCCTTTGCTTACCATTCTTCATATAAGAGGATTTAGGGACTTAAATCTCTCATATATCATATAGCTCAAAGGTTTCTAAGATGAGAATGACCTTTTATAATATAACCTACATTATGTGAGAATGTACTTTTACATAATCATAACATATTCATAACATAGTCTATTATTGATGAAATTGAAGAAACATTTCAAGAGACTCACTTTCACTAGATTATCATAAACCTTTTCATTCATACATATGTTAGAATGCCATTAACATAAACACCGTTAGATAACACATGTCCATACTTAACTAATCATATACTTTTCATGCATAAGAAAATACAAAGGTGTATATAAGAATTATCCTGTCAATCAACACCCCAAATATATCATACTCATAGTTATGTATGGGGTTGTGTGTGAACATATTTGTCCTCATAATGACATAATAGAAAACATATTGGTATTTAGGGAAACTTCAATTCAAAGGATCACAACACATTTAGAATATCCCTCAAGTAATGAACAACTCACATATATAGCATTTTAAGGGACTCTAGACCACACACACCCATTTCATCATAGGAGACAATAACATATTCAACATTTTGAATAGAAAACACCTAACATGCTTAAGATCACATATTCATATAGGGATCATATATGTAGGGGTAGTTCCACACTAGTAATTATCACATTAAAGCATGTAGGCCTTACCTTACCCTACCATTCTCATACATCTTATACTTCACCTGATCAATACAACTTAATTGTGATACTACATTGAGAACAACATAGATAAGGAATACATTCCTACTTATGATCATCATAATACCAATTTACTTTACATGTATTTCCCCCAAGGCCAATGATCACAACGTGTATAGATAGACAAGATGTAAACACCACATCTATAAACAGATCAAACCATACAACATCAGTTCACATACTATTGACTAGAAACTAGGTCGCTTATAATTTTTCCAAGCCATGATCAACATAGATAAATCCTCCACAATTCATAATCAATAGATATAAATAAAAATTGAATCTAACAATATAATTCAATTAGAGTACAATTAATTAACATAAAATCATATTCGCAAACGTCCACATCATATTCAAATTTTGAGAATTAGGAGAATCATGGGTTATTTAATAAATATCATAGTAAATCATCATGAAAAAACTAATTCATCATTTATTCATCGTCAAAACTTAGAAATTTTTTTTACAAGGAACTAATGCATTGATTGAAAATGGGAAAATTTGATCATAGAATATCTTTGGAAAATCATTGGTAAAACTTGTTGAATGAAACGTTATCAAAATATAAAGAGTAACCGTACTTTATTGATTGAAGAACGATAAAAATTGGAGAAGAAATCAGTTGAAAACCCATCTCCTATATTGATCTAGGGATTAGCCTTCAATGGAGTTTTGAGAAAATCTATTTGGGAGAGAAGGGTTTTATTTTGAAAAATTAATTCTAATTCTAGGTTTAGGGGTTTTATTTAACTTAAAATACCTAATAATAGATAAAAATAACCATCCACCAAATAGCCAAAAAAATACCTACAATTTATTGTACTTTTAGAAATGTCCAACTTGACTTTTAAACGACGCGACCAAATTTTTGACATGGATGTGCATCACGGAGGCACTTCCCTATCTTGTTTCATAAAACAATTTTAAGGCAGAAAGGTTCTTGAGGAGTCCGTAATGCAATGTCAGCATTTTTCCATTAAGTTTCGGGCATGCGACGTGCGAGCACCTCCCTATAAGGGTGCTGCTTGCATGATGCCTTTGCAGCCTCTTGGCCAAAGCTTGGTTCCACCTCAAGGACCCTTATGTTGGTCCTTGGGTACTCTTGCCCTAATGTTTTGACCCTAAACTCAATTATTGAAATACTAGTGTAACCTCCACTTATTTAAGACTCCAAAATACACACCGAGACAACGAAAACATGCTAGAACACACTAGCATACAAAAGACTAGTTTTGAGACGTCTTCGTCGTCCTTTAACGTTAGACTTTCAAACTCTTTAATACTGAATCCAAAGGCTGAACTTCATTATATTAAAAATTTATTAACCCATAAAACTTATGTGAGGCTCTAGGTCATCTAATTCATTTTGAGTGTTGTTACGTTTCTTAAGGAGTTCTACATGGTGTAAGGGTGGGTATGGGACTTCTCTTACTCATTGCACTTGTGAGATCCTAAGAGATGGTTGTAGTAGTGTTATTTTGGTAACTATGTTGATTGAAAAATATGTATTTTAAGATATGGGTGATACTTATGAATATTACAAGTTATGATGAAATGTGAGATTATGAAGGTATGTATTAAGTCGGTTGCTTAATATGATACTTAGCTTTGGATAGGGTCATGTGATTCTATTCTTTGCATTGCACAAGTATAGCTTGGTCTGTCTACATTTTGAGAGGATATTATATTGGGTTGTCTTATGATGCTTCACTTATGTGCATATTGTTTTTAATCGACAAAAAGCATGTTCTGACTTAAATGTCCTTTTATTCATGTTTCAATGGTTTTGATGCATAGAAGTCATACTTAGTATGTGTGATGTATTAACCCATATTTCTTCCCTTTTCCCAAATATTATAAGTTCAGGTCTTTTAGGATATTTCAAGGATATTTCTCAAGACACTTGGTTTTGCTTCTCCAAGTTGGTGACTCCTCATGTCCAAGGACAAGACCCTTATGTTCTAGCTGTTAGTTCCTTTGCTTATGTTGGAAGTCATTGTTGTATTTCTTATTTCTAGACTTCTCCTTGATGTAAGGCCTAAGTCCGAATTTCTGCACTTTAATGTCTAGATGGTATGATATGACGAAGTGAGATTCTATTTTTCATATATGAAGTGAAATTGAACTTCCAAAGTAAAAGTTTCAACTTTTTCCGCATTTTTATACTATGTTACATGATATGAAGAATTTTAAGGGATTTTATAAGTCATCTTCAAGGGAAATTATGTTGGTAATGACTAGGGGTTGCTCTCTGGTCGTTGCATACTTGGTACCAGAGCATAATGTTCAGAATAATATAGGATTAATGTCACAAAATAACACATCGAGTAGAGTCTTGTTCATGGGTGTGAACCACTCCACACTATCAATGAAAGATTATGAGATACTATGGAACTTTAACTCTGTTGACATATATTAGTCGTTCTTAAAACTCATAGCTCTATCCACTCCTTCCTTCTAGTCCTTTTCTTATGCTTATAGGCAATGAATACAAGAAATAGTAATTCTCGAAGGACGGAGGAAGAACATGTGAATGAGGTAGTTCCCCCTCAAGCTCCTCTAAACCCTTAAGTTCCTATTGAAGAAGAGTCTATGTCTAATGTCGAGATAAGGGCAGATATTCATAGTTTGACTCAATTGTTGGAAACTCAAGTGTCTAGGGACACTAAGGTGCAAGTCAACCCCAATGGTAGCACTATCATTTCTAGGATTGGGGATTTCACAAGGATAAATCCCCTTACATTATTTGGCTCCAAAGTGGAGGAGGACCCGCAAGTGTTCATGGATGAAGTTTCCAAGGTGATAGATATTATGGGTGTGTCTTCATAAGAAAAGGAGGAACTATCTGCCCATCAACTCGAACATGTGGCTCAATTTTGGTATGAGTAATGGAAAGAAAAAAGGCCTATTAGAGAAAGTCTGGTTGGTTGGGCATCATTCAAGACGAATTTTCTTGATAGGTTCCCCTTGGAATTAAGGGAGAGAAAAAGCAAGAATTCATCAATCTTTTTCAAGGGGGTATGAGTGTGAAGGATTATAGCCTCAAATTCTCGACTATCCAAACATGCTCCTACTATGGTGGTGGAATCTATGGCTAAGATGATTATAAGCATATCCGACCTTGTGGTTAATGAATGTAGGTCGGCTATGTTTATTACTAGTATGTACATATTTCATCTCATCGTTCATGCAAAAAAAATTAAGGAGCAAAATCTTAAGCAAGTTAGTAAGGAGTTGAAGAGGATAAGGGCTGAAGATGGAAATTTTTCAAAGGCTAGGTTTGAGATTCATTATAATCCAAAGTTAAAGAAGAGGTTCCTCAACCAAGGATCTACTATCCTTACAAGGTCCAACAATGGTAAGGTGTCAATCCTAAATCCTCAAGAAGGAAGAGGGGGTGCTTCTTATGTACAGAAGCCTATTTGTGCTAAGTGTGTGCAGCGACCCTCATAATCAACTAGGTTGAATTAGAGCTTTGTTTATGTTTCATGAATTAATAATGTGTTAAAATAGTGAATTTTAGGGTTTGAAGTTAGTTTGGTAAGTTTGGAAGTCAAACGCCAAGGGACGACCAAGACATTCGGAAACTAGTCTTGTGTGTATGATAGTGTGTTCTTATTTGTTGTACATGTTTTTAGGTATTTTTTTGAGTATAAAACAATTTTGGATGACCCTAGAACCTACAAAGACATACAAAGGGTCAAAACGTTCTAGTATGACTCCCCAGGTACCACCTTAAGGGTAACCAAGGAAGACCCAAACGTTAGCTAAGGGAGCTGCCGGGCACCCAAGATGTGGAGCCAACGGCGCATTGCTCCTGCAACACTTGAAGGGAAAATGTTTCCCTGCGAAGTGGAGCCAATATGTACCATTGTGTCCCAAAATAAATTCTAGAACCAAGATCTGGATGTGACCCCACGACACGTCGCCATGACCCAGATTTGCTCGCCTCATTTTTAACTCAAATTAGACTTTGGAAAAGGGTCCAGTTAGTGTAGAGTCTCTTTTGGGAACTTTTAAGATTATTTATGGACGGTTTTAAGGTCACTTTAAAACCCAAATTCACCCATAAAATTAAAACCCTCAACTTCTGAAGAAAACATTTCCAAAACCTTTACTTGAAAATCCTCAATTGAAGAAGCTTTGAAGCTCCAAGGAAGAAGATCAAAATTCTTCAAGTTTCATCACCAAATCTCGTGGTTTTTCTCCTATAAGGTATGGTAGTTCATCCTTGAATCTTATTTCACTCAAGGAGTCATTCCAAAGATTTTTCAAAAAAGTTTCAAACTCCAAATTCTTCTATTTTTTCTTCATGGGTCTTCGAATAAAAATGTTTTAATGAATCAAATATATAACTTTAATGCTAGTTGATGATTTTAAGGTCAAAACCCCAATTAACCCCTGCTCATGCATATTCCCAACTTTTGAGTTATGAAATGGGATTATAGTATTTTAATAGATAATGTTAGAGTTGTGTTTCTTAGATTATATTGTAGGGTACCTACTCTCTTATTATGCTTTATTAAGATTATTTTGTGAAATTTTGAAAAAAGGTGGTAAAGTCTTGGATGAAGGGTAAGTTGATCTATGTTGCTTAGTTTTTTTATTGAATTCCCAAGAGCTTTCTAAGATATGTTGGAGGTTGGATAGGCTTCGTGATTTTGGATGGAGTATTCAAAGGTAACCTTTTGGGATAAGTTCTTTGTATTAGTTAAGATGTGGTGCTAGATAGTTTTCCCTTAACCTATAGTCAATGAATGTTCAAAAATCCATGAAGGAGTTATGCTTAGCACTGAGTGGATCCGAAGAGTGGGTCGATGCTCTGGATGAGTAGAGATGTTGTATCCAATGTACCTCTTGAGATTAGTGATCTTCGTTAGTAGAGATGTGTTACTTTGAAGAAATCTCCTTATCCTGTAACTATACCCCGCATAGGTGTAGCTATTGGATAATCTATGTAAAGGCTAAGAGTATGACCCTACCTTAGGCAAGTGAGGATCCATCATTTGGTAGGGGTTAATACCGGAATTCCATGTCCAACTCTTATGGTCTATGTCAGTTAAAGCTAGGCCCTTTAAAATATATGTTATGAACCATGTCTTCTTAAGGTTTTACTCCCTACGGTAGGTGGTGGAATGGGACGCTATCTATCGATTGCACAAGTACACATTTGGTGGGAGTCTCGATGTGTCCTAAAAAGAAAATTTATGAATGGGTCTTAAATAATATTAATGAAGTAACATTACTTTACGATAGATGTTAAGAGAGCATGTGGATATTATATCCTTTATTATGAAAGCTATGTTTATGATGAATATGATGTGATATGATGTGGATAGTCTAAGGGAATTCTCAAGGATAACTATGGTGGGAGTAGTATCATGGGATGCTACTTTCCCGTTGCAATGAGTGTAAGTTGGGGGTTGTCTTGGAGGGTGATTTTTATGTGAAGTTCCTAAATGCATGTATGTTTCTTCTAGTATCCTTAGTAAGGAATGTTGACTTATTAAATAAAATTAACCATGCTTATGTTTTGTAGTCTTAAGTATCACTTGAGTGTGTATTGAAGATATTGTATGGGCGGTTTCTTCACGTCTTACCTTAGTAAGTCTTAGGATAACTTTTGATAGGAAAAGTCTATATAATATGGGTTTACTGTTAAATATGATATTATATTGAAGTTATGGATGTTTTACCTTATATGTTAAATGATGATTTACATGATGTTTTGTGACTTGATTCATGAAGGTTTTACTGAAACAGCATGAAAGGATTGTTTAAACTAAAATGTCCTCTTTTGCATGGTTTTGCATAATGTCATACTTAGCACACTTTTTGAACAAACCCTATGCTCTTTTATATTCCAAATTATAGGTGTAATGAAAGTGAAGGGTTTTAGAAAGTAAAGCTTGGGAAGTTTGCTTCTCTCAAGATTGGTATGTCATCATATGTTCGAGGAAATAAACTATATTTCTTTTAGTTTCTTCATTTAAGATTTGTATAGGATTTATTATGTTTCTTTCAATGTGAAGGGTCTTGAATCTATGATGTTTAAGACGTCTCTAAGTTGTCTTATGAAGATGAGACTTGTTCCTTAGTTGTTACAAAAGAGTTTCTTAATATTTATGTCGTGAAAAGTTTGTATTCTGCACTACTATTCACACCTATGTAATGACTAATAAATAAGATGCTTTTCCAAGACCATCAAGAGGTTGACGGCATGGGTAACTTCAGTAGGGTTCACTCCGGTCGTTACAGTGTGGTAGAAAACATGAAGCCAAGTTCCTAGTTGGATCGGGTAATTGCTATAGTTGTGGTAAGAGTAGAGGGACTTCTTTATTTAAAAGGCTCAAGGAAGGGAAAATTTTCAAATACAAGAAAGTGTTTTGAATTCTAATGCTCCTAAGAAGAACCACTTATATGATCTTTACTTCCGAGGTGATCAAGATCACTCTCCCGATGTTATTACCGGTATGTTGCAAGTATTTTCAATAAATGTTTATGCATTATTGGATCGCAGTGCCACTTTCTCTTTTTTAACTCCTTTAGTGGCTATGAAATTTGATTTGTTTCCCAATTTTGTAGATGAACCCTTTTCGGCATCTAACCCAGTGGGTGATTCCCTAGTTGGTAGAAAGTCGATAAGGGTTGTCTTATTTTTTCCCAATAGAGTCATATTGATTGATTTGATAGAACTTGATATGTTAGATTTTGATGTTATTTTGGGGATGGATTGGCTACACGTTTGTTTTATTTCCATTGATTGTACAACTCGTGTAGTAAAGTTTCAATTTCCTAATGAACCCTTTTAAGAATGGAACTGGGGAAACTTATATCAAAAAAGTAAAATAATTTCATATCTTAATGCTTGTAAGTTGATTTCTAAGGGATGTCCCTATAATATTGTGAGAGTCAAGGATCTTGACTCCGAGACTCCTCCATTAGATTTGTTCCCCGTAGTGATGGATTTTTCGGAAGTCTTTCTCGATGACTTGCCTCGAATTCCTCCTTAATGGGAACTGTATTTCGGCATTGATTACCGGATACAAAATTCCATCTCAATCCTTTCTTACCCAATGTCCTAGGGCGAGTTGAAAGAATTAAAGGCTCAACATTAGGATTTCTTATATAAGGTTTTATTCAACCAAACATATCTCCATGGCGTGCCCCGGTGCTATTTGTGAACATTAAAGATGGTTCTCTTCGTATGTGTATTGTCCACCAGAATTGAACAAGGTCACCATAAGGAATAAATATCCACTCCCTATGATTGATGATTTGGTTGACCAACTCCTACGAGCGAGTTACTTTTCCAAAATTTACATAAGGTCGGTTTACCACCAACTTAGAGTGAAATGTGTTGATATTATGAAAATAGCCATTCGAACAAGATATGGTCATTTTAAATTCTTAGTTATGTCTTTTGGTGTAACAAATTCCCCAAAGGCTTTCATGGACCTTATGAATTCAGTTTATAGAAGTCTTCTGGATTTTTTTGTGATTGTCTTTATTACGATATCTTGATACACTCTAACAGGGAAAATGATCATATGAACGATTTGATGATAGTTTTTCAAGTCCTTAAGGATAACCAACTTTTCGTTACATCTAGTAAATGTGAATTTCGGTTGAGATCAATTGTTTTTTTTTCACAGTGTCTCTAGTGAAGGCGTAGAGGTCAATCTGAGAAAGACATATGTGGTCAATAGTTGGCCTAGACATTCGAGTCCTACCAATATCTAAAGTTTTTTGGGTTTTGTTTGGTACTATAAGAGCTTTTTTTAGGGATTTTAATCTATCACATCTCCATTAATGGCCTTGACCCAAAAAAATCCAAGTTTGATTAGTCGAAATCATGTGAAAAAAGCTTCCAATTATTTAGAGATAAACTCACCTACGCTTCGTTGTTGACCTTACCGGAGGGTTTGAAGGTTTTCTGGTCTATTATGATGCATCCTGAGTAGGTTTGGGTTGTGTCCTCACACAACATGGAAAGGTGATAGTATATGCCTATAGACAACTCAAGGTTCACGAGAAAAACTACTGGACTCGTGACCTTAAACTTGGTATCATAATGTTTACTTTGAAAATATGGAGACAATACCTATATGGAGTTCATGTATATATGTTCATCAATCATATGAGTAACCAATATGTGTTCACTCAAAAAGACTTGAATCTACGTCAAAGAAGGTCATTAGAGCTTTAAAATGATTATGATATGACAGTCTTTTACAACCTGAGGAAAGTTAATGTGGTTGTGAATGCTTTAAGTTGAATGTCTATGGGTAGTGTGACTCATGTTGTTGATCATAAGGAGTTAGTAAAATATGCACATAGGTTGGCCCGGTTAGGTGTTCGACTACAATAATTTCCAAAGGGTGCTTTCGTGGTTTGTCACAACTCCGAGTCATCTTTAGTGGTTAAGGTAAAATCTAAGCAAAATCTTCATCCTCTACTGATGGAATTGAAGGAATCAACTCTTATAAATCTATAAAACTTTTTCTCAAAGAGAAGATTGGGTTCTTAAGCACCAAGTAAGCCTATGTGTACCAGGTGAGGATGGCCTAAGGGAAATAATCTTAGAAGAGGCCCATGAGTCCCAATATACCATCTATCCAGCGGCAACCAAAATGTATCGTGACTTACGCAAGATTTGTTGATGGAATGGAATGAAAGGGTACATAGCAAACTTTATGGCTAGAAGTTCAAATTGCCAACAAGTCAAGGCAAAGCACCAATGAGCGGGAGGTCTAACTCAAGATATTGATATCCCCACTTGGAATTTTGTAGATGTCAACATGTACTTCGTGGTAGGTTTGCCTCGTACTCATAGGCAACACGACTCGATTTGAGTTGTTTTTTATAAGTTGACTAAATCAACCCATTTTCTTCCTGTCAAGGTTTTTCATTTAGAGAAAGATTATTCTAGATTGTACAGTAAGGATATCGTATATTTGCATGGGCCTTTTTGTCAATCATTTCGGATAGAGGTGCCCAATTTACTTCCAACTCTTAGAGGACTTTCCGAATTGGGCTAGGTACTCAAGTGAAACTTAGTACCCCATTTCACCCTCAAACGTATGGTCAAGCGATGAGCACAACCTAAACCCTAAAGGACATCTTGAGAGCGTGTGTTATTGACTTCAAAGGTAATTTGGATGACGACCTACGTATGATATAACTTTCCTACAACAATAGCTCCCATTTGTGTATTTCTATGGCACCATTGAATCACTTTATGGTAGGAGGTGTAGGTCTCTGTTTGGGTGGTTTGAAGTGGGTAAATTTGCTCTTCTAGGTCACGAGGTAGTTTATGAGGCCACAAAAAAGTTTGAAATATAAGAGATAGGTTAAAAACAACTTATAGTCGGAAAAAGTCATATACCAACAATAGAAAGAGGGATGTTGAGTTTGAAATAGTTTATTGGGTCTACTTGAATACTTCACCCATAAAAGGGGTGTTGAGGTTTGGTAAGAAGGGGAAACTTAGTACCCGGTATGTGGTCCATTATAAAATCTTGAAAAGACTTTGAAAAGATGCTTATAAGTTTAAATTTCAAAATGAATTGGCCCCAGTTCACCAGGTATTCCATGTTTCTATGCTCAACAAATGTATAACTGACCCGTTTCTAATCTCCCTCTATAAGGTTTGGGGGTGTGAGAACCTTTTTTCTAAAGAAGTTCCAGTTGAGATATTAGATTTTCAAGTTATAAAACTGAGGAATAAAGATGTTGCCCCCGTAAAAGTCCTACGGAGAAACCATCTAGTTAAGGGTTCAACATGGGAGGCCGAGGCCAACATGATGTCCCACATTCCTCATCTTTATCCTCTTACTCCTAGCGAAACTTGAGGTTAGTAGTTTCCCTTAAATGAGAGTTTTGTATAATGTTTAACTCATTATGGGATTTTTGTATAACGTTTAACACATCATGTTTTTCTAATATGTGAACATTCTCGTAGAATTTCAAGCTTAAATTGAGTTTTCATGATTATATTCCTCATAGTGGAGTTGTACTTATATGTATTGTGTTATATGGTTCTCATGAGAGTACTATTGAGCATGTTTAATGTTATTTTGAGAATAAATTAGCATGTTAACTCTTTAATGGTCATATTAAGATCATGTATAAATGGAGAAGGTAGTTCCTCTTTGTATGATATAAAATGATGGGTTTTTGTATGTGATGAGTTATGGATTAAGTTCGTATGTTTTCATCCTATGATTATGTGTTGAAAGCAGTTGAGAATTCCTCCTATGAGCTGTGATTAATTTATTGCTTGTTGTAGGGGTGCTAGTTTTGAGTCTTTTTCCCCTGTAAAAGGTTTAAGGTGTCATTCACGAACGAATGTTTCCGAAAGGGGGAGGGGGTATTTTAACATCCAGGAAATTATATGACCTAAGTTAGAGACTAACCTAATGAATTATGACCTAAAACAGAGGTACTCAAAGTCCTATGTGTTTGGTGAAAAAGTCTTGGATGTTTGGAGGGTTGAGAGATGAACAATGAAGTAGAAATTCGATAAGGACGGAATCGGACATATTCTCCGCGCAATGCACATATATCCAGATCTTGAAAATTTTCGGTCCGAGTCGCGGAGGCACTAACACAAGGTATTTTGCCTCAAAAAACATTTTTGAAAAAGGAATTTGGACCTTGTTGCGCATCTCGGACCCACCTTCAATTCTTGATAATTTTGGGATTTAATGAAAAGTCAAGTTGACTTTTGTTTTAAGGTCCAACTAGTGTATGGGTGTGTTGGGAATTTTGGAGGTTTAATATATATAGGTTTTAGTCATTTTACACCCATTCCCCAATGAAAAATGAAAAACACTCAATTAGAAGGCAAAAAAATATTGAATTTTTCTCTCTTTCTCCTAAACCTCCATTTATGAACTTTGGAGCTCCCAGAAGAGGATCAATTCTCAACGGATTCAACTCAATATCGTGGATAAATCTTCATTAAGATATGGTTTATTCCACTATTGGAATTCCTTTTCCAAGAGGTCACTCCAAAGATGTTTTCAAAATTCCCCAAAAATCTAGGGTTTTTCACTACACATGGGTCTTTTTTGAAAAACAAAATCATGAGTCAATTATGATGAATTATGATTACTTATGGTTTTTTAGGTGTATAATGATGGATAATTGTTGTTGTTCACTTTGAATGCCCTTGTACCCACGTTCTTCCCCAATTTCATAAATCTTTCATAGGATATGATCAATGGATTGAAGATAATGAATATATCAATTGTTTATATTGATGTTAGTTAGATTATTGCTCTATAAATGACCTTTTTTATGTATTTTTTATGCATTGTTAGGTGATTGAAGTATGAAGACCCATGAAGGGCAAGAAGTTATTACTGTTTGTTCTTACTTGAACTCAATTTTGAAAGATGAATTAGTTAGATAGTAATGATGTTATATCTAATGTGTTATTGTAGTGTTAATGACAAGGTCCCATCAACCTTAAACATATATTCCTTAATTAGCTATAAAGTATGTATTTATGTTATGGTATGATTGCTATATGATTTAAAGGTAGTTCTTAAGATTATAATGAAATGATAAAATGGAAGGGTTATTAACTTGCTAGTGTTTATAAGGTGAAAGGATTGTTCTCACTTATGAACCTCTATGAGCTATTATGAAGAGATGTTTGCATAAGGGTCTAGTAATGTCTAATATAAACTTGTGTGGTGACAAAAGATGATTACTAAAGGTAATAGATGCTTCGCACCAAAAGGACTTGTAAATTAATGGGGGTCTCGCATTTAGTACGTTCGGCTCCAAAAATGAGTTTCCTCATGTTTAACAAGTCCAGATTTTCCAACATATGTGTTGTCTCATGAGATGGAAACCCCCACATTAAGAAAGTTAGGGTTTATTGTAAAAATCTCTTTGACCCTTAACTACATAGACACATAAGGCTCTAGCTTAGTGGATCCACCTAGATAACTATGTACAAAATGTTACACCTTTGGCAAGTGCTAACCCTCTCTTTTTGGTGTGGGAGTGGAACATAGGATTCCATGTAGCTTACATGATCTAATGTCGATTATTGCAACCTCTTTCCCTAATGTAAAAGTAAATGAATCACGGAACTCTTAATAGGGCTTTCTTAAGAAGTTCTACATAGTGTAATGGAGGGTATGAGACTTTTCTTACACATTGAACTTGTGGGATCCTAAGAGATGCTTGTAGTAGTATTATTTTTTGATTATGTTTATTACGACTTATGTATGTTAAGTTGTGTGTGATGTTTATTAATATGGAAAGTCATGATAAAATATGAGATTATCAAGTTATGGATGAAGTAGGTTGTTTAATGTGATACTTAGATTTTGATAGGGTCATGGGATTCTATTCTTTGCATTACACAAGTACAGCTTGGGTTGTCTACATGTTGAGATGATATTATGTTGGGTTGGCTTATAATGCTTAACTTATGTGCATATTGGGTTTAATTGATAAAAAACATGTTTTGACTAAAATGTCTTTTTATGAATGTTTCAATGGTTTTTATTTATAGAATCCATACTTAGTAAATGTGATGTACTAACCCATATTTTCTTCCCTTTTTCCCAAGAATTGTAGGTTCGGGCCTTTAAGGAGATTTCAAGACTATTTCTCAAGACACTTGGATTTGCTTCTCCAAATTGGTGAGTCCTAATGTCCATGGACAAGACCCTTATTTTCTAGATTTTAGTTCCTTTTCTGATATTGGCCGACATTGTTGTATTACCAATTTATAGAATCCTCATTGATGTAAAGTCTAAGTCCCAATCTCTACACTTAAAAGTGTAAACATTCATGCATTTAACAACTTCACATCAAGACCATCCTCTAAGACAATCCCCCAAGTTACGCTAGTGAAATGTGAAATAGCATCTCATACTTCTACTCCCACTTAGTGATCCTTAGGAATCACTATAGACTAGGCATATCACATTTAATCATTTACATAGCCTTCATCGACATTAGACAGAAGATCAACATGCTTCGTTAACATTAGTCATATAATAAACATGCTTTATTAACATCATATGGTAACCCATTCATTTATCTTAATTACAAGGACGAACCAAGACTTCCACTAAATTTCTACTTTTACAAAGCATAGATGGTTCCCCATTCAACCACAGGTAAGGAGTACACCCTTAGGAAGAACTAGTTTAGTACGTTGTCACGACCCAAATCGGGGCCGCGACTGGCACCCACATTTACCCTCCTATGTGAGCGAACCAACCAATCTAACCTTAACATTTCAATGTATAACAACAGAAAAATAATGCGGAAGACTCAACTCATTAATAAAAACCAATTCAATAACTACTAAAATTCAACATCTATTATTTCCCAAAATCTGGAAGTCATCATCACAAGAACATCTACGATCAAATTACTAAACTAAAAATGTCTAGGAAGCTAAAACAAATAAAAGCTAGTCCCTGCCGGAAGTTCAAGGCATCAAGACTTGAAGAAGAAGATCCAGTCCAAGCTAGACGCATTAGCTCACCCTGAATTTCCGATGAAGTGAAGACTGGCTAGATTACTGTTGAGTTGAAGAAGACGGTCCGTTTGCTGCACTCCACAATTAACAAAGAAGAAAACATAAAATTAGGGGTCAGTACAAACCACAAGTAGTGAGTAGATATCATCGGCCAACTCAAAATAGAAGATAATATATATCAATAATATCATAAATCAACTATAAACTCAACATGTAGCAATAACAAGTACTATAATCATCAATAAGTACTATCAAGTTCATCCATGAGGACTCAAGCCTCATTACCATACTCATTTGGGAATTAAGTTCATTTTGTTTGAGTAAGTTATCATCTTTCAGGATTCATTATCATTCTTCCTCTTGTGTCGGTACGTGACACTCCGATCCCCTACTACTATGTGTCGGTACGTGACACTCCGATCCCCTAATTCTACGTGTCGGTTCGTGACACCCGTCCCACTAATACTATGTGTCGGAACGTGACACTCCGATCCACTAATACTATGTGTCGGAACGTGACACTCCGATCCCCTA
>CM064965.1:24514940-24715466 GCA_032847665.1 Solanum chilense
TGTGTCGGTACGTGACACTCCGATCCCCTAATTCTACGTGTCGGTTCGTGACACCCGATCCCTTAATACTATGTGTCGGAACGTGACCCTCCGATCCACTAATACTATGTGTCGGAACGTGACACTCCGATCCACTAATCTCATTCTATCCGTTCATCAAGCCTTCTCTATACCAAGGCATCATCAATCCCATTACTTTAATACATCAAGCCTTCTTTTATACCAAGGCATCATCATTAATAACGTAGATTAAAGTTTCTTCCAAGATTTTGGGATTCAATAGTTTTCATCATGCTTGCTTTATCAAAATCACATAATGATATTCATGCAAGCATACAATTAAGCATATAGCAGGGTTCACAATACAATCAATACATATCATTCACTATTAAGAGTTCACTACGAATATCGTAAAAACCATAACCTACCTCCACTGAAGAATTGGAATCAACAAGCAATTTCCCAAGCTTTGATATTCCTCCCTCTCGATCGATTTCTCTCCCTCTTTCTGTTCTTTCTCTTTTTCTTATTCCAAACCCTCTTCCTTTTACCCTAATTAGTATACAATTAAGAATAAAAGATGGCAATAATACCCCACTAATTAAACAAAAGTTACCTCTTTTATCCCTCAAGAATTTGAGTTATTAGTATAAACCCACGAAATCTATAATTAAGGAAAGAATAGTCCAAAACGTCCCTTAAAACGGGTAAAGAAATCCAACTCCGACTGGGATTACGCAACCTGTGACGGCCCGTCGTGCCTGCGACGGTCCGTCACGCAGGTCGTCACAGCATCTTAGAACTCCATTTTTCGCTAAGTAGACTGTGACGGTCCGTCACGCATGTGACGGTCCGTCCTGCACTTCCGTCATGACGTTCAGAAACTCATTCCCCGTACCAAATTCTCAAGAGTTGTAAGTGTTTTGCAACGGAATCTCACGACGGTTCGTCGTAGCTATGACGGTCCGTCCTGCAGGACCGTCACAATTTACAGAGAGTCGATTTTAGAACACAATTTTTAGAATTCTAAGTGTTCTGGGACGATACACCCTCGACGGTCCGTCGTGCCCATGACGGTCCGTCGTGGTGACCGTCGTCTCAGCCAGTTTTTCCAGAAATAAAATCTGCTGCTCAAAACGACTAAACAGGTCGTTTCATACGTCCATTTGTGAGAGCTTGATTTAAACGACATAGACCACGAGAGCTTGACATGAAATCCCGTTATTAACCCTTACCAGATGAGGGATCCCTACTTTCCTTAGGCAGGGTCATTCTTTTAGCCTTTACATGGATCACCGATAGCTAAACCTATACGGGCACATAATTAAGGGATAAAGAGATCCCTTATAAGTACTACATCTCAAATCACGGAGAGTATTAATCTAAAGAGGTATAATAGACACAACATCAATAATCACGAAGAGTATCCACCCCTTAGTGAATTCCTCTCAATGTTAATCATAAAACCCAATGGAAATGTAAACATTCATTACATTCATTAGTGATAGGTTAAGAGAGTCTACCAAGTACTGCATCTCAAAAATCATTAATTCATTAGAAATCTCTTCAGGAATAGTGAGGTTGCTACTAGACACTACATCTCAACTCACGAAGAGTGTCCACCCCAAAATCCCCCTTTTTTATTCAATAGAGTTCTATTGAGAAAACCTTTCGGTAGACTCCCATTTATTACATTTTCATTAGCTTTATTCATCATTATTTACGCGCTATCATACTTCACATTCACAAATACTTCAACTAGTCATAACATCTTCAATAAACACATCCATTACTTCATAAGACATCTTTATGCACATACATCATAACATCACTTTACTTATCATTCAATGACTTCAAGGCCCTAATCACAATTCACATATACATTTATATATATCAAGTAAACATTGTCACCATAAGTGGACCATACCACACAAGATAAATTTAAGAAGACTAGAAACATTGAGGTCAACTTACACTTCGTCCAAGCCTCGATCACCTTTATTCAATTCTCAAACAATTCACCATAATAGGCATAATTGGTAGTAAAATAATCATAATACAACATAGAATAAACACAATTCGAATATTATCCAATCATATTCATCAAACCCACTTCATAATCAAAAATTAGAGAATTAGGATTATCATGGGTTGGTGGAATTTTTTTATCATAAATTCATCAATTAATATTGAAAACATAATAATGCATCCATTAAAACCATTTCATGCAAGAACACGTGCTTAGAATTCGAAATAAGACAGTTTAGGATTTTGAAACCTTTTTAAAAAAGCCTTTTTGGATTTGATCCTTGAATAGGAGAAGAATCAAGAATAAACTACCATACCTTATTAAAATAAAAATCAGGAAAATTGATGAAGAAACCACTGAAAATCTTCAATCCTAGTTTCACCTTATTTTCAACCTCCAATAAAGTCTTGACATAGTTTTTTAGGAGTGGGTTTTGACTTTTAAATGAAGTCTAAAATTAGGTTAAATGTATAAAAAAACATAAAATATTTAAAACACCTAAAATAACCGTGTAGGAATTAATTAGGATGTGGGGTGAATTGGCCGAACCATTGCAGAAACTACAGGTGGTGACCTACAACTACCACCTACGAATTGTAGGTGGTCTGACGGGGTCGTCCTACAACTCCATGGTTCTGAAATGAGGCTCCTAAAAGTGGGGTATAATCTCCCACAACTAAGTGTGGAGCGACGCCACCACCTCTGGGACTTCACTTCTCCACCGTCGCATCACATGGGTCGTCGATTAGAGCTGCTTTGGCAGGTTTATGGCCAATGTTTGGGTCCTCCTCAAGGAACCTTAGGGTGGTTATTGAGGAGGTGTACCTAAAAATTCAAAACTAAACATGACCATCTATATGTTGTCGGCCCCTCCTCTCATTTTAGGCACCAAATAATATATAAAATATGCAAAGGCACACAAGCACACACAAGACTAGTTTCCAAACGTCTTGGTCATTTTTCGACATTTGACTTCCAAACTAGTTAAACATCCACCTAAATCTATTATTCTTTATTTTTACACCTCAATAACTCATAAAACACATGATACGCTCTAGTTAATCATAGTTCATTTTAAGGGTTGCAACAAACAATGTGTGATGACACCTAGAATTTTCCCCATTGATCCGGATGACTAAGTGATGCAAGCTCTTGAAATGATGTTAGGCAGAAATTCTAAAGAGTGAAACGATTTGACATTTTATACCTCTTATGTGGTCAACCTTATGAGCGCATGAATGTTTGCTTGAACTTCTTTTGAGCCTTAGACTTTTATTGGAAAAAACATTATGCGATTGTAAACCTCTCTTTAACATTCATCATTAATCCTCATGAAGTGTGTCTTATTTTAATAGCCAACTTTATCCAAAATCCTAAGTTAGGGATGTGGTTAAAAGAGAAGGTAAATCATGAAAGCAAAGAAGTCTCCCTTGATCCATGATTTTGAGAAAGATGAAACCCCTTCATACAAAAAAAGGAGAGAAGAAAAAAAGGAAAAAAGGAAAAAAACACTTGTAAAATTGAGAAATAAAGTTACGAAAGTTGCAAAAGAAATGGGGCATCCAACATTCCATGGGAAATAAATAATAGGGTGAATCTCGAGCATGAGTGTGAATGTTGAAAAAAAGATAGAAAGTGAAGTTCATACCATATTTCATGAGGATAAAAACAACTGAACCTAAATTACCATACATTTATACTTAGCCCTGTTAAAAGCAATAAAAAGAGCTTTTTGATCTTGAGTGAGCTGAAGCGAGAGTTGATTGGAAAATAAGGGCAAAATTATGGGTGAAGTCATGCATGTGTTCATCTTTGTGAGTGCGAGAGTTCTTTATGAATCCGGGGCTTTAAATTGTTAAAGAAAAGTGTGTGATATGAAATAATTTTATGTGTGAGGGCACTGGACTACCTTTGTAGAGCATGAGCTTGCATTTCAAATATTGTGAACTAAGGAATCATTGGTAATGGTGAGTCACAACTTGAACCTTTGTGTGCACAATTGATGCGTGCATAAGTAAGTTGAGTATTTTTATATGCATTCATGATTGAGTCTTGTGTAGTACTGATTGAGACATCCTTTTTCAACTTCTAAACTTGAGTTTCACTTGAGGAGAAACAAAAATTTATGTTAGGGGTGCTGATGAGTCCTAGATTTTGACTCATTTAGGGCTTTATTTTTATAGATTTAGTTTCCTCAAATACTTATTTGTGCCAATAATTGATGTAAAACCTTTTATTTCTAGGTTTATGATTGAGGAACAAAGCAAGGACACTAATTTGCAATATGGAATAAAGTGAGCTGAAAGAATAAAGAAAATCAAGTTTTTGATCGCCAAGTCTACTTGAAGACTAGCCAAATGGATACTTGATTGCCTTAAGTTTGCGAGAGCAAAAAGGATTCATTGGATCATCATGTGGTTCCACAATGAAGTATTAAATCACCCAAAGTTACGGTCTTGACGATGTTGAGGACCAAGATAGTAGGGCGATGGAATTGACCAAAGGTCAATAAATTTATTTTTGAACATCATTATTCATAATCAATTAGATTTCTGATAATATAATTTCTTAGTTTTGAACATTTAGACAACTTTTCTCTAGTTTTCCTTTAGCTTGGAAGGATTGAAGTTTTTCACTTTTAAGAAATTGGAAGTAGATATTTGAGATTCCTCGACATGGACAATTGTAAAGATGATATTTATCTTACCTAGTTGATGGAAACTCAATTTGGTAACGATTTCTAACTTTCTGAGATTCTTCGACTTGGACAAATTATTGCGGTTTGATTATGTGATTATGGGTTGATTTAGCTTATGTGTATTGCTAATTATTAGTTTAAATGTTTTGTAAAAGTGAGTTCATTCAGTAATTGTAGTTTAATTTAGGAATTATAGCTGCAAATGTTGTTCTACCTTTTTATTTTTGGCTTGTTCGAGAGAGAGGTTTGAAAACTAAGCTTATTGATTCAGGGTCAGCGGGTATTTGGTCCACATGGGTTGAGATTGAGATAGTGAATCCTAAACCCAATGTCACACATTCATTTCGAGAGAGTGAATAAACTAAGGTGTAGGCTGGTCTTAATTTGGTTGCTTATTGATGTTCGAGGAAAATCAATTGTTCGAAAGAAAATTTATTCCCTCTATTGCTTAGTTTACTCACTAATATATAGTTGTTTCATAACAGTTAGAATTATCAATGTGTCTATATTAGCCTATAATCAAATCACATCCCAAGAACCCGTCTCATTATTGTTAATTCGTATTAATTTTCACTATTTGATGTTGACAATTCCAAACAATTACCATCTTATTTGAAATTTGTGTCACCCCCTTATTTGAATCATGTTTTTATTACATAAATTCTTTTCCTGTGACTAATTTCACCATATTAATAATTCTAAATTGAATCTTAAACACGTACCGCTCCCAGTGGGATTCGACCCCAACTCACTTTGTTGGGTTATATATTGATTAATGAGCGTTGACACTTAGAATTGGACAAAGTGTCTTTGAACGTCATTAATCCAATCACAGTTCTCTCTTTTAGTAATTTTTTTGAAACCAGATTGCTCAAGTAGAGGTTAAGCCTTGTGATATTTTAAGCAACAATATTCCTCCTTCTGATGAATTTGTGGAGGAACTTGATCTCTTTGTATTGGAAGAACCTAAAATTTGATTTAACGTGGACAACACTTTAAGTGTTTGTTTTCCTAGCATAGTAGTCTTACTACTTGTAACAGCTCCGAAACTTCCATAGGTAAGACTAAGAATTGCTTAAACATCATAAGAGAATTTAGAGCTAGTGGCCTTAGAGGGACATGATTGAGTGTTGTTTTTCATTGAAGTCATTTCGATATTCTTTGATGCTTTAAAAGTTGAGTTGATAGGTAGAGATTGTCCCACTAGGTGTGCGAATTTGTTGCAATAAATTTTAAATAGATGGAAATAAATCAACCACACAAATAAAATTTGAAGAAACATGAATATTTTATTACTAATACTGCGGGTACAATTTTATTCATCCCTTGATTCTACTCTCTTAAGATTTATCTATGATTTGAGATCCGTAGTGGCGTATGGAGACCCACTACTGTTCTCGTGTTCATACTTATGGGTGTTGGAAAAATCTTGACCGGAATACCTTTGTTTACACTTAGTCCTACCTTGTCTATGATAAATAAAATTAATAGAGTTCCCATCATCAGTTCTATCTTTTTTAATCTCCATACTCATTTTCATAAGCTTTTGGTCCTCAATTTGTTGAGCATGTACTATGAGACGAGAAATATTCATACTTGGAATAAGCATTGTTGAACGACATTAATTAACTACTAAGTCAGAAACTCCCATCACAAACTTATTAATCTTTGCTCTAGAATCCCCCAGTATGGTTGGAGCATATTTGGATAGTAAAGTGAGCTTAAAATAATACTCCTCCCACACTCAAACCCCCTTGTTTTAGATTAATGAACTCTTGCATATTTAGTTCCCACAACTCTATGGTAAATAACTTATTAAGGAATTCCTCTTTAAGCCCTTCCTACTCCAATGTGCCCTCTATTACCCGCCTACAATCTTTCCATTGTTCATATCAAATTTATGCTACATCCCTCAATTGATAAGCGGCTAGCTCCGCTTTCTCTACTACAGTTAATTCCATGATACCAAGCACCTTATACATCTCATCTATGAAACATTTAAAATATTCCTTCACCTTGGAGCCATAGAATTCTTGAGGGTTCATCCTCAAAAACTCTCTCACCCTAGAAGCAGCCATCCCCTACACTCTCCCTATCTATTAGAGCCGTCATGGTTTCAGTTTGAGTCATTATGTCTTGGGTCAATGATAGCAAAGCCGAATTAATGTCTACATTAGTCATAGACGGAGGATCAATCGGAGCTTGAGGAGGATCTTGATGTGGAACTTTGAAAGGAAACTTTTTCTCTGCATTGTCTTCCTCATCCCTCCTAGTATTAGCTCTAGTATTTGTCATAACATTAAAATTCATAGGGCACACAATAGAAGAAGGACCTACTAAAGCTAAACTTCAATGGCACAATTTAGAGAATGAAAACTGAGATTTCTTAAACATCTAATAGTCTCCTATTCATAATTGTGACACACTTCACATTTATGAACAAGACTCTACTAGACGTGGTTTAAGACAATCCTATAGCCATTCTAAACCTAGCTTTGATACCAAGTTTGGTCCAAATCAAAGTTACCCCCTAGATGTAACATGGAGTACTTGACCCTGAAGGAGTTTCATACAAGACCTTATCATACCACAAAATAATATAATAGAATAAGTAAGGAAAATTTAAAACATTTTGCAGTCGAAGTAATTTTCGTAAAAGTAAGCAGAAGTCTTTCTATACTTCGTCTCCAACCATCTAGTTTAACTTCAAAATAAAATTTTGGGATAAAACGCATACAATAGTCTCATAACATGTAATAAATACATAAAGGAAATTGTGTGATTTATCCTCGAAGATATGAGGACTCACTAAGATCTTCAACTACTTAGGAACCTAGCTTCAAGATAGCCCTAAATTCTCCAGACCCTACATTTTATTAGAATGTAGGCAAAGTATGCATTAGTACAAAATGTACTAAATATGAGAGCTAGCATAATCATAAGACATAATACAAGGGTCAGTAAATATAAGACATAATCAAAAATTATATGAAATATTTCATAAAACATAAACAGAAGCATAAGAGACAATATCATCATAATAAGCAAAGTCTCCAACATAAGCATCATATAAACATTATTTTACTCTTATTCCTCTATACCATAATAGAAATACTCTCAAGTAACCTAAAAGCATACTTGTTTAAGGGTAGAATAGTATCCCATAATTCCACCTACGCTATGCATCCCTTTTTTTTTGTCATCTTGATCATATCCTACCTACATGGTCTAAGTCTTTAATCTTTTATACCATAGGTGTACCATATTGCTAAGTAACCTCAAATCACACTTGTGCATTACATGAAAGACATCCCATACTATCTTTTGACACTAAGCATAACATTGAAGTCATCCTAGTCATATTCACCCTCCTTTGGTCTCACTACTGGCTTATTTCATATAAAGAAGGAAATCCCTCACCTTAGTCACTACTAACAAGGAAGGCAACTATAGCACAATCCAATATCAAGATAAATCACTCACAAGAACACTTTATTGAATAACTTTAAGTCATACTTGTGCTATGCATGGATAGCATCCCACAATACTATTCATTCTAAGTAACACTTTTAGATCCTTATACCGATATTTCTTGGTTTGGAACGTAATTCCTCTCTTTACTTTTGAAAAATATGAGGTAGTCTCTTAAGCACTTCTTATTTCATTACTAGATTGAACCCTATGAGATACATCTTTAATAATATCTAGGTTCATTATTAACATGGACACTATGAGATACTACCTCAAGCCTGTCTAAGTCCATTTATACTCTTGAACACTATCAGATGCTTCTTCAAACATGTATTAGTTCATTTATGATTTTGAACTATGATATGCTTATTCAAGCATGTCTTAGTTCTTTGGATATGGAGATCGCTACTAGAAATATTAACTCAACTATGTGAATACTTCAATCTAATGAAACCTAACTTTGGGAAAACCCACACTCTACTATGTAACAGTTCCCTCTTTAACTTGGATAGTCCATACATCAACTAAGTTTGGTTGTCCTTTCAACTTGTAGGCTAGACCTTACCTTGTGTGACACTCCTTTAATATAAAAAGATATGATCATCGAGACAATAATAACGTGTGAGGACGTGGCAAACATAGGAGATGATACATCAGTCATTGAGGTAGTGGTCATAATAAAAGGTAGAAAATTATAAATTTTCAAAATAACCCCTCATAAAGTAATTTTCATTGTTGTGGCATAAAAGACTATTGGAAGAATGAATGTCGCACACCTTACCATTTTGTTAGTACCTACCAAAATTCTTTTAAAAGAAAAGGAAATAAAGGTGGTGAGTCATCTTCAAACGCTCAACCTGAGTATGAATCTTATAGTTGTTGATACCGAGAACTTTTCACAAATATGATAAGGCTGTTGAAGAATATTTGGATTGAATAAATGATGTTTTGATGACTTTGGTGATATTACTCATATGGATGTTGATGACTTCTTTGGTGATCGAAACTAAAGTTTGACCTTTTTAGTTGGGGAATGTAGTTTGTTACTATTTTACATGTTTTTTTTTTATTATAATCATGTTCTTCTGTATGTTGAAGTATTTAAATTTTCTTTATTAGTTATGTTTTATACTTCTTTTGATGTATTTTTATTTTTAAGGAAAATTAATAGAAATTTCTGGTTTTCAATTGGATTCTACTATGCATAATACATTTAAAAAAAGTACTTTCTAATTTTATTATGAAAATGACATATGTCAACACAATATCACGTTGTACAAGATGAATTGAGGGCTCTCTAAGAGATTACCTGGGGTAACAATATTGAACATTAATAATACATTATACTGTAGTAAGTCTCAAAGAAACTTATTAACTTTCAAAGTTATTCATCAAAATGACCATCATGTTGAGACTCTAATGAAGGAAAAGTTGAGTACCTTTACATTACTACAATTAATACATAAAAGAAAATTTTGCATGAAAAATTCCCGGCACTTCATTTTGGGTTGTACAATACAAGTATAAGAATAGTTGAATCACATAACGTAGCAAATAAAAATGTTTGCTAATTTGAATGATTTTATCATTTGGCATGATCAGTTGGGTCAATCCAATTTTAATATGATGCATAAAAAATAATTAAGAATTCACATGGGCGCACCTTAAAGAGACCAAATATCCTTTACTCAAAGAAATTCTCTTATTGTGCTTGTTCTCAAGCAAAGTTGATCATTAAACCATCAACAATCAAGGTGAGAATTGAATCACCTGCATTTTTGGAATGTATACAGGGTGATATATGTGGACCAATTAAACCTACATCTGGACTCTTTAATTATTATATGGTATTGATAGATACTTCTACAAGATGATCGTATGTTTTCTTATTGCCAACCAACATAACTTTTGTGCGATTATTGGATCAAAAAATAAGATTAAAACATAGTTTCAAGACTATACAATATAGACAATCCGTCAAGATAATAATGGTGGATTTACATCTCAGACATTTAATAATGATTTTATGCTTACAAGAATAACAGTTAAACATCTAGTTGCTATTTCCATACTCAGCATGGTCTAACAAAATCATTGATTAAACGTCTATGAATTACAGATAGATCATTGCTAATGAGAACAAAGTTTTATGTGTCTATGTGGGGCCATGCTATTTTGCATGCAGTAGGAATTGTGTGCATCAGGCCGATTAATTATCATGAATTCTCCCCATTATAATTGACTTTTGGTCAACAACCAAATATTTTCCATCTTAGAATTTTTGGATGTTTTGTATATGTACTGATTGCTCTACCACAACTCACAAAGATGACCCCAAAAGAAGGTTTGGGATATATGTTGGTATGAATTTCTTTCACTCAAAAGATATTTGAATCCTATGACTGAAGATTTCTTTAAGGCAAGACTTGTTTATTGTCATTTTTATGAATCAGTATACCCAACATTATGGGGAGAAGTTAGGAATTTATAATAACTTTCTCATTTGAATCCTCGAACAAATCTATGTGAGTAAGAAGTTCAAAAAATACTTTATTTATAGAATATTGTGAATTAATTGTCAAATGCTTTTACTAATCATTCAAGGATTACTCGATCATATATTTCAGTTGCTAATACTCTAGGACGAGTCAATGTCTTGACGAGACAAATTGTTCAGACAAATGAATCTAGACCACGTTTGAAGCACGGTAGATCAATTTATTCCAAGGATAAAAATCCTAAAAAAAAGTGAAAAGGAATAAATGATCGAGATGATAATGAGTTGAAACAAATTTTTCAACATGAGACTCTTGTCAGAAGACATGATGAAACCTCCGAGGAGGTTCAAATTTCTGAAAATAATGAGGATAATGAAATTTCAATGAATTATGTCTCCACGAGAAAGAGGTAGAACTGAAATAATGTTGTTATGAACAATATATTTTCTTATGATGTTGTGGAAATAATGCAACAAGGTTTCGACCCAAAATCTGTTGACGAATGTAGATAGAAAAATGGTTGGCAAAATTGGAAGGACGCAATTCAAGAAGAATTGGCTTCCCTAAAAAATGTGAAGTTTCCATAGCAATAATTCGAATACCTTAACCTATAAAGCAAGTGGTGTAAACATGGATTTTTTTTGTGTAAAAGAAATGAAAACGGCAAGGTCATGAGACATAAAGCCTGTTTTGTTGCTCAAGGTTTTTCTTAAAGACTTGACATTGATTTCATAGATGTATACTCTCCTATGGTAGATGCAATCACGTTTAAATATCTCATAAATCTTGTAGTTCATGAAAAGATTGAAATGCGCCTGATGGACGTTGTTACAGCATATCTAATACGGCTCATTAGACACTGACATTTTTATTAGAATTCCTGAAGCATGCAAGGTGCCTGAAGCATACAAAGGTTCAAGAGAATCTTGTGCAATAAATCTTAACTTTATATGGATTGAATCAGACGGGATGATGTGTAACAACCGTATGAGTTAAAATTTACTAAAGAAAGGGTACAAAAACTAATCCAATTCGCCCCTGAATTTTCATTAAATAGTCAAAATCTAAACTTATTATAATAGTTGTGTATGTTGATGATCTGAACATCGTTGGCATTCGTAAAGAGCTTTTAGAAGACGTTGAGTGTTTGAAAAGGAAATTTAAAATGAAAGATCTCCGTAAGAAAAAAATTTATCCTGCCGTTCAGATTGAGAGTTTGTCAAATGAAATACTTGTCTATTAATCAACATACACAGAAAAAATATTAAAACGTTTTTACATGTATCACTCACATCCATTGAGTACCCCAAAGGCGTTAAGGTTGTTTGACACCAATACAGATCCATTTCGACTTCAAGAGAAGGATGAAGAGTTTCTTGGTGATGAAACTCCATATATTAGTGTTGTTGGGGCAGTAATATAACTTGCTAACTATACTTGACCAGATATATGTTATGCAGTGAGTTTACTGGCAAGATTTAGTTCCACCACGTCAAAAAGATATTGGAATGGTGTTAAACACATACTTAGATATCTTCGGGGGACCATTGACATGTGTTTATTCTAATTAGATGAATCAAATTCAGAATATATTGGTTATGGAGATGAATGATATTTGTTTGATCCGCGTAGAGGTCGTTTTTAAATAGACTACTTATTTACATGTGGAGACACAACAATATATTGGCGAATAATGAAGCAAACTATTGTACCCCACTTCTTAGAATCATGAAGAAATGATAGTCATACATGAAGCAAGTTGAAAGTGCACCTGAGTGTGATTAATGACCCACCATATTCAGGAAATATGTTTCTTTTCTTTGAAAAAGTATATATCAACCACAATGTACGAAGATACTATTGCATGTGTAGGTCAATTGAAAAGAAATATATAAAAGGATATTGAAAAAATATATTTTACCAAAGATTTTTTATCACACATGATCTTGAACAAAATACTGAGATAGAATTCAAAAGATTTGTTCAAGTGACAATCTTGTTTATTTATTCACTAAGGAATTTCCAACATCAAAGTTTGAAAGTTGAGATACAAGATTGAAATGTGTCGTTGCAGAGATATCAAGTGAAGCTTTCATTCGGAGGGGTGGTGGTGGAGTATGTTTTTGTACTCCTTTTCGTTACTATGGTTTTGTCCGAAGATGGATTTTCCTGGTAAGGTTTTTTTCACGAGGCAATATTTAAAAGAGTATTATGAGATGTGTGTACTCTTTTTCCTTCCCTAGACTTTTTCCCACTTGTGTTTCCCAATAATATTATAAGGAGACACATTATATATGGACATCCAATGGGGAGTGTTATAAACCCATTGTGTTACACATGTGGATTATCCATTATATTTATCCAACAAATAATTAGATTCTGTATAGGTGCTCCCAAGGTGATAAGAACTTGTAGGATAATAATGTATCTACTAGCTAGATGACCTTTGAAAGTGTTATCTCAACAATATAAATATAGAAATCACTCATTATTTTTAAGACACGCATGAATAAGAAAACTTCTTTCTTTCGTACTAGAATTCTTGGCTTCTTATTATTGTATTATATCATTATGATCTTTCTTTATAATATTTTCATTAATCTAATAACTTTTCTTATTATAAACCCCTAAAATAATAAAGACTCAGAATACCTTATTTGTTAGTTTATATTGTATTCAAACTCACACAATAAACGTGAAGAATTGGAACAATTCTTATTGAGTTAAAATTCTAACTAGATTTCATTTACACTAGTATTTATATTCAGCTGAAATAGTAACTAACTAACTACTTGCTAACAACTTTCTAACTAACTAACTAATTTACAAATCAACTATTAGTAAACAATTAGTTAAAGTTTAATTAACAAACTAACTAACTAAACAATCTAATAGTAAAATGAACCAACTCCAATACTCCTCTTCAAGCTGGATGTATTGAACAAGTTCAAGAATCCTAGCTTGCTAATTAAGATCTCATGTTGAATCCTGCCTAGAGCCTTGGTCAGTACATCTACTTGTTGATCTTTTGTATGTATGTATGTAGGTCTGATTAGTCCTTGTTCCACCTTATCTCTGATGAAGTGACAATCTATCTCAATATGTTTGGTCCGTTCGTGAAAACAAGATTAGCAGCAATGTGCATGGCTGCTTTGCTATCAAAGAAAATGGTAGCTGGTCTTGTTAGTTTTACTTCCAATTCATGAAACAAATTGTTTACCCAAACAATCTCAGCAGTTAAGGTAGCCAAACTTCTATATTCTGCTTCAGTAGAACTTCTAGACATTGTGTTTTGCTTTTTTGACTTCAAAGATATTAAAGAATCACCAAACTTCAATATAAAACCATTCAAAGACCTTCTAGTATTTGGACATGCAGCCCAATCTGCATCACAGAATCCTGTAAGTTGAGGTGTTGTATCTGTACTCATCAACAACCCTTTTCCTGGTTCAACTTTGATGTATCTAATCACCTTCAATGCTGCCTCCCAATGTGAAATTTTTGGCTTCTGCATAAACTGACTCAAACATTGTACTGCAAATGCTATATCTGGCCTTGTGTTAGTTAAGTACAACAGCTTCCAACCAAGCCTTTGGTATTTGTTAATATCTGGAAATAAGTCATCAGTAGTGACATTGCCTTCATCAAATTCCACACTAGTTAACTTCATGTTGCATTCTAGTGGTGTCATTACTGGTTTTGCAGCAGCTAACCCCACCTCAGAAATCATTTCTAGAGCATACTTCCTCTGATTCATAACTATTCCTTTGTTGGATCTCAAAAATTCAATTCCCAAAAAATATTTCAATTCTCCTAAGTCTTTAATCTTGAAATAACTATGCAACACATCTTTGGTTTCTTCTATCAAATTGGCATCATTTCCTGTTACCAAAATATCATCCACATAAACCAAAACAATGACAATTCCATCATCTCTTCTCTTGGTGAATAAAGAATAATCCAAGAGACTTTGTATATAACCTGAACTGCACAAGGCATTAGTCAATTTTGCATTCCATTGCCTAGATGCTTGTTTAAGACCATAAAGAGATTTAACTAACTTGCAGGCCATGTTTTCTTCCTTCATCTTAAATCCTTTAGGTAATTCCATGTATACTTCATCAAGCAAATCTCCTTGTAACAAGGCATTAAATACATCCATTTGATGAATGATCCAATGCTTAGCAGCAGCCAAAGCCACTATAGCTCTAACAGTCACCATTTTTACCACTGGTGAAAATGTCTCTTGATAATCAATACCTTCAATTTGGTTGTATCCCTTTGCAACCAACCTAGCCTTGAACCTTTCAATCTTCCCATCATCTTGATATTTGATCTTAAAAACCCATTTACATCCAATTGCAAACTTTCCTGCTGGCAGTTTAACTACTTCCCAAGTACCATTTTCTTCTAAAGCTTGTATCTCTAGCTTCATTGCATCAACCCACCTTTTATCTTTAATAGCCTCTTCATAACTTCTAGGCTCATTTTCAACTGAAAACTTGGATAGATACACTGCATAACTAGGATAAATGTCTTTATAAGACATGTATTTCCTTAGTGAATAAGTCTGATTAGTATCTGAAACTTGTGTAATATAATATTTCATCCATATAGGAGGTTTTGAATTCCTAAGATATTGTCATTCCATTGCCTAGATGCTTGTTTAAGACCATAAAGAGATTTAACTAACTTGCAGGCCATGTTTTCTTCCTTCATCTTAAATCCTTTAGGTAATTCCATGTATACTTCATCAAGCAAATCTCCTTGTAAGAAGGCATTAAATACATCCATTTGATGAATGATCCAATGCTTAGCAGCAGCCAAAGCCACTATAGCTCTAACAGTCACCATTTTTACCACTGGTGAAAATGTCTCTTGATAATCAATACCTTCAGTTTGGTTGTATCCGTTTGCCACCAACCTAGCCTTTAACCTTTCAATCTTCCCATCAGCTTGATATTTGATCTTAAAAACCCATTTACATCCAATTGCATACTTTCCTGCTGGCAGTTTAACTACTTCCCAAGTACCATTTTCTTCTAAAGCTTGTATCTCTAGCTTCATTGCATCAACCCACCTTTTATCTTTAATAGCCTCTTCATAACTTCTAGGCTCTTTTTCAACAGAAAACTTGGATAGATACACTGCATAACTAGGAGAAATGTCTTTATAAGACATGTATTTCCTTAGTGAATAAGGCTGATTAGTATCTGAAACTTGTGTAATATAATCTTTCATCCATATAGGAGGTTTTGAATTCCTAAGAGACTGTCTTGGTTTTTCAGTAATGACATCAGGTACTGAAATATCAACATTGCTCTCTGCACCTTCATTATCACATCTGTGTTTCCAATATCTTCATAGCCTTAATTCCATGCACTATCATTATGCATGTTAATCTCAGGAAAAGTTTGTTCCTGTGGATAATTGTTTCCATGTCATTCATCTTATCATTCAACTCCTTATGATCATCATCCTGATATGTGTCCAATGAAGAATTAGGAAATAAAGGCAGCTATCTAGTAACCATTTTTTGAAATGGAAATATATCTTCCTTAAAAACTACATCCCTGCTTACTACAAATCTCTTGCTGATCAAGTTGTACATAAGATAGCCCTTTTGAGTAGCAGGATAACCAAGAATTACAGAAGCATCAGCTCTTGCTGAAAATTTGTCTCCTTTAGGCAATCTGGTAACATATCCTAAACATCCAAAAACTCTCAATGATCAAGTTCTGCCTTGACATTGTGAAACACCTCATAAGGTGTCTTCCCTTCCAATGTTATTGTGGTAGTCTATTGATCAAATAGACAGCTGTAAGAATACATTCACCCCAAAATCCTATAGGTATATGACCATTAAACTTGAGTGCTCTAGATACTTCAAGTATATATCTGTGTTTTCTTTCAGCAACTCCATTCTGTTGTGGAGTATATGGACAACAACTTTCATGAATAATCCCATGAGTAATAAGAAAATCATTACATTCTTTGTTAAAGAACTCTCCTCCATTATCAGACTTTATTCTTTTAATGTACTTGTTAAACTGTTCTTAAAAAGAATATAAAAGGATTGTAAAATATGAAACACATCACTTTTCAATTTCATCAAATATACCCATGTCATTCTGGATTTATCATCAACAATAGTCAAGAAAAATATGTAGCCATTATGTGTTGTCACATGATAAGGTCCCCAAACATCTAAATGAATCAATTCAAAGATACTACTAGTTTTTTAGAGACTCAAAGGAAAAGACAATCTAGTCTGCTTTGCAAGTGGACATATAGAACATTTCTTAAAGATATCATTTGAAGTTGAAGTCAAAGACAGCTGTTGTAATACCCTGGCTGATGGATGCCCTAACCTGTTATGCCATAACAAAGTATTATTCAAACTCTCACTGTTGTGTGTCATCATAATCATCTCATTATTCTTCTCTTCTCCATGTAGTTTTTTATTAGAGAGATAGTATAGTCCATACACTTCCTTACCAATCCCCTTCACCTTTCCATTGGAGAGTTCCTGAAAAACAACAAACTCAGGAAAGAAATTAACTAAGCAATGCAGCTGTTTTGTGAATTGTGATACTGAGAGCAAATCAAATTTGAATGTAGGAACCACCAAAACATTCTTCAACAAATCTCCTCCTAATGTCTTATAACTTCCCGAATGTGTAACAGACACAGTTTCTCCATTTGGTAAATGCACACTTCTATTTAAATGATCAGGAAAGTTGCAAACAGAATGCAATCTATGCATATTATGAGTCATATGACAAGTTGCTCCTGAATAAATTATCCATCCCTCTTTCATAGTAGAATTTACAGATAATGTTGTATCAATATTTCCTGTTATACCTGCCATATAAACAGAATGCAATCTATGCATATTATGAGTCATATGACAAGTTGCTCCTGAATCAATTATTCATCCCTCTTTCATAGTAGAATTTACAGATAATGTTGTATCAATATTTCCTGTTATACCGGCCATATTTGCTTCTATATTTGATCCTGAAGTTCCCACTTCTTCTTTATCAAGCATATGTAGAATTTTCTGATATTGTCCTTGAGTGAAAGTAGGTTGAGCTGCCAGTGCTGAAACCTCTTGTGATCTCACTCCTTGACCTTCTTCTTTTCTGCAGATTGGTGCAAAACCATCTTGTATAATTCCTTGATCAACTCTCACTTGATTTGCTTTCATACCTTGTGTCTGTCCTATGCCATTTTGATCATATCCTGAATTAAAATTTTCAGGTTTCTTCTTAAACTTCCAGTCAGGTGGATAACCATTCAACTTGAAACAATCAAGTTTGAGATGACCCTGCAGCTTGCAATAATCACAGATTTGATCCCAATTTTTCTTTTTCAGCTGTGAAGATCTCATGTTGTTTGTCTGCATGTTTCCTCTTCCTGTATCATTATTCCTCTGGAAATTTCCTCTTCCTGCATAAAGTGTAGTAGGTTCCATTATTTCCCTCCTTGATTGTGTACCTGCAGTCATTCTTTAACCTTCATCTGCCACTATCATAGCATAGGCCTTACTAACGTTTGGCAATGGGTTCATCATCATGATCTGACTACGAGCTTGACCAAACACATCATTCAACCCCATAAAAAATGCAAACAGCCTTAGATAGGCTTGTTGATCCACATAAATTCTTGACTTATCACAAATACATGAAGGTGGAGGTACAAAAGCATCAAATTCATCCCATAGTAGCCTCAATTTTGTAAAATAACCAGAAACAGTCAAATTACCTTGATGTATTGTACAGATCTCTCTATGTAACTGGTAGATCCTCGATCCATCAACTTTGTCAAATCTCTCCTTGAGATCATTCCATACTGTAGCTGCATCATTAGCATATACAATGCCACTTAATAATTCCTTAGACACTGTATTCATTATCCAAGCTAGCACAAAACAATTACATTTCTCCCACTGTTCTTCCAATTCCATCTTATAGTCACTCTTCTTACATGTTCCCAACACAAAACCGACTTTACTCTTTGCTCGAAGATTGATTAGCATAGATCGACTCCATAATGAATAATTCTCAATGCCTGTGAGTTGTACTGTAGTAAACACACATCCAGGGGTATCAGACGGATGTAGATAAAGAGGATGATTCCTCTTCTTCTCAATCGTTTCTAAAGTCTCAACATTATCTGTTGCAGATGCTTCTCCAATCGATCCCGATTCTCCAGTAGTCATTTCTCTTCTTCTTCTTCCACAAAGGATCTACAATGGCTGAAAAGAATTTCTTTCTCTGCTTCCACAAAGAATTTAAAATGACAGAACTTCTCCTCTTTTTCCACAACCTTGGCAGAACTTCTTCCTCTGCTTCCTCAAAGGATTAACAATGGCGGAAATCTGATTTTTTCAGTTGAATCGATTCTCGATTCAGTGGCTCTAATACCATATTCAAACTCACACAATAAACGTGAAGAATCGGAACAATTCTTATTGAGTGAAAATTCTAACTAGATTACATTTACATTAGTATTTATATTCAGCTGAAATAGTAACTAACTAACTACTTGCTAACAACTTTCTAACTAACTAACTAATTAGAAATAAACTATTAGTAAACAATTAGTTAAAGTTTAATTAACAAACTAACTAACTAAACAATCTAATAGTAAAATTAACCAACTCCAATATATTGTAGTCCTATAAATCATATTGTGAAAGTTAAGGTCCACAAGAACCTAGAAGATAATACAAAGCATTCATAAATTTATTATCTGAACAGAATATTCAAAGAATTCATCAATTTATTTTTTTATTTTTTAACAATAAAGGTCATAGCAAAAAAATCGTAAATATATCTTCCTTTTATATTTAAAAAATATTCAATAACATAAAATGAACTATATTTCCCCTATTTCCCTTTTGGTTATTCCCAAGTTTTTGGAGTTAATACCTCAGATGGTCACTCAACTTTGCACTATTCTCTCAGAAAGTCACTCAACCTTCAATTTTCCCTCAAAAATCACTCAACTTTCAATTTTCCCTAAAACGTTACTCAACTATCCACTCTTTCCTCAGAAAGTCACTCAACTATCCACTCTTTCCTCAGAAAGTTAGTCAATCTATTAAATTATTTTTAATTAAAATTTATTGATATTAATTATTTATATAACAAACCAAAAATTTTTAAAAATAAATTAAATCATTTAGTGATCCACCCACCTAAACCGACCCATTAAAAAACATGATATGACCCATTTTATTTTATCTTTAATCCTAAATTAATCCCTCTCTTTAACCTTGAATTAGGATTAGATTAATTTAGGATTAAAGATAAAATAAAATGGGTCATATCATATTTTTTAATGGGTCGGGTTAGGTGGGTGGATCACTAAATGATTTATTTTATTTTTTTTAAATTTTTGGTTTGTTATATAAATAATTAATATCAATAAATTTTAATTAAAACTAATTTAATAGATTGAGTGACTTTCTGAGGAAAGAGTGGATAGTTGAGTGACTTTCTGAGGAAAGAGTGGATAGTTGAGTGACTTTTGAGGGAAAATTGAAAGTTGAGTGACTTTTTAAGAGAAGAGTGCATAGTTGAGTGACTTTTGAGGGAAAATTGAAAGTTGAGTGACTTTCTGAGAGAATAGTACAAAGTTGAGTGACCATCTGAGGTATTAACTCCAAGTTTTTGTTAAAAGTAAAATAGCCATTATTCAAAAGAGTTTGGAAAAATATTAAACCTTCAAAGGGAAGGACAAATAAGGGGAAACAATTTGATTAGTTTAAATAACAAAAAAATGTGTAAAATTCATTTATTCGAAATAGAAGAAATAATATTTAATAAAATTTGTGGATATTAATCTTATATAACCGCGCGAAGCGCGGACACATTCACTAGTTACCATTAGAAAAGGAGTGTTGTTTTGCAGTAACGAAAATATGGGCCTCCCGTGTGAGGTCAGGTGATGGTCAACAACTCAGGCAGGAAATGCTGAAAAGCGGCTAACGATGCAAGAGCTCTTTTCCCCTTATACGCTCTAAAAAAAGGGTATGTCGGATTTTTGGACCCTATGTTGAGTAAGGGTTCCAAACCTTCCAAAAAGTGATAGGTATGTGTTCTTCATTTGGAAAAAGAGTCAGAACTGATAGTCATCGCCTTTCCCTTTCGACTTGACAAATTCAATAGCTGCTCTTAGCCCCATTCCAAGACCTGGACCTCTTTCAGGTTTGAAAGCAGCTAGGACAAAGTATATGAGTTTGGGTTACACTTTTGTCTCGTTTCCCAGAAGAAAATAAAAAAAATCTTATACTACTTCAAAGAGACAAAGACTAGTCTCAAAAAGTTTAATATAATATGTCGACAATTCTCAAAGCAGGGACCATTGATAATTATTTAAAATTTACTAAATATAAATTTATAGATTATTTGAATTATGTTAAATTTATGAATACATTAGTTCAATTATATATTGTGGATTAAAAAATTGGATTGATTATTTATGTTCAATAAATATGTTTATGTGATGTAAAAAGGATAAAATGGAAAATGCATTGAATAAATAGGGGAATTTGATTATTGTTCAAAATTAAGAGGAACTTAGATTTTTAAAGCAAAATTAGGATTTACCCAAAAAATTAACCCAAAGGGCGAGAAAGTTAAATAGTAAAGTAGTATCCTCAACAAAGTCCATATGGTGAAATGTCTGGTGATTGGTTACAAAACAGAGATTACCGAAATGGTTGCTTGGCCATTAGTATTCTATGCAAAACACTTTAAGCAAAAAATTAAATTATTTTCCTACCTTTTTTTTTCCTCATTTTTTCTATCTACCCCACCTAAATCCATTTTTATTTTGGTAAATGTCCTCTAGTATATTCAATCTCTGCCTTTTTTTTGTTTGCAGAAGTTTCACATTTTATTTTTGTAATTTACATTTATTTAGTTTCAAATATGAAAAAACTAGTTACTAAGATTCCAATGAAGGTGGTACGGATATATTAGCTACTTTCATATTTCTTTTTTCTCTTAAATATATTTGAAATATGAATTTTGTAGATATCCACAACCTGTGAAATTGTATCCAATGATATTATGTTGTTTCTCTGTCTCTCACAAGCACATTTGATTTGGAGGTGAGTTGATTTTTTTATATAATCGTGGTGTCCGAGCCTTAAAGAAATACAACTATTTTATTGTTTACATAATTGTGGTTTATGTTATGTATAATTTCAGTTTTAAAGTTATATGAAAGTTAATTTGGGTTTGCAAATTTAGTATTTGAAATAACTTTGTTACTCTAGAGTTATAAGGTAAAACAAAGGATTCATATAGGTGACGAGAACTAATTTGAGATTTAGAGGTAGAAAGAGGAATGGAAAACCATGAAAATGTTAATTTTTTTTAATGTGTTCCCATATAATGTTAAAATCACCCTTTTATTGCCATTTTTGGTGAATCAAAGTTTGTACGTTTCATGGAACTTAGTATGAAACCGAAAGCTGTAGCTTAGACGTCAATGCATTTAGTGAAAACCCTTTGTAAACCAGGGTTCAAGTCTAGACGAGTGATTTATTTGCACATCTGATTAAAAGCTTGGGTTGATCGAGTTATGTGGTGCATGTATTTGTTGGAAGCTAAGCAGCAGTTTCCTAGTGAGTAGGTCTAGAGTATGCAAGATTGCTCGGGCACCATAGTAATAAAGAATGATGAAACTAGGAAAATTGCATTGAATAATAATCATACATATTTTTGTTGAATGTTTGTCATTTTACAGGAGAAGGATTAGCTTGAGTTGTGTAACTATAAAATGGAGAATGTGAAGGGCGCAAGACAACATTCTGGTTCTTATTTATCAGCTTCGTCGTCCTCTGATTCATCTCTCGAACTAAGTACTCATCCAAAGGAAGACAATGCTGCGACTCCAGCAGCCTTGTCTTCCCCTGATGTTTCAGCTTTTCAGGAACCTCAATGGAGCATGATAAGTTCATCTCCGCGTGAAGAAACAGGAAATCCGTTATTTGCGCAGCCAATAAAATCCCCTTCTCCGTCTATAGATCATCCTCCAGGTTATGATCCTAATCGTATTCCAAAATCCATATTTTCGAGCAAACCTACGACCACAGACTGGAGTAGTGCTTCAAATGAGTCATTGTTTAGCATTCAGATGGGAGCCAGTAGCTTCTCTATAGATTACATGTTACCTAAATCAGGAGAAGTACAACCTGAGGAGTGGAAAAATTCTACAGTCAATCCATCTGAAATTAAATCCAACGAAAATAAGAGCTTATCTTCCCCTCCTCTCCACCCTCTTATGGAAGATAACAACGATGGGAAAAGTACAAGACCTTTCGAATTAGGTCCTGGGATAAACCTCAAAGAGGAAAAAACTGTGAATAATAATATCATACAAAAAGCACCTACAAATATCGAGCCTACCTTCAACAAGCCTGATGATAGAGTTAATCCTCCAATAGAAGAAACTCATATTTTGTCACCTGTTCATGCTTCTTCACCTTGCTACTCCGAGGCGAGTGGAAATAGCAGCAAATCATTTGTTTTCCCAGTGTAAGCTCCATCTCCTTTCAGGATTACATATAGATTTTTGTATGGTACATGAACAATTCTGTCCTACTTCACAATTATATATGATAAATGATTATTACCCTTTTGTCAATTAATCATCTAGGACATAAGATTAAAGCATCAACTTATTTATCATCAAGAAACATAGAAATTTCATTTGCTTTTTTTTTTTTGGTTATGTACAAGTGTGTATGAAATAAATTTGATTATTTTTTCTATATTTTAGACTAGTAAATGATGGTGGAAAAAGCAACTCGATGAAAAATGCATCTGAAAAAGTAGAAAAATCTGAGCCTCAACCTCAACCAGAGTTCCAACCTGATATACAACAACTACAAAAACAATCAGAATCACAGCCTAAAGTTGCTGAGAAAAGTTGGTGTTCATGTTTGACTTGTTGGCCTCGCTGTTGTTGATATATATATGTATATGTACACACAAACATATATGGTTCTCTGTCGAGCATGCAATGACTGAATGAGAGGAACTGAAAATTAGGATTATCTTCGTGGGTGAATCTCGAATTATCTTTCGGCACCAAGCAGGCCTAGCCAGTTGCATCACATGAATGAAGTAGGCTTTTTTGACCTCATCAAGACAGGTACATTTCATTTGGCCTGAGTATCCACAACAAGGACGTGATCGGGTCATTTTGAGGACGAAATCCTCAATTGTCTGCAGGCAGATGGAGCAACACCACAACTCTTCTAATTGAATCTATCATTATTTTTATAACTTGCCATTGCTGTAAAACACCAAGCTGAACCTATTACTAATTCTTCCTTTGTATTGTGCCCGCCACTATATAAAAATGATCTTTAACGGCAATTTATTAGTTCAATTGCCGTTAAATATGTATTTTTTAGCGGCAACTTGCAATCGTTGTATATGTCCCTAAAGCCTTGGCGACATTGAATCTAATGACACTTAAATATTGTTGATAAAGACTTTAGCCCTTTATTTATTTGTTGATTATGTGCAGCTAAAAGTTGTGTTTTGTTAATAACACATCACTCTAACTCTCCAAGCTCAGAAATGCACTACTATATAACAATTTTTTCTGTTACATGTAACAGGTTAATTTTCGCATTGATATATATAGATTCAACTCCATTTGGGCAACAGTTTATGTTACCTGTTCAATGTCACATATTTCCTTCATCTGCATACATCTTTTCAAGGCCATTTCTTGTAGCAAATTATGGGTAAAGATTACTTCAATCTGCTTGACAATTAACATTATTATGTTTAAGTGCATTGGCCAGATATTTGATCGCTTATTTTCTCTCTATACACCATATTAATATATTCTACTTATATATACCATAACTACTGTGTAAAGGAATTTTCGTCCATGGGTGAAATATTCCATGTTATAGAGAGTTATATGTCTTCTTTTTCAGGATGCTAGTTTCACTTATTATTAACACTTACAAATAGTTATCTTTTAGGTCGGCTCTATTACAAAATATGTATTAAACAAGAATACTAGTGATAACAATAACTTTGTATAAACATAAACAATAAAGTTCAAATCATGTAGCCCAAAAAAAAAGAAATTAATAACATCAACAGAAATAAATGACCATATGACATACAAAAATCTATAGCAATTATATGAAATAAAAAAAAATGAGCCGTCTAAATGCACAGTGTCTTCTTAAAGAAATTATTCCTCTCTAATATCTGAGGTTTAAAGGAATTGATCATCTCAGTATAGAACGATTTATTCACCAATATATTAATATCAAAAAAATAAATTGTGTCAATGAGTCACTCAATAGGAGTAATATACACATATTATTGCCCTCTAATATCCGAGGTTTAAATGAATGGATCCTGTCAGACTAGAACGATTTTTTTCACCAGTGAATTAATACCAAAAAAAATAGTGTCAATGAGTCTCTCAGAAGGACTAAAGCACACGAATATTTAGAAGAAAAGGAAGAGGAAGGGGAAGAAGAAGTAGAAAAAGAAGTAGTTCAGAGATTTTGTTAGTGAAAAGTCTGAAGAATTTAGCGAAGTAACGAATATTTAGAAGAAGAAGAAGAAGAAGAAGAAGAGGAGGAGGACGAGGAGGAAGAGGAAGAGAAAGAAGAAGAAGAAGAAGAAGTAATAGTTCAGAGATTTTGTTAGTAAAAAGTCTATAGAATCATAAATATTTAGAGTCAAGAAAAATTGTTTTCAAAACATTGAAACATTTCAGAAACCACACAACTATTTTTTGAAAGCATGCCATCTTCCAGCACCGTCATGTTTGTTCCTGAAAGTTACAACTTTTCAGGACATTCATTTAAAGCGGTGTGAAATTCAAATGAAATGGAAATGTGATTTATAACACGTGTCGCGCGAATCCGAGTTGGGTTGGATTGTTTCTGTAAATTATTAAAATAATTAAAATCGCTTAGGTAATCAATTAATTAATCATAATTAAATAATAAAATAAATTATGTTAAAAAATAATCTCTCGGTCATTTTTCAAAACCGAAGCCTAGACGAGCGAGCGACGACTCAAAGAGGTCCTTCATTCCAACCCTTTAGCAATTAGTAGAAGTGTTTTTTTATTTTAACACTTGAGGTTTTCTTTACAACACCTATAAGGGAGGATTGTTTTATACAGAAGCGTAAGTGATCACTTCATATTTTATTATTTCATCTTTCCTCTATTTCTCATCAACTTTTACTATATACCTAACATACTCACAGTGTAGAATTTCTTTTACTCTATCAATGCATGTAAGTAAACGTCAATGAAAATTAAGACTAGTAAAAAGGATCAAAAATATTTTTGAACTGCTCAAAATAATATTTACATCCATTACATTTTGGGGTAAAAAGTTACCCTCATCGTTAGAATTTTTTGCTTAAGGTACTCCTCAAACTATCTAAATAAGGCAAAATACCCTCCCCTTTCACGGTTGTTCAATAACAAAGAAAAATGATTGGTTGTTGCTCTCTAACTATTTGAAATAAAATATACCACCATTTAATGTTCGGACAAACGTTTGTTAATATCAATTGTGATTATTGTAACTATTGTAAATGATAATTTTTTTACAAGGCCTCTTCTAATACATTTAAAATTTATTTTGTGCACGACAATAATAATTGCATACATATTTTAGTATACTTTATACATAATACGATTCATTCAAAATATTATTACATAATATTTAAATATAATTGTTACAAAGAAGTAAATTTATAGAGTGCATTGTTATAGTGCTAATTATTGTTATTATAGGTAGTAAAATGTTACAAAAGAAGTAAAATATAACATTAAAGTTAATTAAGGAGAATTTCAAGTTATTATAATAAAATATGTTGCTTTTTCTATTTAAAAAAGAATGACATATGATCTTAGACATATTTATCTAACAAAGTTGCTAATATTTGCCCATGTTGATATTAAATTAAAGAATAATCTTGAGTCTAATAGCTTGATTTTCGTTAACTCATGATGATTGCACACTAAAATACATGATTACTTGTTTTAGGAACTTCCGACGAAATCAGAGACAATTGGAAGAAAAGAGAAAAAATTATGTGCGAGAATAATTTAAGTATGGAAACAACTAGGAGTGTCCTAGGCAAGAACCACAGAAGCCTCCCTCATGGTGTACTGATGGGCGCGAGGTGACACAGGCCTCACTACAGTTGCACATGCCAAGAGAATTGCTTGGTGCAACGCACCACAGGTGAAACCATTGAATCTTGGCCTGGAGGGTTTGCTGGCTCGGCGCTGCAGCCATATTTTGACTTTTCCAGTGAAAATATATTAAAATTGGATTTCTTGTTGAATTAGACTTTGACCCTAGTTTTCCCAACTCCTATAGATAAACCCCTAGGGATATTTTGTATGTGTGTTGGGGGGGGGGGACATTACATTTGTGTGCAGTAGCAAGTTCAACGTTTATAATATGTATTGATTTTCTATCTCTTCTTATTTCCAAAACTCACATGAACAATTATACTTTGTCGGTGGCTGAAAACCCTAGTTTTGGGTAGTAGCTGTGGATTCATTGTTGAATATTGAAGGTTTTTGAATAAATTTTTGGTTATCAATTAAGTTAGTTTTTTATTCGCACTTTAGTATTTCTTGACAGACCATCTAGAGATAAATATGCTGTCTATTCTTAAAATAGAGAGAAGATAAGGTAGATATACCAAAGAATATAGAAAGCTCAATCTTCAATTGAGTTGATGTGTGTTCAGGAGTGACACCCGGACGAACATCTTTCTTGGTTACAAAACATGAAAAATTATAAATGCTAGGTAGTTAGGCTTGCTATCTTCGATCAACGATTTAGTCTGACAAATTAACCCTGTAAATTAGCAACTATAACTTAATTAGTTCATTACCTGATATACGATTCATTGAGACTGTTGTATGTTGCAGCCCTGGATTTGTCTTTTACTTGCTTGAAACAACAAACTTTAAAGTCGAAAAAATTAGTTAATTTTAGTTATTGCAATAATTGTAGTAGTAATTAATAATCATAACACTCGTTTAAACTTTTGATTTTGTTTAATTGTAGAATTCACTCCTAAATATAAGTCAATCAAATGTTCCTTGGGAATGAAAACTAGATTCTAAAAAAAAATATATTACTTGAGCAACCACTTACACATATATGTGCAATTGGGAGCAACATGTTTTTGGCGTCGCTGCTAGTCACTTAGAAATTGATTTATATTTGATTTTCTTAAGTCTACAATTATATTTAACTTGATCTTAGCTCTTGTAAATTCCAGACACTTGATTTCTAATTCTGGAACAGAAAACAGAACTTGTCGAACCTAATGATGAAGCTTAAAAAGCTTTAAGACAATGAAGGAAGCTGGCAAACAAAGGACGTCAGCAAGAATTGGGTCCGGAGATCGCAAAAAATATGAAGGGTAACAGAAATGATAACATGGACAACTAAGGCAACATGAACAACGAAGAACCAGAGATACCCCCAATCATACCGACATGACTAGTCCATGACATGGCAGTACCACTAAAAGGTAATGTGGCATCTAGTATAAGAAAACCACCACCAGGTGGAAAATTTCAACTAAAACAAAACATGGTACATCTTATCCACTCAACAGGGAAACTCAACAGACACCCCCACGAGGATACTTAAATCCAGATCCAGATTTTTTGGATATAAGTGATACATACATCTCGAATGGAGTGTCATGAGATTATCTGAGGCCAAGGTTGTTTCCTATCACGTTATTGAACCACCTGACACTATATAGGCCAAGAGCCACCAAATTTCATCACTACATTGGATTATCTAGTAAAAAAATCTCTTGCGTCGATTCTTTCAATCAACTAAAACTACATAGTTAAGGAGAGAAATACTGAGCTTCACATAATAAATTAGGGAGGATATGTACCAAGGATGTGGTTTATTTAAACAGATATTAAATACATGTCTGCATCATTACAAGGCTAATGTGGTACTTGCTCACACTTTATTTGAGGTTTTGAATTATAATGCAAAGGTACTTCTTAATAGTGAATCAGGTGGACAAGCATTGGCAAAAACATGTGAAGATCTATTCGATCTCCTAGAAAAACTCTCCAAAGGAAACCCTGGTTATGAAAAATATATTCCATGAACCTCGACACAAAAGGACACAATAATCTTCGATGTGGATAAAGCCACCACAATAAATGCAAAACTAGATAAGATACAATATAACATGACCATGCACTTCAAACAAATCTCCCTAAATCAAGAACTAGAGATGTTGTACAATAGGTAGCAAGTTTGTGTAGAGTATGCAGTAGTGGAGCACATCAAAATGACCATTTTTTAAGTGAATCCAGATTCAATAAAATATATGAGAAATGCGCAAAGATGTGGAGGTCAGAAAAACAATGATAATACGTAAAATTCTAGTTGGGAAAAACATCCTCTGTTTTATAGGATGGGAACCGTAACGAAAACTAAGAGCAAGGGTCTAAACAGTATCTCTTAGAAAGGATGGAGCAACATACAAAAATCCTAGCCATGCCATAAATCTGAGTGCACCTGGGGGGGGGATAATTAAGAGTTACTCCAAAAGCTTATGGAAGAAATTTGTTCAAAGGAAAACGCTAGGTAGATAAGCAGGATGATAACAAAAGAAACATGAAAATGTCCCAAATGAGTTTAGCTAAGCAAGTTGCCAAAAGTAGCTAATGCAATCAACTTCTGTCATCATGAAGTCTTGCCCCGTGATACTGAACCATATTCTAAGCAACTGAATGCGGTGAGTACTAGAAGTGGATTGCAACTGGAGGAACTAGCTCAAAAGAAGAGAGACAGCGAGGTAGTCAATAAAAAAAGAAAGTAGAAGTAGTGGTAAAGAAATACAATGTTAAGAACTCTGTTCCTCAAATGAAACCACCCCCTCCGTTTAAAAAATGCTTCGAATGAGTGAATATGAATGTTTCAGGAAGTTACTCGCTATTTAAATAGTTTCACAATAACCTACCTTAGGTTGACAATTTACCGGGAATCCCAAAGTATGATAAGTACATGAAACAAGAGGAGGGTCACAGAGTACGAATTGGTAGCACTTACTGAGGAGTGCAACTTTATAATTCAGAATAGATTATCAAAGAAGTTAAAATATTCGGATAGTTTTAGTGTGAAAATTACAATTGGGCAAAGTGTTCTTGTTGGTGTTATGTGATTTGGGGGTGATCCTTAGTCTCACACCTTCACCATTATATAAGAAACTTGGGCTAGGTATTCCAATACCGACCACTCTCATTCTCCAACTCGCTGATAGGTCCATTGCTATGCAAGATTGGGTAGTATAGGATGTGTTAGAACAAATGGGTTCCTTGATATTTCCAATGGATTTTGTGGTCTTAGATTTTGAGCCTGATACTGAAGTTTCATTAATTCTTGTCATGACCCAGGGATACCCCCTAAACGTAACAGGACATATTTGATATTGAAGGGGTCTCGTACAAGACCATAACATATAATGACATAAGAACATAGGGAAAAATGCAAACATTTACAACTTTTCATTACAATTGAAGTCATTTATAAAATAATAGAAAATCTACAACACTATGTCTCTAACCATTTATAACATTGGAATTAAAACTCTTGAATAAAATCTTTGAGGCCCGACTCTTACAAAAAGTCTAAAAGATAAAAGGAAAGACATAAAGGACATATGGTCAATCCATCAAATATTATGAGGGATCACCATTCTTTATCTGATTGATCTACTAGAGTCATAGCCACGAGGATTGAATGCGGTATCTCCAAATCTTACACTTCGTAGAAACTGTAGAAATTTGGGTTAGCACAAAAATGTACTAAGTATAGAAACCATGCATTACAATCCTTAAAATATGCATAAAAGAGATTATTTTTGAAGTTGTTCTATTTGTGACTTTTGAACATCATCTTTTAAATAATTGGTAATGTAGTTCATAAGACAAAGCATACACAATTCATCATAACATAAATGATATCACCATAATCACAAGCATAGTATTCAACACAAGATAACGTATACTCCAATCATCCCAAGACATAACTCACATGAATAATTACATACCAAGATCATATCATCATTATGTAGCATTCACAAAAGAAACCCTAAGTCATACTTGTGCAATCCATAGATGGGATCCCATAACCCTAACTACACTATTTATATATTTTGTCCTATCATGATCATGCATACCATAACTTGACTTCATCCATACCCCACACTCATAAACAAAGGGACATTAATATTAATAACTTTTATTAAGTAATTCACCCATATAAACCATTCATATAATGCATACATAAGTCCATATGTCTTTAAAGCATACAATAACCACACCATAACACATTTATAATCCTCTTGTGCTATGTATTCATTAAGAAGTAATAAGTATAGTTTATATTCATAATTTGTATAAAGCACACCTTACATCATCAACACCATGTAATAAATGAAACATACCATGCCCAGTCTCAAAGCCTACTTGTGCAATGCATGAGTGAAGTTCCATATCCCCACTCATACTAAGTGGAACCTCTTGAGTAACCATAGTACATAACTCATGTTCTTATCATAATTTATATTCTTATCATGTTGGGAAATATAGACTTAACATACATAGACAAGATAAGCTACATGGAATCCGGTGTAATACCCCACACCAGAAAGAGTTGTCCTAGTTGCCTAAGGTAGAACATTAATTTTAGCTTTTAGCTGGATCCACTAGATAAAGACCTGTGTGGACACATAGTTATTGGATATGGATATTGCTACTAGAAACCCTAACTACTAATGTGGGGGCTTCCATCACGTGAGATAATCGTATTGGAAACCCAACTACTAGATGAAGGAACCTCATCTCATATTCATATACACTCGGTGTTAATTAAAATTCCCTTTAAAAGTCAAATTAAGTCTTTACTTGAGTTCATGTTCATCAAAGAATGAACTAGGAACTCAAAAACATATCATCATAAAAGCTTATTGATTCATTAGTTGAGAATGTCCTTTCAACATTAGAATCATCAACATGTGAGTAAACCTTTCACATCATATTCGTAGTGTGTTTATGAGAATGAACTTTCAATCAACACAACAAGCTTATCATAAAGATACATACATACTTCATGCATAGTAAGTGTAATGTTATAGGAAATAAGGATCTTGCATCAATACCACAATTACAAATAAAATCATAAGATCATCACAATCTAAGTGAATCACAAGTTTTTGTACTATCCTCATAGAGATGTACAACCCTTATATGTTTGCCCTTCAAGGACCATGAACCACAAGAAACACCTTAGTCACATCATATTGGTATTCATGTATATGGTGAATGTGTGTGATTATACTTCCAATGACATATTGACAACATTATCACCATAAACATTTTATTCTCAAAGTCTTCATAAACATGCACATAATATAATAATCTTGCATATACCTCATATCTTGCATTCAAGGGTTATATTACGTCAATACATCAAACATTCAATTTAGGAAACATCAATACAACCATAACTCAAGTAATCTATTAATTTCATGCTTAAACCAACGTGATTATATTATAGGTAATGTGGGTGACGTCTATTCACAATAGGGTCATATACAACTCAATATACAAAATATGTTCTTTCTTAAAGCGTTGACATCCCTAGCTTATTTACCTTATACTTTAACCCTAAAATCCCTAGGATTCATATTCATGTTAGGAGCCTTACTTCGAGCACTGTCTCACATGTTCATCATGTAAACCTAGTTCTCAAGTAAACCTAACCACATGTCTTATTCTTGATCAATTATAGTCATATAAGAGACATACAACTCAATCTCAATACTACACAACCATGATCACTGATAAAAGACCTATAAAGCTAGTTCATATAATGAATCTTTACTTATAAAAAGCTCATTTCTAGGTGTTCTAGTCTAAGACAATTCATCATGAAGTTCATTAATCCTAGAAGGTCACACCTAAGCCCACAATTTGCCTCTTTCTTGACATAACCCTAGATTATATTGATTTCACCATAGGATCTTAGGTTAATCAAGGATACATTTTTTATTGTACTAGAATAATATAATTATACTATGAAAAACCATAACTCACATAATTGGACCAATATTCAATAATTCTCACATCATGAAGTCAATTTTATAAAGTGGGGGATAATCATAGGTCCAAGGGGATTTTTCATAGTAATACAATAATACTCCATTATTACAAACCTAATTAATCATAATAAATAACAATGAACCATAATTAAGAAATTGAAATCGTCTATGAAGAAGACCAATGATGTAGATTGAAAAACACTAGGTTGGGAGAATTTAGAATCTTTAAAACTCAATTTGAAAGGACTCTTTGGGTGATAGTTCTCAAAGATGAATAGAATCCATACCTTAGGTTGATTTCCACAAGAAATCGGACAATAAAGGTAGTTTATTGAACCCCTATCTTGACCTAGACCTTTCTCTTCCACGGAGTTCTTAAGGAGAGAATCTTTAGAGAAAAGTGGTGGTTATGATTTGGGGACTTGATATATAATGAGTTAATAAGGTAGTTAATGGATTTAAAATACTTATATTATTCTATTAAACTGAATTAAAACAAATTCAGGATAAAATAATTAAATTAGGAACTAATTTGGAAAACCCACATTAGGTCGTGAAGGAGACAGTGTTGTAACTCCAACCCACGGATTGTGGGTGGGGCTACGGGGCGTTCTGCGCACTCGGATATCCTTCCTACAAACTATAAAATGGGTCCTTGACCTATCTCACATGACCTATGGGGTGTGAATGGACCAATGCGCAGTAAGTGTCATCTGTAGGTCACCCCATTTTGACAACTTTTTGGTTTCTTGAAGTCTTGGGTGTTAGGCTGTAGGGTCCTCCTAAAGGACCCCTTGGTAGGTTCTTGGGGAGTTCTTACTTGATGTTTAACCCATATGTCCCTCAACCTAAGCCCGGCACATCTTTTGACAACCTCCATACCCCATAGAAAACTCAAAGTAAAACACACTGTGCTCTAGTTTCACTTAGTAGTATTACGGGTTGTTATATTATATCTCCCTCAGGAACATTCTTCCTCGAATGACACTTTGATCACTTCATGGGAAATAAAGAATCAAGACAATCTTCCTATCATGCATGAAACACCAAAAACAATGCACAAAACTAGAAGGAAACATCAATTCCATCTCAAACATATTGAATGCAACACAACTCATTATGCATTAAAATTTCACATTTCTCATTTGTTTTGAGGAATTACACCCTCTAAATTAAATCATCTTCATCATAACATTATTAAAAACGTTAGGTAGTTTCTCCTAAAAGCATATTTAGGGACGTTCAACAATTCACCTCATGAAGCATATTGGCAATTATACTAAATGCACATCAACATGGGGAACATAATTCATAAGAACTTATTTTCTCATTATAATAGAATTCATCAAGAACATATATATTATAAAGAGACCATGGGAACACATAATCACACATGACTCCGGAACGTGAAACAAGCCAAAAAAGAACTCTTGGTCTCAAACTTGAATAGGAATAGAAAGAAAGGGATAAGGATATTAGAACTCTCAACAACCTTATTATTCAGCATACCATCTCCTAATTATGAGTAAATCCATACTAGGATTAACATGAAAAAAACATAGGTACCTCAATAGAACATTCATAACGATAAGGAACTTATCAAAATTCTCTTGGAAATAACTTCTTTACCCTTATATTTCATAAGTACGTCTAAGATCCCAATTAGTACTTCAAAATTACAGAGGTTCTTATTGAAGCAATCTTGCGCAAAAGTGACTTTTATCAACACCACTAAAAGTCTCATATGAGCTTACCAACCCGAGGCTAAACTCCTCAAACTCACTGCACCTCATAAGGTGGGATTTTCAATACAATCTAAATCATGAGCCTCTAGAACACTCAACTTTTCATATCTATCACACAAGGGGGGTTCTAAACCATGGAGGATTCCACTTCTAGTCACTTTGAAAGAAGACTACTCACTCAACACCTCCAGGCATCACTTAAACACCACTATTCATCAAATCCTCCATCACACGTTAGAATTCATCATGGACAAGTGTGATTCCACCAACATAATCACATGAATATACTCGAACACATACATACTAAGGACAACATAAATGCTCATCATGTCCCATTTATCAAGTCATAAAAGACAAGTACTACCAATATAGAAATAAGCATAAAACACATATCATGAGTAACATTAGGAGAAAATACTTGTTCACCTCTAGATTGGAGCGATTTAAATCTATTCTTACTTGGAGCCTTATCATCAAGACCAATTAGAACGGAGGAAGTCTAGGGTTGGGATCTACACGACCACCATCTTCATTCTTAGAAACCTTTGGCCAAAGATTTATCTTGTGGTCCAACTCACTACAACAAAAAAAAACATTAGATATCACTAAGAATTCACCTTCATGCCTTACATTACACTTACTACACCCCGGTAAAAGGATCTCACTACTATCTCCTTGAAACTTGGGGTTAGACACCCTTTTTATGTTAAAGTTTGGGGGAATCTTGGAAGAGATTTTTACCACAAAATAATTCTTGAGAGAAATTGCATTACCTATTCTTTACATCTTTGTTACTTTAGACCTCTCTTGAAGTTCTCCCCTTTCAAACAATTGAGCATGGAACACAAAACAATCAATATTCATATCGTCCTTAAGAATAACGATACATCATTCTTTTACAATCAAGTCGAATCTACCCATCATAAACTTTTTCATCTTCATCCTATGGTTGGACACTAAGGATGGAGTATAGCTTGAAAACCTAGTGAACACCCTAGCATACTCCTTAACACTCATTCTACCTTGACGAATGTTAATAAAATCAAGCATCTTAGCCTCTCTAATATCTAAAGGGCAAAACCTATCAATGAAATCATTAGCAAATCGTTCCCATTTTTTGTGTCCCTTTTCTACTAGACTCACTCCTTTACATCGAATAAACCACATAAGAGAAACATCCTTCAATTAATAAGCAACTCATTCCGCCTTCTCTATCGGAGTTACTCATATAATGTTCAAAACCCTAGATATATCATCTATGAACTCTAGAGGATGTTGCTTTATATTTGACCCATAGACTTCCATAATATTTATCCTGAATTGAGTCAGTAATAAAAAATAGTACCTAATCTTCTCATTATACACATAATCCTCTAAAGGGACAATAGGACCTTAGAGAGGAACCTCGTGCTCTACTCTATTTTCCTCATTCTTTTTAACGTCAGCCCTTAGAATAGTCATATCCTAAAACCATAGGGCACATATTTGGAAAAACACCTAATAAAACTAAACCTCTAGCGCACAACTTAGAGAATAAAGAAGTGAGGTTTTCCTAATATTCAATAGCCTCCTATTTATAAAATGTGGAGCACTTCACATCTATGCAAAAAACTATACTAGATGTGATTTGAAACATCTTAAAATTATCTCAAAACCTTATTACTTGATAACAGGTTTGTAACGACTCAGGGGTACCATCTAGATGTAAAATGATGTACTCGACCCCGAAAGAGTCTCGTATAAGCCCTTAGCATATCATGTCATAAGAACATAGGGAAAATGTGGAAATTTAAAATATTTATTTACGATCAAAGTATTTATAAAATTAGTGAGAGTGTACAATGTTATGTCTCAAAACATTTATCACGTTGGAATTGAAACTCTTGAATACAATCTCAGGGATACGACCCTTACAAAAAGTCTAAGACATAAAGGGAAAAAACAAAACAAATATGGTCAAGCCTATAATACTATAAACACTAACCATTATTATTATTCATGATATACTGGAGTCCTAATCAAAATCCTACACAGTAGAAAATCTAGAAAAATGGGTTAACCCAAAAATGTACTATGTGTAAGGATCCAAAAAAGTAATAGGTCAAAATAGATCCTAACATGTGTGTAATGAGTATATAAGTTCCTAAAATGGTAAATTATGGTGTTTAGTGGCATTATATAGAGTTTGAGAGAGTCTAGAGGTGAAACGTCCAAGAACGTCCGGTGACGTTTAAAAGTTAGCTTTGAGACGTGCTAGCGTGCCTTAGTATGTTTCATGAGGCTTTAGGTTGAGTTTAGGGATCAAATTTATATGAAGGGTTCCTAACATATATACGGACGTATTTAAGATGGAAATTTCTAGGCACTTCCCCCAAGGACCCACCTAAGAGTACTTCAAGAAGACCCATGTTGAGAGAAAAGTTGTCAAAAACCAGTCCCAACAAACAAGGGGCATTAACGGACTGTAGGTCCATCAATGCCCCGTTGGTGAGGGTAAATTGTTGAGACTTAGTCTTTTATATTAAGACTAAAAGGAGGAGTCTTTTACCAAGATGAAAGCTTGCCAGCATGGCACATTGCCTAGTCGATGCCCCGTAGGTGGCAAAAATCAATGAGGTCTGCAACTTTCACGCAACTTACTGTAAAGTGGAGGGAAAATTGGGAAATTCACCCCGCGTACAAATAATTATATGGGCGGTTATTTTCGGTATTTGTTGGCAAAGCATGACTATTATAACAGTAAAAGACCCCCATAGACTCCAAAGCAAAATCTCTCTCACATTTAAACTCTCAAGAAGACCATAGAAGAATAAGAAGGATTGGGGACTACTTTTTAGGAATAATTCACCAAGGGTTCAAGAAGGGATTAAGGCTCTAATCTAAGGTATGTGAATCTTATTTACCCATGGATTCTTCAATTCATTCAATTTTTCATCCAAAGAACCCCATTCTATAGAGGGTTGTGATTGCATTGTGGGTAAGCTTGATTGTGATCCCAATCTAGTGTGTAGCATTCAATTATGATTAAAATATGATTATATGCTGTTTCCATGGGATTTTCATGGTTAACTATTGTAATTGAATTTGAAGGTGATCATAATGATTTTAGGCCATTAGAGGTTAGATGGAGGTTTATGTTGATCTTCTGAATTCAATTGTTTTATATACAATTTGATCATGATTGAATCAGTTAGATATGAATTTATAAGCTTAGTTGATTTAAGCTGGTCTTGACTTGTAAATCTTGAATTGAACCTTTGTGATCATGCATGGTTAGAATTTCCTTCTAATGATCTAATTTAATAGATTAACATATAATTGAGTATGAATCATGAGAACTAAAGTTAGTAGTCGTTTTTAGGGCTTATGGCCATTGGTTGCTAGGGCTTTGGGGGTGAATTCATAATCAGGATGATTGTGATGATGTTTCCTTCCTCTTTCACAATAGGCATGAACATGATTAGGAGAAGCAAGTTTTCACAATAGATGAGCCCTAGGTTGACTTAAGAACCTAAAATGAATCAATGCATGATAAACTAAAATAGATTGAATGTATTGGATAACCTCTTTTTGTGAATAAACTTGGTTATACAAGACCAAGGCATGATAGCTTGAGATGGAATCTCATAATAGATTGAGATGGTAGATCTCATGATAGCTTAAGATGGTAGATCTCATGATAGCTTGAGATGGTAGATCTCATGATATCTTTAGATAGAAGATCTCGTGATATCTTGAGATGGTTGATCTCATGATAGCTTGAGATGGTAGGTTTCAAGGGTAGCATGGGATAGTAAATATCAAGGAGGATTGAGTTTAAATACTCATGGTAGCTTGAGGTGATGAACCTCATGAAAGCATGAGATGGAGGAAGTAAGCTCTCTCATGTTTAGTGTCACAACCGGGGAGCACCCCCTAGAATTAACATTGCGTACTTGGCCTCTCGGAGGTCTTATACAAGCCCAGAGTTATCATTCATCAAATTGACATAGTAAATTTTGTGAAAAATTTACAACTTTTTATAGTACATCATATGGTAGAAACTTAACTACATATATATGTATAAAATATAAGTCATAATACATCTATAGACTCTAAGTCTCTTGGTCATATTAGACTCAACAACATTATAACACATTAGGGACACGACCCTTAAAACATAAGACATAACTATATAATATTTAATACACTTTACAGTAAGTAAACATTAGGACATCCTCGGACTTAAGGATTCCTTTACTTGAGCATGGGAATCATCTATCTTCCTCAATCATGGACGTACTTTTTAAGCATCCATAACCTATAGTTTGTATAAAATATAGAGAAGAATGGGATTAGTACAATAATGCATTAAGTATCACAACCATGAAAAAACATGCATTTAAAAGGGACATTTTCTTGAAATCACATTTCATGCCTTTTTGAGTACATATTCATAAAACCTTTGGACAATAGAATTTATATCATTAACATACTTCATTTAAACATATTAAAGGGCCAAATATCAGATAAGATCACATATAGAATTTATGAAATTTTCAAGTCACATTAAAGTGAGCTAATTTCCCTTAACTGTGAACTATCTTCTCTTTAATTCATTAACCTTCCAAGTAACCCTCTAGTGATACTTGGTGATGCATCATCCTAAGGTATCAAAGAAAGCATACATACAATCTATATAAGCCAACACATATCATAATAGAAGTATAGAACATCAAAGACATATTTATGTCAAGTCCTTTGGACATTACAGTAAGCTACACCAATTTACACATATATTGACTTCAGATTAGAAACATCAATATTAGACTTTGTTCATGACCCGAATCTTTTTCTACTAGTGAAATGAACATATGAAGCCCTATAACCCCATATATTCTTAGTAAACCCTTCATGGTACCACAAACCTTAACACTTCATACATTAACATAACACATAAGGACAACTCCATTCATAACATCAATCTTCATCATAAGTCATTATGACTCCCATAGTGCATATAAGAATAAGCTCATATCACATAGACTTATAATCATACATATTAAGTCACCTTCCTAGGACCTCCTAAGGAGCTACTTGTGCAATGTGTAGATGGGCTCATTACTACAACCTATCCTAAGTAACCTCCCTTAAGTTCTCTTAGTTAGGATCCTATTCATTTACTTTCATTTTCCATTTTACTTTAGGGAAACTATAGCCCTAACCGACACTTATACCATGGATGTTAAACATGAACTTTGGTGTTGTAGAGCCTTAGACCAATGGATGGTGTTCCTACCTAGCCAAGGTACAAAATTAAAAAAATACTAGCATCCTAAGTGATATCACATTACTAGATCCTATGTGTCAAGCATAGTTATGCAACTAAGAGATAAGTATGATCCCTGTATGTTCCACATTGCAATTGGGCCCTCCTCTCCTGAGAAAAAAATGGGTTAATCTTCCACAAAAGGAAGTAATCACTTAACACATAAATGTCACACGTATTCATATATAATGCATAAGTCTATATATGTACCTATATGATCAATCCTTTCATATCAACACTCGAAGACACTATCCACATTCATACTTCATCAAATCATATACCGAACATCGTAGCATATAAGTCATATTCACAACATCTTCATACAATCCTATGCATGTCCTTAAAGGACCAACCTAGGAACTATCCCATGAAGGTGCAGATGTAATACATAGTAAAAGTCTCATACACTTTGCCTATGCTAGTACATCTATCCATTCATCCTAGTGAATTATATATCACACAACATCATATAATGGTTAGAATAGAATAGGACTCAATTATTTAAAACTTACAACATTTTTACAGTATGCTTTAGTCTTTATGTACTCATCTTATATTTAAATCACATATATAATTATAAGACCTCATCATAGGCAGAAAACACATATAACCATAACATAGACATTTACATGCTCATAACAATAGTAACATCACCTAGATTCACAAGTAGAGAAAAAGACTAGGCACAAGTTACACATAATGTGATTATTCATAACAAATCCTTCATATAATCATCAAATTGACTTAAAGTCCATTGTCAACACATACATAATTAAAATAATGTAAACACCGCCACCATAAGTGGACCATACCACACAATGCCATACAAGGCTTCATCAACTACATTAATATAGAAAAGTAGAGGATATAAGTATTCTTACCAATTTCTCACTCTTTGTTCATCATTGATCAATTCACCTTTTTTATCAACAATTAATATATATGGAAGTAACTAAATTTATTTTAAGCATAGAAGAAACCATGTAAAAGTCGCTACAAAATCATGATACAACTAGTGCAAAACATTACCATTGTGCTAGAGAATAGAAAGGCATAGATTATCAATCAATTTCCCTAGTATTGTTTATCAATTAAGATTAATTTATAATTTACATGTATTACAGAAGCCAAAACTAATCATAACCTAATCGAAATCCTACTACAATTGCCAATAAAGTCAAATTAACTGTAAGTATGCTTTACATTAGGAATTCATAGAACATAAGTCTACATAGTCTAATCCTATTCTAACTATCATAAATTTATCAAAATTAGATCAATTTCATACAATTCATAATCACATTACAATATAGGCATTAGCTAAGGACCATTAACCATAATCGAATCACGTAACAGCCACCCTAACGTCAAGATCACAAGTCACAATTTAATAGAATAGAAGAACCTTTTTCAATTTATATAAGCCTTCTTTACATTGATCATACAAGATTCATATCCATATTTAAAACATGATAATAGCCTAAAACAGTATATACAAACAACTAAACATGATCGAAATCCACTTTTATACTATTAAGAACCCACATTATAGTGATCCCATTGTTAACTAGGCTAGGCATGTTCAAACCTTCATACATTGATCCACATGGATCCTTAAACATCAATAAAACATGAATTCACATAAACAACAGTAGATATAACCACTTTAACATAATAGAATCACAATGCAATCGATAACAAGCAAAGATCACAAAGCCCATGCAAGACTAAATAGATTTATGGAGGGAACATGGGTTCATCATGCAATTGGATTAAAATCATGTTAAAATAAATCCATTAACATAAATTAATGAAGATTTAACCATTTAAAACGTTTTTAGAAAGAACCCATGAATAGATTGAAGAAGAAGAACTTTGATCATATTTTCTCTTTGAAAACTTTGAGATTAACTCTCTAGATGAAAGGATTAATAGAGATGAAGGATCACCATACCTTTATCTACATTAAAACCTCTAAACATTGGTGAAGAACCCATAAGAATCCCATATACAAGCTGTTCTTAAGCTCAACAACAACGGAGGTTTATAAAGAGAATTGGTTTTGGAGGGGAAGTTCAATTTGAGCGAATGGGACTGGGAATGGGTTGGTCACGTTTTAGATTACTTATATTCAACCAAAAATAGGTAAATAAGACAATTATAGTTAGGTTAGGACGTGGGGTTAATTTCCAATTCACCCTTTAAATAAAACAGTACGCAGGCAACAACTACAGGCCACCATCGATGGACCACCATCGACGGACCACTATCGAGTGGCCGTCCTTTGTCTTCCGTCGATTGGAACCTTTCCTGTTTTTGGGTTCAGACTTTCCCAGGCTAAGTTTCCATCGATGAAACCTCATCAATGGGCCAATGGTCAACCAACTGTGCTTCATATGGCTCGTCGATTGACAATGCCAAGGCAGTGCCTCGACCAACCTTGCATCCTTTTTGTGGGCCCTTTTTGAGGGGCCCTTTAGAGGTCGTGCCCGGACATTTCCAACGTAAATAAAAATCTTAATAATTTTTATACATCCCACATGAGTTGCACCAAAAAAAATACACGTAAATCATCGTCTACCATTTAGACACACATTGAGCGTCTTAAGGGCTAACTTTCGGACGTTCTTGGATGTTTGACCTCCAAACATCACGAAACTCCATATAATGACTATAAACATCATTAAAACTCATTTAAAGACTTCATAATCTCAATAAATACAATATATAAACATGTCTAGATACATGAGGCACATAGGTGACGAGTCGTCGAATGTCTTGGTAGTCCGTTGACGTTTGACTTCCAAATCACCTCAAACTTTACACACTTCCCCTAAAACATATTATAATTCATTTTAGGAAGTTATAACCTTAAGAAAAACATGTTAGTCTCTTGACACCCTAACTAATTTGGGGGTCTTACAATATCCCCCACTTGGGAAAATTTTCGTCCTCGAATGATACTTAGAATACTTTAATCACAACAAGGACTTCAATGAATCGTAAAGCAGTTCATAACATTTATAGCATTATCACATAGAATTCAATGCACCAAATAAGCAAAACTTCCACTCACTCACTCTTAATGCATCAAATACAAAGGCTCTTATCATGTTCATAAAAGGGACATCCTTCTCCTAATCATAACATGGTCATTACACTTCAATTCATTAAGAGCTCATATTGAAACTACCATTTAAGTCACACTTAGGTAGATTTCAACAACAATCAAGAAGCAATTAGGCACTCATACTTCAATGCATATAGACTTTAGTTAATTGAATCAACAAAGATCTTTATTATTTAGACCTAGTTCCATGAAGGTCATACTTAAACATACCATGCTTAGTGGTGTCCATGGAGGAATCTTCTCCTCAACACACATACATGTATCATGAGTTCACAACTAAGAAAAGTACAAGTTCAGTTTCTTCTTAAAATGAGATACTCTAAACTTTTAAACCAAGACAGGCTGAAGTTTCCTTCCTAATGAAGTCCAAATGATAAATCACACCAACCTCATCACAAAAAATAGGAAGAAATTTCACAAAATTTCAATTTCCAAAAAAGCAATAACCTTCACAGTAAGCATTATTTGAGAAGAATAACAAAAATCATAGGCATACACATGAGCACTTACATAAACATGCTTTCATCTTTTAATAGTGAGCCTACAATCATGTTTTCCAAACCATACAAGTCACATAATTTTCAAGACACTCAACATATTTCATTTTAAAGAGACTCAACTTTCATTATAAGGCTAAACATGTCACCTCAGAAAAAATTACAACCATGTTTCTTATCTTATCGCATGAAGTCAAATGCACAACTAGCATATCAAGATAAAAATAAACATGTGAAAACATGAATTTTATCAAAAAGTTTCTTTCATACACTTTGGGAACTTTGCAATATCTTTTAGGAAATGTCAGTCAATACATACCAAACATATAAAGGTCATGCAATTCATTCTTTATGCAAAACTCTATTAATGAAATTTCATTAGATTCAAGTTCAAGTAAGAATAAAAGGACAAGGTAGAACAATAACTACAACCGTACTACTCAATCACCATCCCCCACTTAGGGTAAACCCAATTAATAGGAACTTAACCCAATCTTAAGAAGATCTTCACTAAACAACCTTCATTGTCATCACTTAAAAGTGATTACAACATTATAAGGAATTTACAATATGTTAACATAGGAATAATAAGGTATTATAAACCTTATTTTTTAGGCAAATTATCCTCCAATTATCAATTTAGGTCATACCGTTTAACAACATAAGGTTTTAACACAATACGATAGACACCAAGGTCATACATCATTATGGGAAACAACAAGGGGACTTAGTCATAAGGACTCTTTGTTTTCTTTCAACATTAAAGTAAGGTAACTTCTAGGTAAATCAAACCCACATCATCACCCTACAATGATAATAATACTACCATCAATTCTAGGGAAACATCAATTCCACAACATCAAGGGACTCACAACACAATAAGAAGTTAGAAACAAATCTACGACTCATCATGCCTTAAGGCTCTCATTCTTTATTCCAAATAGAAAATCTTCCTTTTTCATTCATTATGTTCATATGCATAAATTCTATTCACATTTCAACAACTTCTAATCAAAGGACAATTTAGTCGATCTCCCAAAAATATTACAGTAAGTTGACTAGATTTACAGTGATCATGCTTCAACATTCCAAAAATGCAACAGTTAGGCAATTTATGGGAAAAACATGACAATATGAGATACAAAACTAACATAGTATCGTTACACCAAGGATCAAGTCTATACAAAGGACTCAAATCTATACTAGGCAACTTATCAAGGACCACATATATACAAAGGGAATCATTGAAAACTTTTAAGAACATATGCTTAGGGTAGCATGCTTCCATAGGTAGTCACAAAGCATATAAAGTTAAAATCATATCATAAGGCTACCATCATGAAAAACCATATAGTAACACACTAATCCAAAAGAAACTCATGTGAAACCTAATAACTTCTACATGCTTTCACTCTTTCATGACATACATTTCTAAGTATAACATGCTATATAATATAAATTTCATATATTGCCATAAATAGTATCACATCATCATAACATGCAAAAATTCAGCTTCACACATACTCATACAACCATAAAAATAAGATAAGCATTTAAACTAACCTTTTCTCCCTCAAGCAGTGAGAACAATCTCATCCAAGCAATCACATCTTAAAGACCACCGGACAAGAAAACATAAGAGAGAGATTTTATAGAATTAAGTTCTATGGCACGATATGAGAATGATGAAGAAGGGAAAATCTATTATCCTATAGCCTCTAGTACCATTTCATGTGTCGCGACTCACCACCAATGTTACAAGACTCTACTAGACGTGGCAATATGAGACTTCTTGGACCCTAAACAACTTTTTAAAAGCACTTTATAAACCTGTCTCTGATACCACATTTTTCATAACCGAGGAGCACCCCCTAGAAGTAACATGGCGTACTTGACCTCTCGGAGGTCTTATACAATCCCATAGTTAGCATTAATCCTATTGACATAGTAAATTTTGTGGAAAATTTAAAACTTTTCATATCACATCATATGCTAGAAAATTAACTTTATATATATATATATATATATATATATATATATATATATATATATATATATATATATATATATATATATATATGTATGTATAAAATATAATTCATAATACAAATATAGACTCTAAGTCTCTTTTTCATCTTAGGCTCAACAACATAAGAACATATTAGGGACGCGACCCTTAAAATAAAACACATGACTATATAATATTTAATACACTTTACAGTAATTAAACATTAGGTCATGGACTTAAGGATTCCTTTCCTTGAGCATGGGAATCATCTATCAATCTCCTCAATCATATACATCCTTTTTAAGCATCCATAACCTACACTTTGTGTAAAAAATAGAGAAGAATGAGATTAGTACAAGAATGCACTAAGTATGGAAACCATGCAAAGACATGCATTTATAAGGGACATTTCCTTGAAATCATACTTCATGCCTTTTTGAGTAAATCTTCGAAAAACCTTTAGACAATAGTATTTATATCATTAGTATACTTCATATAAGCATATTAAAAGGCCAAACATCACATAAGATGACATATAAATTTATGACATTTTCAAGTCACATTACAATGAGCTAATTTTCTTTAATAATGAACTATCTTTTTTTTTATTCATTAAACTTTGAAGTAACCCTCTATTTATACTTGGTACAATGCATCACCTTCAGGTATCAAAGATACCATACGTACAATCTACATAAGTCATTACATATTAGTTCATTGTTAAAGTGATTTCAAAAGAATTCTAATAAAGATATTATGATTAATATATTGTTTAAACTTGATTTTTAATCCAATTCCATGAAGAACCCATGATCTCTTTATCATCTCAAATAATGATTTATTACGTGTCTCGTGATCATGATAAGATTATAATTTGATTAAGTTTAAATTATGATGAATTCCCGTCGATCGGGGTCGAGTATTCTATTTTATTTAAGTTAGTTTCATTGAATTGGTTAGGGGTTAAGGTGATTTAATAGGTGTCTATGGGAGTTTAATTAGGTTTATTAAGACTCAATATAAATACACTCAACCCTCATTAATGTAATGACAACTCACAAATAAACTTTCTTCCTTTTCTCTTCTTTCTCTCTCTACTTGAACTCACCATTGAAGACTAGCTAGGATTAGGGTTTGGGGGGCTGGAAAGGGACGAATTCACGATCAAATTCTTGTCAAACTTTAAGGTATATGATCTAATTCACCTGTGAGACTCTTTCCTAAAAGGGTTCCTTCAAAATATATTTCAAAAGTTGAATTTTCTTATGGGTTTCATCAAATTACAAAATTGATGTTATGAATTGAGTTGTTGATGATTTATTTAGGTTATATTGGACAGATTAACATTAATTTCAACTTTATTATGTTAAATGTTATTGGTTTGCTCAAAATTGAAGAATATGATCACCCATCCCAAACCCTAGGTTGTAATATTTACCTATATTGTATTTGTGATCATTAGATTGCCTTGATTATTGATTAGATTACTATCCTATTGTGTTATTATGATTAAGGTAAGATGAATTTTAGGTATATCATTCTAGTTCTTTAGATGTGATTTATGTTATGAATTGTGATGTGAAATAAGCCTATATAACATGTCTTAAGTTGTGATCTAGTGTTTAATTGTGTTGTAGAGATGCAATTGGCCTTGTTAACTTATTGGTTATAATTGTGTGATGATGCTACTCCCCGAAATGGGTTGAGTTATTGGTTGATGGTAAGACCTTGATGATAGACTATGAGGAAGATTTGGTGAGTCTTTGAATCTTTATCTTTATTTCTAATTGTTATTAATTGTTGTTAAGTCATGATATTACAATTGAGTATGCCTTATGCTAGGATTATAGGGTGGTATGATGTTATATTGAAATGTCTTTACTAAGTTGTGAGGTTGATATGCTATCAAATATAATGTGTTAACCTCACTTATATGAATTGTGATTAAAGGATTTATACGCATACCATTTATTGAGCTACTAATGATGACAATTATACAAGGGGTAGACCCTATGACCTAAACTAAGCTATGAATGATAATTAAAGGCTTAAAGACATTTCAAAAAGGGACTCTAGCACTGAGTGAACTAGATTTAGGAGTGTCTCTTCCCACTTAGGGAAGGTAGGAACACTACATTACTCTTGAGATTGGAGACTATAATATATGGCGCTTATAGAGGGTCCCAACTAAATCTCCTAGTTCTTTTAATATGTTGCCCCAATAGGAATACTAGATAGTGGATACACGTAGTTTCTATGTTTTATGTTTTGGCACTACCTTTGCAAGTAGTCCACCTTCTTTCGGTGTACGGTCTTATTACACGGATTCCATACAAGCTCGTGTAGTATATGTCGATTAGGTATGATGTACCCAAAAAGGTAAAATGAATTAAAAGACATGAACTCTACCTAAACCTTGCACTAGTTAGACTTCAGGGGAGTCTTAGGAGGAGGTTCTTATGTATGTTTATGTTATGATAATATATATGACAAATTGTTGATAATATATGTTGATTAGTTCATTTATAAATATGCCATGGGTTATAATGTTAATGTATGATTAAATGTAAACCTAAATGCCATGATATGTGAAGTTGGACATTGGTCATGTTTTCTTGTTGAGGACACTTGATTGAGTAAGGTTATGTCAATTCACTTGGTAATTAAAATTGTTGAATTGATAAGGACTTGTGAGTAGTTGTATATCTTATCATGATATGATTGACTCTTATTCATTCTTGTGATGTTATTCCTTGATGTTAGAATTGTTAGTAAATCATGGTTTTCAAGCAAGTTGGTATAGGTAGCACTTTTTTAGTTAGTTAGCATGTTTGGTTAATTGATATGACTTGCTTGGCTTTGCACTAGGTCCCTAAAGGGGTAAAATGACATTTTTTGAAAAAGTCCCCTTTTAGCATGTTTTATTTGTGTATGTGCATGAGGGTCATACTTATTACATGTGGAGTAATAACCCATTTTCTTCATTTTTGTCAAATATTTTAGGGTTCGGTAGTTCAAGATTTTTCTAGGCGACATTGTTGAATGCATGCATTCTTCCTTTCATCAAAGTGGAGTAGGTCCTTAACTTCCGAGGGCAATGCCATCATCTAGCTTGCGGACTTTTTATTAGCTTAATGACTCTTTGATATCTTTCCTTTTCAATTGAGTACTATACTTTTGTATGACCTATATGAGGTCTTGTTTGATTGATGTAAGGGATATGCCCATATTGTGATAATCATTTAGATGGTATAAGATGAGAAAATCATTGAGACTATTCTTATAATTTACATATATGTATGAGCAATAAAAATAGAAGGCTATGTAATCTTCCTATACGAAGAGTCGATGCATACTCGATATGAATATATATTATGTGTATGTAGATGTCTATGTAAACCTCCAAGTAGTGATAACAAAAGTTTTAAATTTTTCGGCATTTTTCAACCTATGAATGTAATGACATGAGACTAAGGGTTTAGTATTAGTACTTAAAAGAGATGATAACGCTTGTTACGTCCAAGGGGAAAACTCGGATGTGATAAACTTTGTATCAGAGCATGAGATTTTTCAATATCGTTGAATTATGTATGTCTCTCTACCATTTCTATGTTCATTTATATTTATAATTGTGAAGCGCGCCACACTTATGTTTAGGAACCTATATGATGCTTAGGAATCACTCTCTTTCTTGGAAATCGTATATCATGCAACTATAGTATACTTATTGTGTGTTTTTGCATCTAATTCTATTATTATTCTTATAGGAATCATGAACACCTGAAAGAATGCGACTTGAAGAGAAAATTTCCAATGCGGGAGATCCTCCCCGTGGTGAGAAAGTTCCTTCACTTGAAGAAGATTCTAATGTGGAGCAAGAACCGGCCAATCCTTCTCCTTTGTCGGATGAGAATATAAGGGCCACTTTTCTTCAAAGGGCCTAAGCTATCACCACTTAAGCACAAGCGTCCACTACTCAAGCCCAAGTTATGGCGGTTCAAGCAAGCCGGGAGGTTGTGTTCCGTCCTCATCAACAAGTCATTTGTATGGCTTCCCATCTAAGTGTCTTTACTCAATTAAATCCTCTTACATTCTATGGGTCTAAGGTTGATGAGACGCCCAAGAATTCATCGATAAGTTCTCTAAAATACTTTTTGTTATGGTGCATTCAAGAAGGGTTGAAGGGGTGTCGGAGGACTTACAAGAGGAGTGCCATTCGGCAATGCTACATGACAACGTAAAAATTTTCCATCTTATGGTGCATTCAAGAAGGGTTGAAGAGGAAACGGCTATGCGGAAGAGTAGAGATGCTAAGAGAGCAAGGTTATTTTATGGATGTTCTTCAAATAATAAGCTTGAAATACAAGACAACCCTAGATTTAAGAAGTTGGTTTCTAATCAAGTCCCTTCCAAATTCACAAAAGCTAGTGGTGATAGGGTGTATAACCCTGAATTCAAGAAAGAAAAAGGTATTTATTCACCAAATGGGAAGCCAACTTCTGGAAAGTGTTGTAAAAAGCACTATGATGATTGCCTTAAGGGGACATCTTTAGTTGTGGAAAGAGTTGTCACAAGATAAGAGACTGTTCAAACATGAAGAGTCAAGACATGGGTAGTGGTTAAGCTCAATCAAGTGGTAATAGTGATGCATCCAAAGAAGAACCTCTTCTATTCTCTCCTCTCTAGGGGTGAGCAAAAGACTTCTCCCGACGTGGTGACCGGTATGTTAAAAGTTTTCTCTTTTGATGTATATGAATTACCTGATCCCGAAGCTAATTTATCATTTGTTACACCTATAGAAGCTAAAAAGTTTGATATTTTACCCGGTATTTTGCATGAAACTTTTTTAGTGTCTACACGTGGGAGAGTCAGTTGTTGCAAAAAGGGTATACAGAAGTTCCAATAATATTGCCCAATAGAGTTTCATATGTTTATCTAGTATAACTCGATATTCTTGACTTTGTTGTTATATTGGGTATGGATTGGTCGCATACATGTTTTGCCTCCATTAATTGTATGACAAGGTTGGTGAGGTTTAACTTCACCAATAAACCCATTGTTGAGTGGAAGGGGGAAATTCTATTTCCTAGAAGTTGTATTATTTTTTGTCTAAAAGCATGCAAAATGATCTCAAAATGTTGTCTTTATCATATAGTCATAGTCCAAGATCTAGACTCCGAAGTTCCTCCCATCGAGTTGGTACCCACAGTGAGTGAGTTTCCAGAGATCTTCCCTAATGACTTTCGCGGTATTCCTCCCGAATGACAAATTGACTTTGGCATTGATTTTCAATTGGATACAAATCCCATATCAATTTCTCTTTATCGAATGGCTCCGGCTGAGTTGAAGGAGTTGAACGCTCAACTCAAGGATTTACTATATAAGGGTTTTATAAGTCCTAGTATTTCTCTATGGGGTGTTCCGGTTTTGTTTGTGAAGAAGAAAGATGGGTCTTTGAGAATGTGTGCTGATTACCGCCAACTTAACAAGGTCACTATTAAGAATAAGTACCTTATCCCTCAGACTGATGACTTGTCTGATCAATTCGAGGGGCGAGCTACTTTTCAAAGATAGACTTGAGGTCCGGGTATCATAAACTTAGGATGAGAGGTTAGGATATACCTAAGATGGGCTTTCGGACTAGGTACGGTCACAATGAGTTCTTGGTCATGTCATTTGGTCTCACTAATGCTTCAGTGACATTTATGGACCTAATGAATAGATTGTTTCTAAATTACCCATATTTATTTGTCATTGTCTTCATTGATGATATCTTGGTATATTCGCAGAATGAGGGTGATCATATGGTTCATTTAAGGCTGGTATTTCAAACCCTTAAAGAACATCAATTGTATGCCAAATATAGTAAGTATGAGTTTTTGTTAAGGTCGGTGACATTTCTTGGGTAGATCCTCTCTAGTGAGAGAGTTGAGGTAGACCCAAGGAAAACAAAGGCGGTGAAAAATTAGCCTAGACCATTCACTCCAATCGATATTAGGACTTTCTTAGGTCTAGCGGGTTATTATAGGATATCCCTAGATGGTTTTGCATCTATTACATCTCAGTTGACTACTTTGACCCAAATAGTAAGAAGTTTGAGTGGTCGGCGGCGTGTGAGAAAAGCTTCCAATTGTTTAAAGATATGCTTACTTCCTCTCCACTGTTGACTTTAGCAGAGGGCACAAAGGGTTTTGTAGTTTATTATGACGCATCCGAGTGGGTTTGGGGTGTGTTCTTATGGAACACGGGAAAGTGATAGACTATACCTCTAGGCAACTTAAGGTACATGAGATAAACTATCACACTCATGACCTTGAGTTAGCGGCCATGGTGTTTGCTTTGAAAATTTTGAGGCATTACTTATATGGGGTTCATTTTGATGTCTTTACCGATAATAGAAGTCTCCAATATCTGTTTACCTAAAAGGACTTGAATCTGCGACAAGAAGGTGGATAGAGTTGTTGAATAATTATGATGTGAGTGTCCTTTATCACCCCGCCAAGGCTAATGTAGCTGCAGATGCCTTAAGCCATATGACTATGGGCAGTGTATCCCATCTTGATAAAGCCAAAAAGGACATAGTAAGGGAAGTACACAGGTTCGCTAGGTCGGGGGGGTGAGGTTTGACAGTTCTCTGGAAGGGGGTTGTATAGTTTATCATAACTCCGAGTCATCTTTAGTTGTTAAGGTGAAGTCCAAACAACACCTTTACAAGCCCTAATAGAGTTGAAAGAATCGTGTGTCGGCAAGTTAAATGAATCATTCTCCTTAAGAGGGATGTTGTTCCAAGGTACCAAGGGAGATTGTATGTTCCCGATGTAGATGGGTTGAGGGATCGTATCCTAGAAAAATCACATGGGTCCCTCTACTCAATTCACCCGGGTTGGATAAAAATGTTCCATGACCTAAGGGAGATATATTGGTGGGAAGGTCTAAAATAGGACATAGAAAAGTTTGTCGCTAAGGGTCTGAATTGCAAACAAGTAAAGGCTGAACACCAAAAGTTGGGTGACTTGCTACTAGAGATCCAAATTCCTAATTTCAAGTGGGAAGACATCAATATAGACTTTGTACTATTGTTACCTCAGACTGAAAAGTCATATAATTCCATATGGGAGGTTGTAGATTGATTGACTACGTCCGCTCACTTTATTCTATCAAGTCTTCATATTCGGCGGAGGATTATGCAAGAATCTTCTTAAATAAAATTGTGTGCCGCTATGGCATTCAATTATCCATCATATCGGAACGGGGTGCACAATTCACATCTAGATTTAACAAGTCGTTCCAAAAAGGATTGGGCACTACAGCGACGTTAAGCACCATTTTTAATTCCAAAATGGATGGTCAAGCGGAGCGTACGATACAAACCCTTGAATATATATTTAGGGCGTACATTACTGATTTAAAGGGAATTGAGATAAATATTAAACCTTCGTAGAGTTGGCCTATAATAATAGTTTTCATTCATCTATTTCCATGGATACCTATGAAGCCTTGTATGGTAGGAGGTGCAGGTCTCCTATCGGATGGTTTGAAGTGGTGAGAAATTTATTCTTTCTCCTGAGTTAATTTATAAGACTTTGGAAAAGGTTCATATCATAAGGAACCGGTTGCAAACAACCTATAATCGGTAAAAGTCTTATGCAGATCATAGGTGAAGGAATTTGGAGTTTGAATAAGGTTATAAAGTGTATTTGAAAATTTCACCAATGAAAGGGGTGGTTATGTTTTGGAAGAAAGGGAAATTGAGTCCTCGTTATGTGAGTCCCTATGATATCTTGCAAGGCGTTGGTAACGTTTCCTATGAATTGAAACTTCCTAGTGAATTGGCTTCGGTTCATCCGTTTTTCCATGTTTCTATGTTGAAAAAGTGTATCGGTGATTCCGAGTCCTTTCTTCCTATGGAGGGTCTTGGGGTCAAGAATAAACTCTCTTATGAGGACGTTCAAGTTCAAATTATTGATAGGCAAGTCAAGGAGTTGAGGAATAAAGAGGTTGTTTCTGTACAAGTGTTATGGAAGAATCATCTAGTTGATGGTGCAACATGGGAGGCCGAGGCCGACATCAAGTCCTGTGACCCTCATTTTTTTTATGAATTAAGGTTAGTCATTGTTTTTAATAATATAAATATGACTAGAAATTAAGGTTTGTTGATTTTTTAGTAAAGTTTTGCACATTATGTATTATTGAAAAACTTTACAGTGAAGTTACTATAGTATTTATTTTAAAAACTTGAACTTTGCTTTTTTTAATTGTTTTAGTTATGTTTCGAATTTTGGTATGGTGAGTCATTATGAAATGATATGTAGCATTATGTTAAGTTGAACTTTGTACTAATTGACTCATGTAACGTATGTTGAGATCATAAGTGTTATGAGAAGAAAATTCCTCATGATGATGTGGTTTAAGCCTTATGTGTTGTAATATTAGTTTTGATATTTTCCTTGTTTAAATGACATGTTTTATGTTGATTTGATATCATTTATTAGTTGGGCTGCTAGTCTTGAGTTTATTCATTCCTTTAAAAGAATTTTAGTGTCATTCGAAGATGAATGTTCCTAAGGGCGAGGATAGTGTTACACCTTGAAAATCGAAGACGTGTCGCAAAGCCTAATATAAGTGTCATAACGTCTGAGTACTGTTTCTAAGTCCATCTTAAATGAATATATCTCATTTAGGAGGTTTAAGAACCAAAACATCCAAGAACGTCCATGGCATCAGGCAAGTTAGTTCAAAGGGGTGTTAGTGTGCGTTAGCCTATTTGACTAGCTAATAGGTTTTCGAAATGTCCGAGTACAATTCCACAAGGACCAACCAAGGGCCCTTGAGAGGGACCCTAACATTTCAAGCAACACTGCCTGGAAGTGTGCATCGACGGGACACAAGACGGCCCGTGGGTGGAACAATAGGGCGTCGATGCCACCGTAGTCCCACACAGAGGCTGGTTGAGAAGGTCCCTTCACCTGCACAACCTCTAAACTCATTGATAGAGTGTAGAGGTGCAGGCTACGGTCCGTGTTTGGATTGACGGGGCGTCGGTGCCACCGTTGTCCCACACTTAGACAATGGATGAATGAACCTCGCCTGAACACTCTCTGAACTCATCGACGTAGTGCAGGATGTAGGGGTAAGGGACCGTGGACTCACAGACTGCCCCCGTCGATAGGGGTCTTGAATGTGAAGGTCGTGTTTTCTGATTTATTTAAGTTAGTTTCATTAAATTAGTTAGGGTTTAGGTGATTAATTAGGGGTTTAAGGGAGTTTCATTATGCTTATTAAGACCATATATAAATACCCTCAACACTCATTAATCTAAAGACAACGCACAAATAAACTCTCTTCCTTCACTCTTCTTTCTCTCTCTTTATTTGAACTCACCATTAAAGACTAGCAAGGATTAGGGTTTGAAGGGCTGGAAATGGAAGAATTCACCATCAAATTGGTGTCAACCTTTAAGGTATGGGATCTAATTAACCTTTCAATTCTTTCCTCAAACAGTTCCTTCAAAATAGATTTCAAAAGTTGAGTTTTCTTATGGGTTTCATCCAATTACGAAATTGAAGTTATGAATTTACTTGTTGATAATTTCTTTAGGTTGTATAGATTAAGATGAATTTAAGCTTTGTTATGGTAATTGTTAGTTGTTTGGTCTAAATTGAAGAATATGATCCTCGATCCCTAACCGTAGGTTGTGATCTTGATATATATTGTATTGTGATCATTAAATTGACTTGGTTATTGATTAGAAAAACTATCCTATGGCGTAATTATGATTAAATTAAGAATAAATATAGGATTATCATGATATCTCTTGAGATGTGATTTAGGTTATGAATTGTTATGTGAAATAAGCCTATGTGTCTTGTCTTAAGTTGTGATCTAATGTTAAATTGCGTTATAGAGATGCAATCGACCTTGTTATCTTATTGGTTATAATTGTGTGATGATGTTACTCCCCAAAATGGATGGAGTTACGGTTGATGGTAAGACCTTTATGATAGACTATGACGAAGATTTTCTAAGTCATAGAATCTCTATCTTGATTTCCAATTTTTGTTAATTCTTGTTAAGTCATAATATTATATTGGAATATGTCTTACACTAGGATTATAGGGTGGTATTATGTTTAATTGAAATGTCTTGACTATGTTGTGATGTTGATTAAGGTGTATGTGATATAAGTATGGTGAAAATTATTAATGTGCCTTGATATGCTATGAAATGCGAATGTGTTAACTTCACTTACATGAATTGTGATTAAAGTATTTAAACTCATACAATTCTTTTTGAGATATTGGTGATTATAATTATACAAGGGGTAGACCCTATAACCTATACTAAGCTATGATTGATAATTAAAGGGTTATAGACATTTCAAAAAGGGAATATAGCTTAGCACCGAGTGAACTAGATTGAGGAGTGTCCCTTCCCACATAGAAAAGGTAGGAACACTACATTACTCTTGATATTGGAGACTATAATGCATGGCATATAAAGAGGTTCCCAACTAAATCTCCTAGTTTGTGAACTATGTTTCCCCCATAGGAATAATATCTAGTGGATCTACGTAGTTGCTATGTTTCATGTTTTGGTACTACCTTGTAAGTAGTCCGCCTTCTTTCGGTTTAGGGTCTTTTGACACTTGATTCCACACTATCTCATATGGTCTATATCAGTTATGTTAAGATGTTCCCAAAAGATGAAACGAATTAAAGAACTTGAACACTAACTTAGATAACCTAAGAGGTCAAGCTCAGTCTATGTAGGGGTATGGGACTCTACCTAAACCTTGCAATAGTTAGCCTTGAGGGGAGTCTTAGGAGAAGGTTAATATATATATATTTATGTTATGATAATATATGATGTTTATATGATGACCATGACACATTTTTCATAATATATGTTGATTTGTTCATTTATGAATATGCCTTGGGTTATAAAGTTAATTTATGATGAAATGTAAACCTAAATGCCATAATATGTAAAGTTGGAGTTTGGTCTATGTATACGTGATATGAATATATATTATGTGTACGTAGAGGTCTGTGTAAACCTCTAAGTAGTGAAAATAAAAGTTTTAAATTTATCCGCATTTTCAACCTATGAATGTTATGATAAAAGACTAAAAGGCTAGTCTTTATCCTTTAAAAGGACGACGACGTCGGTTACGTCTAGGGGTAAACCCGGTTGTGAATGTTTTAGGCCTTTACATTCTCCCCACTTGGAATAACATTCATCCTCAAATGAAACTAAACATTTTTGGACCATCAAGCACTCACTTAGCATCACATTACACATTATAATCAAGGCTCAAACATTATAGTCATGGCACAAACTAACAGGGAGCACAATTTTACACTTTCACACACTATTCTACACAAGAACTTTAGCTAAACTTTCGCATTTCAAAATCTTCTTTTATCCTTCACTTATGGAGGAACTATCTTCTCCAACATTAAGAATTCTCACATACAACACTTTTACACACATTGTTACTACAATTTAAAACATAAAAACTTATTTAAAAAATAAAGATTTTCACAATGAGCATTATTGTAACATTGGAAATTTTGTAAAAATCACAAATTCAGTCTCACTTTCATTTCTTCACTTATGAAAGAATAATTCTCTTAGCATTTACATGGATTCTCTAATGGCTACACCTAATTGGGGGCATAGTAAAGGTATAAGGAGATTGGTTCTAAGTAAATCATTTTGTACTAACGAGGAGTACCTATCTCAAGAGGTACATTGATACATCAACTCAACTCAGGACGTGTAACCACCCCTTCTTTATATCATCTTTGTGCTAAGAATGTTTCCCCCACAGAGACTTAAACATTCATTACTATAGGTAAAGGCATAAAAATTGGACACCACATCTCAACTCACAAAGGGTATCCATCGTTCAACCTATCTTAGGAAGCTCTTTGGAAGTTCCGATCTTGTTACTAAGCACTTCATCTCAACTCACGAAGGATATTCACACCAAAACACCAATTTTCATTGCTAGTCTTTTAGGAAGAGTTGGGAATGGTCTAGACACTTCATCTCTACTCACTAATAGTGTCCACCACACAATCTCTCGTTCAGATTCATTAACTTCATTCATATATGCAAAGTGTGTGTATGAGAGTATATATGAGCAAATCTCTAACAAAATCACCATTTTCATAACATTGACTTCACAAAATTCTTATACATTCATTCATCATATTTCACAAACTAGAATGGTTTACGTATACACAAACTTTATTTATACATAAGCTATACAAGATATACAATTCAAGATTCATAAAGTATATAAACATGAACATCATTATTATTACTTTAGTTCAGATACTAAGCCTTGAAGTTCATGCTTACAATACATATATAAATACATATTCATATACTTCAAGTAAATGCCGCCAACAAAGGTGGACCATACAACTCAAAATCATTTCAATGGAGACTAAACAAGATAGAACAACTTAAGACTCATCCAAGCTTTCACCACCTTTCATCAATTTTTCACCAAAACAACATAATAATGCATATATAGGCATTATCTTAAAAAAATACAACATAAGAAACTCAAATCTAATATTATCTAGGTAAAAGCAAAAACACAATTTATAAACCAAAAGTTGATAGTAAGCATAAGCATTGATTCATTGGGGTTTTGACATTAAAAAAATTAACTAACACCAAAAACAACATATTTTAATCCATAAAACTTTTTCATGCAAAGACCCATGCTTATAGTCAAAAATAGAAGAAGTTAGAGTTCAAAACCCTTTTTTCAATTCTCTTTGGAATGGCTCCTTGAATGAAAGAAGGTTCGAGGATTAACTACCATGCCTTAATATGAAGAAACCCACGAAAGTTTTATGAATAAAACACCCAAAACCTTCCCTTGTAATCCTTCCTTGAGTTTTAGCTTCTATAGAGTTTGAGAGAGTTCTTTCTTGATGGAGGGTTTTTGATATTTGAAAAATGAAGTCTTGTCTAGGTGTAGAACTATAAACCAACTTAAAATACTAAAAAATCCCCAAAGAAACGTCCATGGTTCATAAAATTCTAGGGGTGAATTTACTATAATACCCCAAACCTAGATGTATCCTTGACAACTTTTCAAGGTGGCCATGGATGTACCCTACCTACGGGGCGTATAATGATCGACGGACCATCATGATGGGGCATAGATTTATTCATAGGCCGGTCTCATGGGGTTTAATATCCCACCACTAACGGTTAAGTTCCACCCCCAAAATAACGGGGGATCTCTAGGACTACGACCCATTGATGAAGGGTGTAGTTTGGGATGTTTTAAAGATTTCTTCTAAACACTGTCTTCATCTTCTAGGGCCCCTTGTGGGTCCTAGGTGGAGTCCTACCAAGACGTTATACCCCTTTACATGTTCCTCTAGTGTAACACCTCTAAACAGATATCAACAAAACTAGAGTCTAACAGTTGTGTTTTCAAGTCGTAAAATTATTTTTAATTATGTTAGGAGGCAATGGTTAATGTTTGGTGGAGTTTGGAGGTCAAACGACCATGATGTTCAAAAGGTTTGCCTTGAAACGTGCTTGTTGGCCTTAGTGTGTTTCATCAAGTTTTATGTGATCATTTTGAATGTAATTGATGTGAGGGATTCCTAACATGTGTACAATTATAATCTGGTCGGAAACACTGGGGAAAACTCCCCAATGACCAACTAAGGGGTCCTTGAGAAGGATCCAAAGTGTGAGCTAAGACTTTCCAAAATGGCTTCACCTACAGATAGCCATCGATGACTTGTAAGCCTGTCAACGTATTGTAGGTGGAGGGAATTGGTCAACACTTAGGCTAGGGAGCTTCATCTCCCATTTCGCAAGCCTCTTATGAAAACCATGGACAAAAAAGAAGGTCCGTTGGTTGGGCTACGGGGCGTAAGTGGGATTAGTCGTTTGACACCTTCAATTTTTTATAGGTGTCTCGGCTAGCAGAAGGATAATTTGGGGTTTTAAATTAACCTTACTAAAATTAGTTGGATAGTTCCTTAAGGCTTTTCGTGTATTTTAAATGGGTTTATAAGTATAAACACTTAGATGAATTCATTATTAAAAAAAAACCTCAAAACCTCTAAAAAACTCTCTAGAACACCATTGAAGCTTGAATGAAGATTGAAACTTGATGGCTGAATTCTCCATCAATTCTTTTAATATTATTCGTGTAGCATCAATTATGGTGTGGTTTTCATCCTTGAGTTTTTTCTATAAGGAGCCAATCTTCAAAATGGTTTTCCAAAGCTTTCTCAAAGGATGAAATTTTAAATTTAACTCTAGCCATTGTATTATTATTTAATTGATATTAGTTTGATGATTTTACCATGAAAAATCTATGAACACATGAAACCCATGCAATCTTAGTTTTGACTATTTCCTGGGTTAATTGAGCATGTATCTATAATATAGAATTCTTGTGTAGTTTAAGTTGGGCTATTGAATTATGAAAGAATTATGTTAGGATCATAAGTAAGTTGTCTTTAATTGATGAATTTTCATTGTATTACATTGGACTCATTGTACATTGATATTATTGGACATAGGTAAGTATGTGTGTTCATTGTGTATGTCGTGACTCTTGGTAAAAGATTGAAGTGTGAAAAACGCATGCTAGATCCTTGTATGTTATGTTCAAATATTAATATTAATCATGTTATTCATATGAGGTGTGATGTCGTTGAATTGAGTGAAAAATCTTGGCTAAATGTAACTACGAAAATGCATCTAATAATGTATGAAATGTTCCACGAATTTTCCTAAAATCTAATATATAACATGTGGAGAAAATTTGCAGGAAAACATGATCAAATTTCTTGATTTCTGGAAATTTAGTTTCGGCCATACAACTTGAATAATTTGAATTTCAAAAATCATTTTAAAATATGTGAGGTCATCAGGGATTGAACCCGGGACCTCACCATATGCAAACTATTGAAAATTTAATAATAAATTTGAGGTTAGGGGGAAACGAACTCAGGTCTTAGCCGAGTAAGAGAACCTACAAAATTAATTAAAATAAATGTGTGTCCTTGGCCAATATTAACATCGTTCCATGCGAGAATAAAAATAAATAAAATGCAGTGTGTGGTAATCGAACACACAACCTCTCCGATAGGTGAAGAAACTAGGAGAACAAATTAAAGAAAAATAAAATGAGGTTTTGGGGGATCAATCCCACATCCCCTCGGTCAAAAAAAGAAAACTCAAGAAGAGAAAACAAAGAAAAGAAAAGTAGGCGTTGGGATTTGATCTCGGGTACCAAAGCTGAAATTTTAAATAAAATTTAATATCATACTAATGTTACTCAAAGGGTTCGAAATCGGGTTACCTAACCTAATTCTGTATTGATACACAAGTCTTCTTACGTGAGCAAATATTTAGTGAATACTGCATATAGTAATCGAACTTGAGACCTCGGCATACTTACAAGATGCATAAGTCTTTTACCATATAATCTTGGGTAAGTGTAAGTCACTTAGACGAATTATTAAAGAAGCCCAATGGCTTGTACATATGGGTTTATAAGTCCATCCTATGTTTAAAATTAAGTGAACCTAAGATGTATATGATGAAATGATGTGACCAGAGGAGTGTTAATTAAGAGTGTGAAACACACTAAATTGCCTTGTGCATTCGCATATGATAAAATAAACTTTCACGTAATGGAGTGAGTAATTATGAAGAGATAATATGCCAAAGTTAATTAATTGATGACAACATGATAAGAGGCTAATATGAAAGACGAGACCAATCTCACATGAGCCTAACAAGTGTTACAAATAACCGTACTCACCTATGAGAGTGTAAAACAAACAAAGAGACCAGTCTGTACGAAACACTCTAATGAAAGGATTGAGATTAATGGACACATAATACTAATGATGAGATGAGAAATCATCTAATGAGTAATGATTCCGTATTCTAGAAGACAACTTCTATGATATGTGAGATGAATGTAAAATAGAACACTATATTGAGCACCGATAGGCAAGCTATGAGCCGTCATTCCATTTTCAGGAAGACATAGGTTCATGCAAATCTCATGAGATGAGATCATCCGTTTAGGCGTGTATGGGTCTTCTTACATCTCCTAGCATTTAACCTATGATGCAAACATAGGGTACTAGCAGGGTTCATTTCCCTATATATGCTAGCATGTTTTCATTTCACTTTCGCAAGTGATTACACCTCATTTTGGTATGGTACAGACACTAGATTTAATGAATCTCACATGATCTACGTCGGTCAAAGTTGAAGTTCCTAAAAAAAGAACGAGGCCAGCCTTATTTAATGCACACAATGAAATGAATGATACCAAAGATGTTTGGATAAGATAATCAAGAGGTGAAATAGACTCAAGTAATGACACTAAGTAATTCTTGGTCATTGCATATGAACCCGATGAGAGTCCTTAACAACATCCTAGGTACATAATTGGATGAAAATGAAGTACGTATGAATGAATGAAGAAGACTCTGTGTTTGCTAAAGAAGGCTCCCTAGTTGAGGTCTCATATGTTGAGCCCTAATTTGGGAAGTTGTAATTTCAAGTCCGTGATTCCAAGGTTCACGACATATAAACAAAAGATATGTGATATACGTATTTGAAAAATGAAATGTTTTATGTCATATGTGCAATATGAAAAGAATGATGATGCATATTACACTCATAGCATGACTTTCCTAATCTTATTTGGCAAGACCAAATGAATTGGCTTTCCATATCTCACATCATTAGGAGAGATCTCTTCTTAATCATGCATGTCCTCGATATGTACTTGCATACACCCATACTTAGTACAAGTGTGTACTAATTCCATACAATCCTTTACTTTTAGGTGCCGGTGCAGGTTGAAGCTTACGAGACTACGTTGAATCTAGCCGGACGTGGAGAGTTCATCTGGACTTGGTAGGCCTTCATGTTTTTGAGTATGTTTATCTCTTATATTCTAGATTTGATGTAGGCATGAGCTAGTTGACTATGTTCCACTAGCGTTTCTTTCTTACTTATTTTTAGACGTTGTATTTGTGTCATTTTTGAAACATTATACTACTGCAGTTATTAGCTATTTCCTTCATTTGAATATCTTATTTTTAGATGCTTATTTCGAACTGATGTGATACAATTAAATTCTTACTATGAAGTCTATGTATACTTTAAAGCAATTTTTTTTTATTTTTCTGCTAAAATTAACCTATACGATGTCTTGATGTAGTATGTAGGCTTGTACCGACCTCCGAGAGGTCAACGATGCCAGTTTAAGCTAGGATCTACACCTCGGTCGTAAAAAATGAGGTATCAGAGCATTAGGTTTTATTTCCAAGTATAATAATATTCACATAAACCAAATGGGTAGTTTCTAAGTTGTAGTAGTGAAGTGCACCACTATCATGAATTAGAGACTGCATGATGCATAGGAAATTTTCCTTCTTCTGATCTTATCGTGCTTTCCTTAATGTTTGATTTCTTGGTGTTTTGACCATATCTAACATCAGTTCTTATTTTTTCAGTAAATGGACACACCGGGGAACACTGGTCGGGGAAGATTAGGAGCAGCTGTTTTGGGCAACCAAGTTCAACCACAGGCTCCAGCTGCAGGAGTTGCCATGCCAGTTAACCCAGCTGGGTTGACTAATGTGCAGGTACGGACTACTTAGGCAAAGATGGCTCAAGACAACATTGTGCAGGCTCTGGCTATGAAGGCCCTGGGAAATCGACAGGACGTTAAACGCGAGAACCCATTAGCCCATAACATGGCGAACATGTTGTGGGATTTTATAAGAATGCATCCTCCAATCTTTATAAGATCTAAGACTTCAGAGGATCCTCAGGAGTTCGTGGAAGAGGTCCAGAAGATTTTTGTGGCGATGGGGGCCATGGAGATTGAGAAAGTTGAACTTGCCTCGTACCAACGGAAGGATAATGCACAGACAGGTGCAAGATATGGCAGGATAGCAGGGCATTGGGTGGATGTATGATAACTTGGGAGCTGTTTAAGACAGCCTTTTTTAGAGATTCTTCCCCAAGGAGATGAAAGAGTGTAAGGTTTAGGAGTTCCTCAACCTTAAGAATTGTTCGATAACTGTCAGGAAGTATTCTTTAATAGTTTTAAAATTGTCCAGGTATGCCTCTTCCCTTGTGTCAAATAGCAGGGACGAGATGAGCAGGTTTCTTACACAAATCTTATAGGACTTGGAGAAGGAGTGTCGGGTGGTGGTAGGAGCACTTTCGAAGTTCGTGATCATCCCATATTTAAAAGGGGAATCAAAGCTCAGGGAACTCTAAATCTCAGAGGATTGAAACATCAAAAGGAGGCATACTCGATCCCAAAAAGGGCAATGCAGGTGATGTGCAGCGTCCTAGAAAGGAATGTGGCAAGTGTCGCCGTATTCACAGTGGGGAGTGTAGACTAGGCACATATGCCTTCTTCGGTTGCAGGAAGAGTGGACATATGGTCAGGTACTATCCACAGAATAGGGGTCAGACTGAGGCAATTCTCAGTCTACGGTTAATCCCCAGAATACTGGTTCAGCCGAGCCTCCTAAGAGGAGCAGATTCTACGCCTTGAAGAGAAGGGAGGAGCAGGAGAAGTTTGTTGATGTCGTCACATGTATGCTGCAATTTTTCTCAACCTCTGTTTATGCTTTACTTGATCCAGGGTCTACGCTTTCTTTTGTGCCTCCCTTGCTTGCACTTAATTTTGAAACACTGCCTGAGGTTTTTGCATGATCCTATCGTAGTTAGTACTCCCTCAGGAGAATATGTAGTAGCTGATAGGGTTCAAAAAGACTTCCCAATAGTAGTAGGAAGTAAGATTTTGTGTGCAGACCTTGTTTAGTTAACCATGAATGACTTTGATATTGTACATGGTATGGACTTGCTCCATAAATGTTATGCCTTCATGGATTTCCATAGTAGTGTTGTGATATTCCGTTTCCCTAATGAAGTAGAGCTATTCTGGGAGGGGTACAATTCGAGTCGTTCAAGTCCCTTGATTTCAAACCTAAAAGCTAATAAAATAATGTCCAAGGGATTGTTATGCCATCTTGTGACTGTAACTGATTTAGATCATGATATTCCTTCCATAGACTCTGTGCCTGTAGTGAGTGAGTTTCGAGATGTTTTCCCCAAATATTTACTGGGAGTCCCTCCCCCTTGAGAGATTGATTTTTGTATCGACCTAGATCTCAACACCAAAAAAATTTCAATTCCTCCCTATAGAATGTCTCTAACTGAACTCAAAGAGTTAAAGCTGCAATTAAAAGATCTCACCAATAAGGGTTTCATCAAGCCTAGCATATCCCTTTGGGGAGCTCCAGTGCTATTTGTTAAAAAGAAAGATGGAACCTTTAGCATGTGTATCGATTATCGGCAGATAACTAAGGTCACTATAAAAAATAAGCATCCACTTCCCAGAATAGATGACTTATATGATCAGCTCCAATGGTCTAGTTTCTTCTCGACAATTGATCTTCATTTCGGGTATCATCAGCTTAGGGTTAGGGATGAAGATATCCCAAAGACAACCTTTCGTACCCTTTATGGTCATTATAAGTTTTTAGTCATGTCATTTGGTCTCACTAATGCAGCAGCTGCATTTATGGACCTCATGAACCGATTCTTCCGTGAATACCTTGATTGTTTTGTTATAGTATTCATTGATGACATCCTCATCCTCTCTAACACCAAAGAAAAGCATGAACAACATTTGAGACTAAGCATGCAGGTACATAGACAACATCAGTTGTATACCAAATTCAGCAAGTGTCAATTCTTGCTTAGATCAGTGACGTTTCTGGGTAATGTTGTGTATGATCAGGGTGTGGAGGTGGACCACAAGAAGACTAAGGCTGTTAAGAATTCGCCAAGACCTCTTACTCCCATTAATATTCGTAGCTTTCTAGGATTTGCTAGTTACAACTGCAGATTCGTGGAGGATTTTTCTTCTATTGCTGCCCCAATGACAGCCTTGACTAAGAATAAAGCCAAGTTCAAATGGGCGAAGAATTGTGAGAAGAGTTTCAAGGAGCTCAAAGAGAGACTCACTTCAGCCCAAGTGCTTACATTGCCTAAATGTGGTGAGAGTTACACTATTTATTGTGACACATCTAGGGTTGGTTTGGGTTGTGTTCTTCTGCAGGGTGGTAAGGTGATATCCTATGAGTCCAGACAGTTCAAGGTTCATGGGAAGAATTATCCTACTCATGACCTGGAGTTGGCCACTGTGTTGTTTGCATTGAAGCTGTGGAGGCATTACTTGTACGGGGTGCATGTGGATGTGTTCACAAACCACAAGAGTCTCCAGTATGTGTTCACTCAGAGGGAGTTGAACTTACGCTTGCGGAGATGGTTGGAGTTGTTGAAGAACTATGACATGAGTGTCCACTACCATCCAGGGAAGGCAAATGTTGTAGCTGATACTTTTAGCATGTTGAGAATGGGGACTATAACCGAAGTTGATAATTAGAAGAAGGAGTTAGTAAAGGATGTACATAAACTGGCAAGACTAGGTGTGCGGTTGATTGACTCTACTAGTGGGGGTGTTTCAATTCATCCTAGTTATGAATCATCTAGGTAGCTGAAGTCAAGAAGGGTCAGCATCTTGATCCTGTGTTGATGGATTTGAAGGACTTAGTGCTAGTAAAGATGAATGAGTCCTTTTCTTTTGGAAGTGATGACATACTTAGGTACTAGGACAGGTTGTTGTGTACTAGATATGGATGATTTATGGACCAAGATAGTTTCAGAGGCCCATGGTTGTATGTATTCTATGCATCCAGGTTCCACACAGATGTATTATGACCTTAGGCAGATCTGTTGGTACGATGGCATGAAGAAGGAAATTCCTGAGTATGTGGCCAGGTGTACGAATTGTCAATAAGTTAAGGCGGATCACCTTAAGCCTAGTGGTATCACTTAGATGATTAAGGTTCCGACTTGAAATCGGAGGCCATTAACATGGAATTCGTGGTTGGTCTTCCGAGGACTAGGAGACAGCATGACTCCACATGGGTTATTTTGGACAAGATGACTAAATCTGCCCACTTTATCCCTGTAAAGTCTACTTACAGGGCCGAGGATTGTGCAAGACTCTACATTAATGAGATTGTGAGGTGGCATGGTATTCCTTTTTCTATAATTACAAATAGAGGAGCTCAGTTCACTTCGCATTTCTGGAGATCCTTCCGTAAGATATTTGGAACGCAGGTAAAGTTGAGTATTGTTTTCCAACCTCAGATAGATGAGCATGCAGAGCACTCCATTAAGACATTGGAGGCCACGTTGAGGGCGTGTGTGATTGACTTTAGGGGTAGTTGGGACGACCATCTGCCATTGATAGAGTTCTTGTATAATAACAGCTGTCACTCCAGCATTGGGATTGCACCATTTGAGGAATTATATGGTAGGAGGTGTAGGTCTCCACCTGGGTGGTTCGAGTTTGGAAAGTCGTCCATTTTGGGTCCAGAGATTATTTATGAGGCCTTAGAGAAGGTCAGGGTGATTAGGTACAGGTTGGCTACTGCTTACAGTTAGCAGAAGTCTTATGCAAATAACATGAAACGACCTTAAAGTGTTGATGTTGGATACAAGGTCAACTTGAAGATATCATCCATGAATGGGGTGATGAGGTTTCTCAGGAAGGTGAATTTGAGTCCGACGTATGTTGGGCCATACGAGATTCTACAGCGTGTGGGTGAGGTGGCCTATGAGTTGGTGTTGCCTTCGGAGCTAGCATCTGTTCATCCAGTCATTCATGTATCTATGTTAACTAAGTGCCTTGGTGATCCATCATCGATTCCACCTATTAAAGATTTGGGGGTTGATGGTGACTTGTCCTATGAGGAGGTTCTTGTTGAGATTATACACCAGCAGGTGAAGCGGATAAAATAAAGGTGTTGCCACAGTGAAGGTATTATGGAGGAACCTTCTTGTTTAGGGATTTACATGGGAGGCCGAGGCCTATATGAGATCCCGCTAACATCATCTTTTAAGCTCTTGAGGTTAGACTTCCTACTCTTAAGTCTATGTTTCCTTATTTACTCTATTCTTTTTTGCTATTGCTTTACTGTGTAAAGAACTTATCTTATGATATGACTTGCATTATGCTAGATAATTAGAAATTTCATTCTGGGATGAATGTTCCTAAGGGGGGATAATGTAACAACCCGAAAATGACTATACGAAGTAATGTCTAAAGGAACCTAGAATGCAAAAATTAGACCGGGTTCACATGGCTTGATCCGTCGAACCAGACCTCAAGATCTATGCACCAACCAAGCCAACCAACTTGGTGAGTTAATTGAGCAATGCAAGGTTGGGTCCAGCGATGTAGGGAACCCAAATATTAAGATTCACCCGGATGAGTCCTAACCGGACTTGAAAGGGGTAATTTTAGGTTTGGAGGGTCTAGGGGTAAAATGGTTTTTTCCAGGCTAAGGTTCTTATCATAATTACCATAAGGATTTAATTTATTAATAATTTAATGTATTTTAGTGGAACGTTTGGGTTAGGTCAACCTTGATTGACCCATTCACGAGAAGAGCTTCACCCAGGTTCGATCCTTGGTGGAAGCAATATTAAATTAAACTAAATTGTATTTAATTATCTAATTTAAGTAAGGTCATAGTATTCATTTCACTTAGCCTTAGAAAAATAAGATTTTTAATTAAATAACAAGGAGTCCTAGTTTGACTAAGTGTTCACCTAAAACTCGTACTCCTAAGCTACAATCATGTCTAAACCCCTACTATCACTTTCACATTCCATTATCAGAAAACGAAAAAAAAAACATTAACAAGTTCATCACACTTGAAGAACTTGAAAGCTAAAGGTCAAAAGAAATATTAGTCTAAAAATTAAATGGAAAAGCAAAGTTCTAGATGGGATTGTGCTTGATGATTCAGTGGTGAAGATTTGGTTCGTGGGAGTTGGCAGTGTGTTGGAAAGCTTAGAAGCAGGTGTTGAACTATGAAAAGGTATGGGTATTCTTCCTTTTGGTACCTTTTCCAAAGAGACCCCTAAGATCAAGTCTATTCTAATCTGAAAACTAGGAATGTTTCTCCGTTGCATGTTCCTGTCACTAGCTCCCATCGATTGGTGTAGGTTGGGTATGTTTGCTGGTAAAAATTAGGGATGTAACTTATTTTTTTAATGATTATTTTCATGTTTGTATGTTCGGATTTATGTGAGTGATAATTATGTCTTTACGAAACTATGTGGTAAGTATATGTGTGCATTGTGTATGAGGTGACTCTTAGTCACAGATTGAAGTGTGAAAAAGGCATGCTAAATCCTGGTTGTTATGTCCAAATATATGTAAAAATCATTATTTTATATGAGGTGTGATGTCGCTGAATTGAGTGAAAACTCTTGGCTAAATGTAACTACGAAAATGCACTTAATAATGTATGAAATGTTCCACCAATTGTCCTAAAATCTAATGTATAACATGTTGAGAAAATGGACTGGAAAATGAGATCAAATTTCCAGATTTTAGGAAATTTTGTTTTAGCTTTGCAACTTGAAGAATTGGAGTTTCAAAAATTGTTTTAAAGTATGTGAGGTCATCAGGGATTGAACCCGAGACCTCACCATAAGTAAGCTATTGAAAATTTAATTATAAATGTGAGGTTAGGGGGAATCAAACTTGGGTCTTAGCAGAGTAAGGGAACCTAGAAAATTAATTAAAAGAAATGAGGTACATGGGATTCGAACCCGTGTGTCCTTGTCTGAAATTAAGACTGGTTCATGCGAGAATAAAAATAAATAAAATGGGGAGTGTCGGAATCAAAACCACAACCTCTTACATAGGCGAGGAAACAAGGAGAACCAAATAATAAAGATTTAAAAAATGAGGTTTTGGGGGATCGATCCCACATCCTCTTCGTCAAAAACAGAAAACTCAAGAAGAGAAAAGAAAGAAAAGAAATGTAGGCGTTGGGATTCGATCTCGGGTCGCAAAGCTGAAATTTTAAATCAAAATTTAATATAATACTAAGTGTTACTCAAAGGGTTCGAAATCGTGTTCCCTTGCCTAAATCCGTATTGATACATAAGTCTTACGTGAGCAAATATTTAACGAATGTTGCCTATAGGAATCGAACTTGATACCTTGGCATACTTCCAAGATGCATAAGTCTTATACCATATAATCTTGGGTAAGTATAAGTCACTTAGAGGAATTATTAAAGAAGCCCTATGGCTTGTAAGTATGGGTTCATAAGTCTAGCCTATGTTTAAAAGTAAGTGAACCTAAGATGTATATGATGAAATGATATGACTACATGAGGGTTAATTAAGAGTGAAAAACTCACTAAAAGTCCAAGTGCATTCGTATATGATAAAATAAACATTCACGTAATGTGTTGAGTAATTATGAAGAGCTAATATGCTAAAGTTAATGAATTGATGGCAACATGATAAGAGGCTAATATGAAAGATGAGACCAATCTCACATGAGCCTAATAAGTGTTACAAAAAATCGTATTCACCTGTGAGAGTGTAAAACCAAAAAAGAGACCAGTCTCTAAAAAACACTCTAATGAAATAATTGAGATTAATGGACACTTAATACTAATAATGAGATGAGAAATCATCTAATGAGAAATGATACCCTCATGGTAGAAGCCAGCTTCTATGATGTGTTAGATGAATGTAATGGAACTTTATTCTGATCACTGATAGGCTAGCTATGAGTCGCGATTCCTTCTTCGAGAAGGCAGAGGTCCGTGTATATTTCATGAGATGATACTATCCGTTTAGGCGAGCATGGGTCTCCTTATATCTCCAAGTCTTTGAACCTATGCAGCCAACATAGGGTTCTAGCAGGGTTTATTTCCCAATATATGATAACATGTTTTGGTTTCACTTTTGCCAATGATTCAACCTCTTTTCTGTGTAGGGTAGACACTGCATTTCATGAAGCTTACATGATCTATGTCGGTTATATATAAATTTCCCATAAGAAAGAATGAGGCCAGCCTCATGCATTGCACACAATTAAATGAATTATACGAAAGGTGTTTGGATAGGATAATCAAGAGGTGAACTAGACTGAAGTAATGACACTAAGTCATTCTTAGTCATTGCACAGTGAACCTAATGAGAGTCCTAAAAAACATCCTAGGTATATAAATGTATGAAAATGAAGCATGTATGAATGAATGAAACAGACTCTGTGTTTGCTAAAGAAGGATCCCTAGTTGAGGTCTCATATGTTGATCCCTCATTTGGGAAGTCCTAATGTCAAGTCTTTGATTCCAAGGTTTCACGACATATGAATGAAAGATATGAGATATATGTATGTGCTAAATTAAATGTGTTTTTGTGTTGTATAAAATATGAAAAGAATGATGATGCATGTTACTCTCATAGCATGACTTTCCTAATCTGATTTTGCAAGAGCATATGATTGGGCTTTCCATATCTCATATAGTTAGGATAGATCTATTCTTAATCATGCATGTCCTCGGTGTGTACTTGCATACAACCATACTTAGTACAATTGTGTACTAATTCCATACAATCCTTTACTTTAGGTGCAGGTGCGGGTATAAGCTTACAAGACTACGTTGAAGCTACCCGGACGTGGAGCATTCATCTGGACATGGTTGTCCCTCATGCTTTTGAGGATTCTTATCTATTATATTCTAGCTTAGAAGTAGGCATGAGCTAGTGGACGATGTTCCACTAGTGTCTCTTTCTTACTTACTTTCAGACATTTTATTGGTGCCATTATTGCAACTTTATATTAATGTAGTTATGAACTATTTCCTTCATTTGAATATCTTATAATTAGATGGTTTTTGTGAACTGATGTGATATAATGAAATACTTACTATTAAGTCTATGTATAGTTCAAATAAAATAAAAGCTTTTAAATTTTCCTCTTAAATTAACCTATACCTTGTAATGATGAAATTTTTAGGCTTGTCTGCGATCTCCGAGAGGTAAACGACGTCGGTTTCAGATACGATATACACCCCAGTCGTGACATCTTAAAGAATCAAAACCCATAAATCAATGAATCTAATTATTCAATTTGATGAAAAATCTTCCCTCAAACCTCCAATCGAAGCCCTTACTTTAGTTTTGGCTCCAATAGAGTTCTAGAGAATTTCTAAGGGAATTTGGGTTTTTGAATTTTGAAGAAAGAAATATTGTAAGTGTTTTAGACTTATAAAAACATTTAAAATACGCAAAATACCCTATAGTAACCACCAATATTGTTATTTGGATGTGGGGTAAGTTTACAAGTTCACCCCTCAACTTAACAGTTAAATGGACTAGGAGGCAATCCACCAACGGTTGCCAAATGACGGCCCATCAATGGACCGTCATGTTGGCCCATGGTTGGGGACTGAGGTCTGTATTTGTATTACTCTCCCATACTCCTAAGTGTCAGTTGATGAGGCACCACTAACGGGGCGTCGATTGACCCACTAGGCATCAATTGACATCTGTTGGTTGGGCTGTCTTCGATAGTGTTGGCACCAACTTTGGGTCCTCCCTCAAGGGCCATTCGATGGTCCTTGGGGATATTTGCCCGGACATTTACAACCCAAACATGCTTTTATACGAGTTTAGGAACTACCACATGAATTTCATCAAAAAAAAAAGTAAACTCGACGAAATATGCGTAGACACACAGTCTTTTCAAGGCAAACCTTTTGAACGTCATGGACGTTTTTGGATGTTTGACTAACAAACATCACGAAACTTTACACACTGCCTATATATACTATAATAAATCATTTAAGAACCTTAAAACCTCATGAATAACCCATAAAAATATAGAACCACATATGAGGCACATTGGTGACTTCGTCATCAAACATCTTAACCGTCCCTTGACGCTTGACTTCCAATACACCTAAACTCTTAGACACAACCTCAATATCATATATTCTAACACATTAGAACCTTATACCACTATGACCAACTTGTTAGGATCCAACTTAACTAAGTCATTTTTTGGATCTTACACATTTGATAAGGAGGAACTGAAATGGGGTTGGTATCCGGTGGCAAGTCAATAGAAAAATAAATTTCCCGTTCTAGAGGAATATAGGAAGATCATTATTGAAGACCTCCATAAATTCCCTCACTATGGGGACTGACTCAATTGGAGGAACTCAGGAGTATAAATTTTTTGAGTCTCACAATGTTGTAATACCACCCTTTGGAGATCATCATACAAGCCTTTAGACAAGAAATGATACGACCTCTAGGAATAGAATTCCCCCCTCCACTCTAAGACGGGTTCATTATAATAATTTAACTTGAAAACACGTATTCTACAATCAATGGAAGAAAAACAATCATGAAACATATCTATTACCAAAATAACATAAAAATCAATCTTATCAAATTCTACTAATTCAACATGAGTAACTCTATTGGGAAAAATTATAGGAAAATTTCGATATACCATCTTCGCAACCACTTAATCACCTACCGGGTAGTTACCATAAATGATTCATTTAGGAGATTGAGCAAAATATCAAACTTACGAGCTATCAAAGGAGTACAAAAAGATAATGTAGCACCCTGGTCAAGTAAATCATAAACATGAATAGAGAAGACTTATAACATAGAGTTCACCACATCGGGAGAACTCTCTTGTTCACCACAAGAGTGAAGAGCGTAAACCTGATTCTTCTTTAGAGCATCCGTAATATAACAACTAGCATGAGCTTTCCCACTTCTTTTTTCTTGCCCCTTCGCAATAGGGAAATCTTTAACCTTGTGGCCACTCTTTCCAAACCCAAAGCAAATGTATGTCCCAACAAGAAAATCACTATAACGCTTCTTGTTACACTTTTCACTAGTTGGCTTCTTGCTTGATGACCTAGTGCCTCTTCCCTTTTGTGACTTAGGGTTAGACAGGCGATCATCACGAGACTTGGGAAATTTTGAAAGAAATTGATCAGAAAACCTCTTCTTGAACATAGGCTTGCCTTGAATTTCAAGCCTACCCTTAGAAGAATCATCATCATAAGAACTTGCCTTGTTGTCATCCATATGCTTCCTCCTTAGCCTAGTTTCTTCCAGTTGTTTAGAATGAACCATGAGACGAGAGATATTCATATAATCATGAATCATAGCCAAATGACATTCTTACACCAATTCATCAAACACCCTTGTAAGAAAATAACTCATATAATCTCTTGGGTTTTATACTAAGGATGGAGCACACTTGGACAAATTTATAAAATTAAAAAAGTAGTCAAGTACACTCATACCTCCTTGATAAAAGTTTATGAATTGTTCAACCTTAGCTTCCCTCATCTTTTTAGGAAAGAACCTATCAAGAAAAGCCCTCTTGAAGATCTCCCAAGTCACCTTACCACCCCTTATTGCCTTATTATCCCTCCATTGTATGTACCATGTTTAAGCCATATCTTTTAGTTTATAGGCCACAACCTTGGACTTTTGTATTGAGGTCACACACATAGCATAGACAATCTTATAGAGCTCATCGAGGATATCTTGTAGGTCCTCATGCAACTTAAACCCAAATAACATAGAAATTTTTTTATCCTCCTTGTGTTGTCTACGCGACACGTAGTAACCTTCATTTCCTGGTTGCACGCATGCTGCTTTTGTAACCTTCTTTCCAATGTTTGGGTCCATCTCAAGGTTCCTTTAGGTTATCCTTGGGGAGAGTTGGTAGAGTTTTAGACCCTATATGCAATATTTTATCTATTTGATGTCTTTTTCCAAGTTTTAGACTTCATATGACACTTCCAAATCTTCTCACAAAATAAGGATGTCTACTAGTTCAATTTCTTTAGTTTCCGGACGTCATAGATTTTTCTTGATGCCTTGACTCTAAAACAAAAAAAAAATTATAGAAATTATTTAAGGTTTAGTAACAGTGTTTTAATGGTTATTTCATCAGGTGAGGCTCTAGCTTTGGTCATGTACTCACGGTGTGTTACACGTGCCTACAGAGTTGTCATTATAAGTGTCTATTCATAATAACTTATCTTCTGCTTATAGGAGTATGACTACAAGAAAACTGGCCGCAAGAGGTTGGAAGAAGAAGAAGTGCATGAGGAAGTTCCTCAAGGTGAGAAAGTCCCTATGATGGGTCAAGGGAATGAGGTTAAGGTGGTTCTCCCAAATATGACTAATGGAAGAATTAGACAGGCTTTACAAGATTTAGCCCAAGACATGACCAATGATGTGAATATAGGCATGGAGCCTAGGGTGAATGCTTTAGATAGTAGCATGACCTCTACATTGAATGACTTTGTGAGGATACACGCTCTTATCTTTCTTGTTCTAAGGTGAGAGAGGATCCCTAAGAGTTTCATGATGGGGTGTATAAGGTGTTTAGTGCCATGAGAGTGACTTCTAGGGAAAATGTGTAGTTAGATTCATACCATTTGAGGATATTGTTCAAGTATTGTACACTCAATTTAAAGATAATAGGTTCGTTGAGTTGGGTCTTGTAGAGTTGGAAGAGTTTAAGGAATCTTTACGAGGAAAGTATATCCCCGTGAGATGAGGGAGGTGAATGTTGAGGAGTTCATTAAACATAGGCAAGGTAACATGAGTGTGGAAGGTTTTTTTTATGTTCACCATGTTTTCTTGGTTTTCTCCTTCCGTGGTGTCTAACCTTAGGGATTAGATAAGAATGTTTTTTACCAGTGTTGATGAAATTGTGAAGGAATAGTAACGTATGGTCGTGATCCACAATGACATGAACTTGTCTGGCTTATGGTGTATACTTAATCCATTTAGGAGTCCAAGCTTAGTAGGATATCTATAAAGTTGAAGAGGAGTCAATCCAATGATCAAAACCAATCTAGGTTTAAGAAGAGGGATCAAAACCATGATGGCCCTAGTGCTCCTAAGGTCAAGGGTGAAGGCAGTAGTGGTTTTCAAGGTGGTAAGCCTACTTGTGTTACTTGTGGGAAGAAGCACTTTGGGAAATGTCTTGTTGGTACCGAGAGATGATTTGGTTGTGGTAAGGATGGAAACAAGGTGAGGGATTGCCATAGTATTTCTACTATAGGGAAAGAGGGCAATAAATATCCTCCAAAAGTTCCGGAATGTTATTTTCCAATGAAGAAGCACTTCTTTGATCTCCGATCAAAAGGATAAAAGCGGATGATGATGAATATGTTGGTAAGTCGTTATTTTCTTTAGTTTTATGAGTTCCTTATAATTGGAGGAGTATTATGAGTAGTGGAGTATAATTTTTGTCTCTTCTATTATATCCTACTCAAGTTTGAGAGTTAGAAAGTCAAAGTAGCATGTTGCATGTTTCATTGTGTATAGTAGTCTTGCTAGAATTAAATTTCATTGATTCCTTGCATTGTCCATTTTATCGAGTTATAGTCATGTTGTGAATTGAATTTAAATAATTTCATCTCTCTTATTGTCATGCTTTCATCATCAATTGCCCAAGAGTTATATTTTTGGAAATTTCGGCATAGTTCACTATAAGTTAGGCACCTCACTGTTATGTTTTTGAAAAATTGACTAAATTGTTCTTTTGTTGAAAATTGTCGTAAAATTTGAGTCTTATTTTCATGATAAGTCGTATATCAGGTTCTATCTCCTTGTTGTGTTTTGAGTCTCTTAAGTATGTGAAATTGGTGTTCCTACTAAATATATGCATTGTGTATGGTGTGGTATGGTTATATTCTGTTAGTCTTGAGTTTATTATCGCCTTATATTGTGTCTAAAAAGAAGCTAGTTCCATTCGAGGACGAATGTTGTCCAACTGGGGGAGAATGTAACACCTCTAAAACAAATTAAGTGAAACTAGATGTTAGCACTTGTGTATTCATGTTTTGAAGTCGTAAAATTAGTTATAATGATGTTAGGAGGTAACGGTTAAAGTTTCGTGAAGTTTGGAGGTCAAACGTCCAATAACATCCATGACATTTGAAAGGTTTCCCTTGAAACGTGCATGTGTGCATTAGTATGTTTCATCATGTCTTATGTGTTCATTTTGTATGAAATTGATATGAGGGGATCCTATCATGCGTACAACTACATTCGGGTTTGAAAATTCTGGGATAAACTCCCCAAGGACCAACCAAGAGGTCCTAGAGGAGGACCCAAAGTGTGATCATAGGGTGTCAAAAACTGCCTCACATACGGACAGAAATCGACGCCCTATAGGCTGGTAGACGCCCTGTAGGTGGAAGGTGTTTGTCAAAACATAGTCGAGGGAGCTGAAGCTATAATTTTTATAGACTCTTGCCCAATCCAAGGACAACTAGGATGGTCTGTTGCTTGGGCTACGAGTCGTTAGTGGCATCCGTCGTTTGACACTTGCAATTTTCTACAGGTGTCTCAGCCAGGCCAAGGACTTTTGGTGTTTTCACATAGCTTCCTAATATAAGATGGACGTTTCCTTAAGGAAATTTTGGGTGTTTTAAGTTGGTTTATAAGTATGGATTACTTAGATGAATTAGTTATTCAAAATCAAAACCTCAAGACCTCTAAGAACTTTCTATAACTACATTCAAGCTTGAAGGGAGATTGAAGCTTGAATATTGAATTATCCATCAAATCTTCTCAAATTTCATGGTCTAGAATCATTTAAGGTATGGTTTTCATCCTTGAATCTCTTTTATTGAAGGATCCAATCTTCAAAATGGTTTTCCAAAGCTTTATCAAATGATGAACTTCTAAATAGAAATCTAGGCATGGGTTCTTGCATGAAACATTTTGAATCAATAAATTATAATTTAATTGATGTGAATTTGATTATTTTAACTTACAAACACTACGATCCTATACAAACCATGCAATCCTAGTTTTAATTATTTCGTGGATGAAGTAATCATGTCTATGTATTGTTGTACTCTTACTAGTTTAGTATGGCTAATGAAATATGTAAGAATTATGTAAGAATCATATGTAAATTATCTTTAATTGATTAATTGGTATTTTATTGCTTTGGATTCATTATATATGGATATTATTTGATTGAATTGGTGATCACGACCATGGGTAAGGGCCTTTCAGTATTGTGTTGGGTGATTTGTCTATGGATTGAAGTTGTGAGATTGGGTTGGTGGTATTCTTCTATAACACTCTCCATATGGCATGTACAAGTCTTCAATTGTGATTATGATTGGTATGGTCCACTTATTGTGATGGTGCTTATGTGTTTTACTTGAGAATTATGTGGTCTTGTCGGTATTACTTTATGAATTGTAATACAACACGGCCTCGTCAGCATTACTTGATGAATTATGATATATCCTTCTATAACTTCATTATGTGGATATTCTGAAGTTATTGATGACTTATGTGTATATGTAAAGTCTAAGCATGTGTTCTCCTACTTAATGATATGCATCGCTAATCGTGTATAGTGAAGTTCTTATGTGTATTACTTGATATTTAAGTATAATGATTCTTCATGACTTATATGAGGCTTATCATGGTTTGTATTGATGAATCTATAGAAGTGTTTTGGGTGACTAGTAAGTAAACTTAGTTAACCCTATATGTTACATGAATAATATTGTACATGTGTTCAAATGATAATGATGTGTGTCTTGTTTAGGTAGACTTAAGTCCCTTACTTGATACATGAATAACATGAATCCTTGACTTAGTAGGTTAGAATACCCATTGTCATGAATTCATATGTCTGAATGGATTATGATCTTAACTATAGCAAAGAAGGTAATTTATGTGAAACCTTTTAGAATGAAGATTTTGATGTCCTTGAACTTCAAAGTAGTAATGATATCCTTCTTGTGTGAATGGTGGACTTAAGGTTGATTGGATAGAACAACATGAAATCATCCTACGGAAAGTCATTGAGCTATCCTCTTTACCATTGTGAGGCAACCCTAGGGGACCTTTTTAGTAAGGTGTAATAGGACTTGATTATGAACTAGATATGGTACCTCCTTATATAATCCTTTATTTAATTACTCTATGAGAACAAAGGCTAGCGCCGAGTGAGTATGGTTGAAGAATTGATATGTATAAGATGATGTTAGACAACAAAAAAACCCTACATATTCCATAACCATGTTCCTACATGGGTCGTGTCCTATTTCATCCATTGTCAAGTAGAACACCCTTTATCCGAGTAGGGTTGATCCGCATTTCATGATTAGCTATGGTCTATGTCGGTTATTGCCTATTCTCTTCACGAGGGATTCATGCTAGTATTGGATAAGTTCAATGAGGCTTAGATACTGGAGTGGGATGCTATTTAGACGTTGCGCGATTGGTCATTGAAGATGTGATTATGTGAGTCCCTAGGTCTTTCCAAAGACCATTATATAAGGTCCTCTAAATCCTTAAAGGAACTCGAATTGATTTAAATATTATTATGACTTGCGTTAATAAAGGTTGAATGAAAGTATAGCAATCTAGGGAGATTTGAGGGTTTCTTAGGTAGACTTGAAGAGGGTGTATGGGTGGCTCTTCATGTTCCACTTTAGTGAATCTTAGAGTTTCCTTTGATGGGAAGTTAAATGTTTGTATGGTTATAATCTAGTCCTAGGTAGTCTTAAGGATTGTTTAGGTATTCTTGAAAAGGGTGTATCGGCGGTATCTTCCTGTCCTACTTAAGTGAGTCTTAGGATAACCTTGGATGGGAGGCTTGTGTGTTAAATTTGGTTACTGTGAAGCTTATGGTAATGTTACTTTATTGTTAATATAATTTGTATAAATTGATAATGAATTTGAATTGTGTCTTAAATTTAATGTTTGGTGTTTAAATGTGGTTCTTATGCTTTTGTATGAAGTTTTAAACTAAAAGAGAATATTTTGATAGAAATGTTCATTTCTCATGATTTTATGCATTATGTCATCCTTACTACATGCATTGTACTATTTCCATACATTTTGTCTATTTGTAAAGTTGTGGCTAGTAGGTGAGAGGTGTCATTAAGCAAGGCTTGGAATCTAGGACTCTTTCAAGAAAAGTTGAAGTTTGTCTTCAAATGACTCGAGGACATAACTATCTTTAGATTTGTTTTGTTAAAAAATCATTTCAATAGACTAAAGACTCTATATTTCGATTGTATTGGCCCTGTCCCAAGTATTCTTATGTTTAAGATTAGCTTATCTTGAGACTTAGTGTTTTCCTATGATTTATATGAAATATTTTATGAGATATTAATCGTGTGAAAATTTATTATTCCAAACTACTTTTCATATGTATATGCAATGAATGAAGTCAAAGGGCATGTACAAGACCTCCGAGAGGACATGTATGACGTGTGTCACTCCGAGGACATCATATCTTCTAGGGTGTACTCTCGGTGTGTGAAATCAAGGTCGTAGGAACTCCCACCTTCAACTTGGACTACTAAAAAAACTCCAATCATACTCTGTCAAACAAGAAATCACTTAAGCATATAGACGTCTAGTCGTCAAACGTGTTGGACATCCCTAGACGTTTGACTTCAAAACATAATAAACTCACTTCAAACATTAAAAATTAGCTATTTTAACATATTATTAACTCATGAAACACTACCAACGCTCTACTTCAACGTAATTGATTATATGGTTTATCACATGAACTAAGCCTTAAAACAGTGTATCTAAGTTTAACAAAGGTAATGAAATTAATTAGGAAGTGTTAAATTAAAAACGTAAAGAAACGACCACGACGTCTGGTGATCTAGTGACTTAAACTATTGAAGTGCTAGGATTGTTTCAAATAGGTGTTTAACAGGTATCCATGGGAAGGTAATGGGAGTTGACATATGTTCCTATGAAAGGGTTTAAGGTATCAAGTCCAAGGGAGGATTGCCAACCTTGAAGGGAAAGCAAACGGCAAAAGCTATGGCTACCCCCAAAAAGGGAGGCTACTGCCTCAATCCTCACGATCATAAACATGGCCAAGTGGGGAGCTCGTGAAGGTGCTTTAGCCATAAAGGGGAGGAGACATTTCTGACAAGCTACTGTCCAAGGAAGTATGATCCACTTCACGACTTGTGGTGCACTTGACGGAAGGGGAATGCTTATCTTAAAGTTGTGTTATGTGTTTTAGGAAAAAGGGAAGTTTTTGATAAGCTACTACCTTTAATCACCACAAGTGTAACATCTTGAAAATCCAAGACGTTCCGTAAATACTAACATATGTTTAATAAGGTCTAAGTAATGTTTTTAATTCTATTTTTAATGAATATAGGTCATTTAGGAATTTTAAGAACCAAAACATCCAAGACCGTCCATGACGGTAGGGATGTTTGGGTCAAAGGGTGTTATGATGTTGAATTGAAATGTCTTGACTATGTTGTGAGGTGTATTAAGGTGTATGTGATAAAATGTCCTTTATATGCTATGAAAATCTAATGTGTTCATCTCACTTATATGAATTGTTATGAAAGTACTTATACTCATACAATTATTATTGAGATATTGATGATGATGATTATACAAGGGGTAGGCCCTATTACCTAAACTAAGCTATGATTTATAATTAAAGGCTTACATAAATTTCAAAAAGGGATTCTACTTAGAATCTATTGAACTAGATTAAGGAGTGTCCTTTCCCACATAGGGAAGGTAGGAACACAACATTACTCTTAAGATTGGACACTCTAATGCATGGTGCATAATGAGGGTCCCAACTATATCTCCTAGTTCTTGAAATATGTTGCCACCATAGTAATACTATCTAGTGGATCCACGTAGTTGCTATTTTTCATGTTTTGGTACTACCTTGACTCGTAGTCCGCCTTCATTCGGTGTAGGGTTTTATGACACCAAATTCAACACTATGTACTGTGGTCTATCTCGATTAAGGCAAGATGTTCCCAAAAGGTAAAACAAATTAATGGACTTGAAATGTAACTTAGATAACCTACGAGGTCTAGCTTAGTCTAGGTATGGGTATGGGACTCTACCTAAACATTGCACTAGCTAGCGTTGAGGGGAGTCTTAGGAAGAAATTCTTATACATGTTTATGTTATGATTATATAAGATGTATATATGTGATCATGGAACTTTGTTTATACTATATGTTTATTAGTTCATTTATGAGTATGCCTTTGGTTATATGTTAATATATGATGAAATGTAAACCTAAATGTCATGTTATGTAAAGTTGGACACTGATCATGTCTTCTTGTTTAGGATACTTGATTGAGTAAGGTTATGGAGCTTTTTTTGGTCATTGCACTTGTTTACTTGATAAAGACTTGTGAGCAGTTGTCTTGCTTAAGATGATTAGATGAACTCTTATTCATTCTTGTGATTTTATTCCTTGATTTTAGGGTTGTAGTAAATCATGTTTTTCAAGCATGTTGGGCTATGTATTACTTGTTCAGTTATTAAGCATGTTTGGTTAATTGATATGACTTGCTTGGCTTTGCAGTAGGTCCCTAAAGGGGTAAAATGACATGTTTTGATATCTCATACTAAGTACATGTGGAGTACTAACCCCATTATCTTACCTTTTCAAAACATTTTAGGTTCCGGTCCTTGAAGAGTTTGGAAGGAGACATTGTTGAAGGCTTGGATTTTTTCTTTTGATCAAAGTACGGTAGGTCCTCAACATGCAAGGGCAGTTCCATCATCTAGCCTATGGACTTGTTACGATTTTAAAGACTCTTTCATTTCATTACTTTTAAATTAAGTACTATAATTTTGTATGACCTATATGTGGTCTTGTTAGATTGATGTAAGGGATATGCCTGTATTTTGAAAATCGTTTAGATGGTATAAGATGAGACAATTGTTCAGAATACTTTTATATTTTATATATGTATGTACAATAAAAGAAGAAGGCTATGTAACCTTTCTATACAAAGGTTCTATATATACTAGATATTGCTATATATTATGTGTATGAATAGGTCTATGTAAACCTCCAACTAGTGATAATGTATTTTTTATATGTTTCCACATTTTTCAACCGATGAATGTAATGACATGAGACTAAGACGCTAGTTTTAGTCCTTGAAAAGGACGACGACCCTAGTTACGTCTAGGGGGGTAAACATGGATGTGAAAAACATTGTATCAGAACATGAGGTTGAATATCGTTGAGTTATGTATCTCTTTCTACCACATATATGTAGGTTTATATTCATAATTGTGAAGGACGCTTTACTTATGAGTAGGAACCGTTAGGATCTTAGGAATCACTCACTTTGTTGGAAATCTTATATCGTGTCATTAGAGTTTACTTATGGCGTTCTTTTGCATCTAATCCTATTGTGGCGCTTATAGGAAGCGTAAACAATCAAAGAAATGAGGCTCAAAGACTTGAAGAGAAAATTGCCAATAAGGGAGGTCCACCTGTGGTGAGAAAGTCCCTCCACTTGAAGAAGATGCTAATGTTGAACAATCTCCAGTCAATATTCCACCCTTGACGGATGGAGATATAAGGGCTTCCCTTATTCAATTTGTCAAATACGCTATGTTTCAAGCCTAAGCCATGACTTCCCAAGACAATCGGGAGGTCGTGACCCATCCTCATCAATAAGGTACTACTATGGCTTCCCGTTTAAGGGAATTCACTCGAATGAACCATCCTACTTTCTATGGGTCTAAGGTTGATGAAAACCCCTAAGAATTCATCAATGAAATCGCTAAATACTTCTGCCTACGGGGATTTCCACAAGTGAGAAGGCAAAGTTGGCCACTTATAAACTCAAGGACGTGGCGCAAGCATGGTATGTGCAATGTAGGGATAATAGACCATTGAGGGGTTGTCCAGTGACTTAAAAGATGTTTAAGGTTGATTTTCTATATCGTTTCTTTCCTAGGCAGATTAGGGAGGAAAAAGTGGTGGAGTTCATCAACCTTCTCCAAGGAGGAAGAAATATCCATGAGTACTCTTTGGAATACATTAAGTTGTCCAAATATGCTCCTTCTTTGGTCTCCGATCTTAGAAACCAAATGAGCCATCGTGTGACGGGGGTGTCGGAGGACTTACAAGAGGAGTGTCATTCTGTCATGCTACATGACAACATGAACATTTCCCGTCTTATGGTGCATGAAAGAAGGGTTGAGGAGTCAAGGGCCAAGCGAAAGAGTAGAGATTCTAAAAAAGCAAGGTCATATTATGGAGGTTCTTCAAAGAATAGGCTTTAAATACAATACAAGCCTAGATTTAAGGAGTGGTTTCGAATCAAGTCCCTTCATAATTACAAAAATCTAGTTGTGATAGGTTGTCTTACCCTTAATTCAATAAGGGAAAAGGTACTAATTCATGAAATGGGAAGCCTACTTGTGGAAAGTGTGGTAAAAATCACTATGGTAATTGTCTTAAGGGGATGGATTATTGCTTTAGTTGTGGCAAGAGTAGTCACAATATGAGAGATTGTACAAACTTAAAGATTCAACACAACGGTAGTGGTCAAGCTCAAGCAAGTGGTTCTAGTGATGCTCTAAAGAATAACCGCTTCTATGCTTTCTGCTCTAGAGGTGAGCAATAAACTTCTCCCGACGTGGTGACTGGTATGTTGAAAGTATACTGTTTTGGTGTATATGCCTTACTTGATCCAAGCGCTGCTTTTTCATTTGTTACCCCTCTAGTAGCTAGAAAGTTTGATATTTTACCCGATATTTTACGTGAACCTTTGGTAGTGTCTACTCTGGTGGGTGAGTAAGTTGTTGCAAAAAGGGTGTACGTAAATTGTCTTAAAGTGTTGCCCATTACAGTTTCTTATGTCGATCTAGTAGAACTCGATATGCTTGATATTTATATTATATTGGGTATGGATTGGTTGCATACATGTTTTGCCTCCATTGATTGTAGGACAAGAGTAGTGAGTCTCAACTTCCCAAATTAACCCGTTGTAGAGTGGAAGGGGGGAAATTTTATTCCTAGAGGTCGTATTATTTCATGTCTAAAAGCATACAAAATGATCTCAAAACGTTGTCTATCATATAGTAACAGACCAATATCTAGAATTTGAATTTCCTCCCATTGAGTCGGTACCCGTAGCGAGTGAGTTTTCGGAGGTCCTTCCTAATGACCTTCCCGGTATTCCTCTCGAATAGGAAATTTACTTTTGCATTTATTTCTACCGGATACAAATCTCATATCAATTCCTCCTTATCAGATGGCTCCGGCCGAATTAGTTGAGTTGAAGGCTCAACTAAAGGATTTTCTAGATAAGGGTCTTATAAGATCTAGTATTTCTCTGTGGGGTGCTAAGGTTTTGTTTTTGAAGAAGAAGTATGGGTACTTGCTAATGTGTATTGATTACGCAAACTCAACAAGGTCACCATTAATAATAAGTACACTCTCCCTCAGATCGATGACTTTTTTGATCAACTCCAAGGGGAGAGCAATATTTCAAAGATAGACTTGAGCTCAGGGTATCGCCAACTTAGGTTGAGAGGTGAGGATATACAAATGACGGACTTTCAGACTAGGTATGGGCACTATGAGTTCTTGGTCATGTCTTTCGGTCTCACTAATGCTCAAGCGGCGTTTATGGAACTAATGAATAGAGTGTTCCAAAATTATCTCGATTCATTTGTCATTGTATTCATTGACCATATCTTGGTATATATTCGAAGAATGAGGTTAATCACATGGGTCATTTGAGGGTGATATTCCAAACCTTGAAAGAACATCAATTGTTTGCCAAATATAGCAAGTGTGAGTTTTTGTTGAGGTCGGCGACTTTATTTGGGCACATCATATCTAGTGAGGGAGTTGAGGTAGACCCAAGGAAAATGAAGGCATTGCAAAATTGTCCTAGACCATTGACTCCAACCGACGTTAGGAGTTTCTTATGTCTAGCGGGTTATTTTTAGAGGTTTTTAGATGGTTTTGCGTCTATTGCATATCTTTTAACTACCTTGACCCAAAGAGTAAGAAGTTTGTGTGGTCGGAGGCATGTGTTAAATGTTTCTAATCGTTGAAAGATTGGCTCACTTCCGCTCCAGTGTTGACTTTACGGAGGGTACAAAGGGTTTTGTAGTGTATTGTGACGCATCCTGAGTGGTTTTGGGGTTTGTGCTTATGAATCATGGGAATGTGATAGCGTACGCCCATAGGAATCTTAAGGTACAAGAGAGAATCTATCCCACTCATAACCTTGAATTAGCGGACGTGGTGTTTTTTTGAAAATTTGGAGGCATTACTTGTATGGGGTTCATGTTGATGTCTTTACCGTTCATACGAGTCTCCAATATGTTTCTACCCAAAAGGAGTTGAATCTCCGACAAAGAAGGTGGCTATAGTTGTTCAAAGATTATGATATGAGTGTCCTTTATCACCCCGACAAAGAAGGTGGCTAATGAAGTTGAGGATTCCCTAAGTCGTATTACTATAGGTAGTGTATCCCATCTTGACAAAGCCAAGAATGACCTAGTAAGGTAAGTACATAGGCTTGATTGGTTGGGGTTGAGGTTGGAGTGTTCTTCAGATGTGGGTGCTATAGTTCATCATAACTCTGAGTCATCTCTAGTGGTTGAGGTGAAGTCCAAATAACACCTTCATCTAGCCTTAATGAAGTTGAAAGAATCGGTTCTCGTCAAGTTGAATGAATCATTCTCTTTAGGGGGGATGGTGTGCTAAGGTAGCAAGAGAGATTGTGTGTTCCCAATATAGATTGGTTGAGGGTTGGGATCCTAGAAGAAGCACATGGGTCCCGCTAATCAATTAACCCTGCTTCGACAAAAATGTAACATGACCTAAGGTAGATATATTAGTGGGAAGGTCTTAAAAGGGACAGAACGGATTTTGTCGCTAAGTGTCCGAATTTCCAACAAGTAAAGGCCGAACACCAAAGGCAAACTAGTTTACTATAGGAGATCCAATTCCTACTTGGAATTGGGAAGACATCAATATGGACTTTGTAGTAGGTTTACCTCGAACTCAAAAGTCATATGATTCCATATGGGTGGTTGTGGATCGATTGACTAACTCCGCTCGCTTTATACTCGTCAAGTATACGTATTCGGCGGAGGATAATGCAAAAATATTCCTAGATGAGATTTTTTTCCTCCATTGCATTCTGTTATCCATCATATTGGATATAGGCACACAATTTACATCTAGCTTTTAGAGGTCTTTCCAAAATGGGTTGGATACTACGGTGAAGTTGAGCATATCTTTTCATCCCCAAACATATGGTCAATTGGAGTGTACGATACAAATCCTTAAAAGTATGCTTAGGGCATGCATTTTTAATTTTAAATGGAATTGGGATAAACATTTACCTTTGGTGGAGTTTGCCTATAACAATAGTTTCCATTCATCAATTTCCATGGCTCCTTATGAAACCTTGTATGGTACGGGTGTATGTCTCCTATTGGATGGTTTGAAGTGGGTGAGCCATCACTTTTTGGTCCCGAGTTGATTTATAAGACTTCGGAAAAGTTTCATATCATAAGGAACCGGATGCAAATGGCCTATAGTCGGCAGAAGTCTTATGCCAATTATAGGAGAAGGGATTTGGAGTTTGAACAATGTAATAAGATGTATTTGAAAATTTCACCAATGAAAGGGGTGGTTAGATTTTGAAAGACATGGAAGTTGAGTCCTCTTTATATGGGCCCTATAAAATATTGCAAAGGGTTTGTAAGGTTGCCTATGAATTGAAACTTGTTAGTGAATTATCTTTGGTTCATCCGGTTTTCCATGTTTCTACGTTGAAAAAGTTTATCGGCGATCCCGAGTCCATTCTTCCTATTGAGGGTCTTGTTTTCAAGGACAACCTCTCTTATGATGAAGTCTCGGTTCAAAATCTTGATAGGCAAGTCAAAAAGTTGATGAATAAAGAAGTGGTTTCCGTAAAGGTGTTATGGAAGAATCATCTAGTTGATGGTGCAACATGGTAGGCCAAGGCTGACATGAAATCCCGTTACCCTCATCTTTGTGAGAATTCAGGTTAGTCATTCTTTTTAATAATATATATATGACTAGAAGTTACAGTTTCTTGATTTTTGGGTGAAGTTCTGCAAAGTATGCATATTTTTAAAGCTTTACAGTGAAGTTACTGTAATTTTTCTTTTTGCTTGTTTTGAGTTGTGTTGTGCATTTTTGGAATGGTAAGTCTTTATGAAATGATATGTAGCATGTTCTTATGTTAAACTTTGTGCTAATTGACTCATTTAATATATGTTGAGCTCATAAGTGTCGTGAGAATGAAATGCCTCATGATGAACTGTTTTGAGACTTATGTGTGGTAATATGAGTTTTGATATTTGCCTTGTTTAAATTACATGGTTTAGGTTGATTTTATATTTTTGATTTGTTGGGCTGCTAGTCTTGAGTCTATTTCTTCCTTCAAAAGAATTTTAGTGTCGTTCAGGGACGGATGTTCCTAAGGGGGGATAATGTAACACCTTAAAAATCCAAGACGTGTCGGAAACCCTAACGTAGGTATCATAAGGTTTAAGTACTATTTTTAAGTTCATTGTAATTAATGTAGCTCATTTTTAAGAACCAAAACGTCCAAGAACATCCATGACGTCCGGGAAATTGGTTCAAAAGGGTAGCGTGCCTTATCCTATCTGACTAACTTTTCGGAGTTGAAAATGTACAAAAATTGGTTAAAGGGTATATCATAGGTGTTTGAAATGTTTCATGGTTGAAACGTCCCAGTATGAATCCCCAACTACCAACCAAGGGCCCTTGAAGAGGACCCTTATGTTTTAAAAAACAGGGTGTTGACAGTGGGGATCGACTTGACCACCTATGGTGTATGTGTGCACTGACGGGGTGTCAATGCCATCATCGTCCAATAATTAGAACATTTGAGGATGTCGTCCGCCTGAAATGTCTCTGAACTAATCGACAAGAGTGCAGGACGAAGGGGTGAGGGACCATCGACTCACAGACGACCCGTCATTCAGGGTCTCGTCTTTGAGGGTCAAACTTCTTACACAATTCAAGTTAGTTTCGTCTAATAAGTTAGGGGTTTAGGTTATTAATTAGGGGTTTAATGGAGTCTAATTAAGTTGATTAATTCCCAATATAAGCACCCAAACCCTCATTAATCTAAACACAACTCACAAATAAACTTTCTTCCTTCTCTCTTCTTTCTCTCTCTACTTGAACTCACCATTGAAGACTAGTCATATGCTAAAACTTACTTCTCAAATAAGAAGTAAATCAATCGTATCAAGTAAATAAGCCCACTAATCAGGCTAGGATCGTTCCCAAGAGGAAAATAGTTCAGACTAAACTTCAATCTATTTTTACTACTATTTAGTCAATTATTTCCTAGGAAAACATAGACAATAAAAAGGGGGTTTTTATTCCTACATCAATAAAAATAACTAGTGAAATTAAAGGAGACAACTAACAGATTCAAATGTTGGAGGTTAATCTATTAATAAATGTAACTAGGGTTTACGTGTTCCACACAGGTTTCTAACTAGATAAATTCTAACTATAACAACTCTTTCCTAGTATCTTAATTGCAAAAGTGATAAGTTATGTTTTTCTAAGTCCTTGGTACGACATCTACAAAATTCACTCAGCATCTTAGTCCGGCGACGTGTGTTGCTATACTAACCCTTACCATATTAAGCATTGTATTCGATATTTGACTAAGTTATTACCTCGTACCAATCTATAATAGCCTATTAGATGGTATACACTAAATCTATGTTGATAAATCTTTTCCTATTATCTACCTCCTTGGTCCGGCAAGTAGCATTAAGGGGAGTTCTAACGTTGGTAATCCGTTAAAAAGACTTCTAAGCGAAAGAATTATCAATACATGCAAGACACTATTCTAGAATTGTTCTTTTAGTTAGGTTTTACCTCATTATTCACCTATGGTTCCCACAAACCTAGTTATGAAGTTTAGTTACCCAAAGTCATTATCACAATATTCAAATATGTAATATAAGAATTCATGCACTTACTTCAATGAGAAAGAATAAAATCCTGAAATTCACTTGATTAATAAACAAAATCACCAACAATCAATTACCGAAGTTAATTGAAGACTAAAGATTCTCCAGAAGTGTAATATTATTCACAAAGTCTAATCCACAAAAGAAGCTAAAATAATCAAGAGTCTAACTATAAGAGAGTTTAATCACCAAGAGTCTAACCCCAACAATGAGGTTTTTCAGACTATTTATAAAATACAAAAACTTTATTAAAGAAGGACTCTATGTGCTAAAAATCTGCCAAAACGCGGTTAGGTCGACGGACCAGGGGACGGATCATCGTGGTCACGAAGAGTCGTCATGGATTCCGTCATCCCATACTTTGCAAATTCTTCTGCTTTTCTCTTCATTAGTCTCGACGTCATGTATGACGGATCGTCACAGGAACAATGGTCCATCGAGGGTCTCCGTTTTCAGAACACTTAAAACTCTTGGCATTTGGGTACTGGGACTACTTCTCTGATCTTCATAACAAACCAGCAGGACGGACCGTCGTGGCTACGACGGTTTGTCATGCACTTCGTAGACCCACAATTGGTCAGACTTCCCCATCTTCCTTCAACAGCTTCACTAGGATGCAACTTACGGACCGTCACAGGCACGACGGACCATCACAAGCTCCGTAGGTGGTACATTTCAGCATTTCTTTCTCAAAAGCTTCCGCGTTCATCTCTATACATATTTCCTGCAAATAAAGAGAAAGTTACATAAAAATTAATACAAAAAGGATTTTGGACACACACTAAACTTAGATAAAAAGAATCAAAAATAGCGTGAAGCCACGGTATATCAACACCCTCAAATTAAATTCGTTGTTTGTCCTCAAGAGACACACTTTGACTCAATAGAAAATCATTGTACAATAGTATCCATGTTTTATCTTACACAATCATTTGGCTATCAATCCTGATCAGTCTCATCATATTTTTGCATGCTATCACTATTAGGCTTAAATTATGTGGAATCACACAATGACACAAACTCACCATGGACTAACACCAATCCTCTTCAATTTTTCATGGAGGTGCTAATCTTTTTGGCATTGCAACTAGTGTCCTCACTTCAAAACAATATCCTAATTTTTCACACATTGATTTTAGTTTGAGTATAAGGATTACTTTATAACACTAACTCTTACAAAAGATTCACAAATCATTCATACATATTGCCATAAGCTTGCCCTTATTTTCATTGCTTTAAGTTCTCTATACAACTTTTAGGATCACGATAGGACTTTCTTAGCTTGTAACATAGGCTCAAGTCAGGTAGGGTATATTTAGGTACACATTAGTGTCTTTTTGATCTCCTTGACATATTGGCTAGACATATCTCTTGTCATCATTTTATTTCTCCCAATTTCCAATATTCTTTTACCTTGCTATTTTCCCTTCTTTCTTCATATGTCTAAGTGACTCTCTTCTTTTCTTGCTTGTATTTATTGTATTTTTTTTATTTCACTTTTCTTTCAACTGATTCTTGAGTCACTTTTCTTTTGTTTTTTTCTCTCTTTGTTCTTTCAACCCCACTTTCCAAAGCATTCCTCATAATAGCAACCCTCAACTCATGGCTTTTCCATAAAGTACACAATACCCAAAGTGGGGTCAGGGCCATAAAAAGGGTTGTTTTGTGCATTAGCCACTCTCCACTTATGCTTTTGGCATAAGTTGAGGTTTACATGTCCAAGGAGGGACCATGGCCAACACATTATTCCTAGAAAAGATCATTTGGGGTGAAAAAAAAGGTGTACTTTAAGCTGAAATTATTTGGATAAAAGAAGGATTAATTTCATTTGGTTTTCTTTTATTTAGGCTAATAATGGGCAATATTTAACAAGGGCTTATGATCCTGTCCTAATTGTTTATTACCGCTTACTTTTAGCAGGACTAATTAGGAAAGTTCTAGCTCAGTACAAATAGTGGACTATTCAAATCATCCTCACACTCACTTGACATCTCATTACTCTACCAGATTATCAGACACATTGTTCGAATTTAAGACTTAGGGTCATGCAGTGGTGTATCTCTATGTCATTCTTAGAGCCACACATTTATCAATTACTATGCCTAGTCATGCATCATTTTCATTTCATCAGGATATCATCTTAGACATCATACATCAGAGTTAAACTATGTACACAAGAAATAGACATGCTGGTTCAACAGTAAAAATAATCACTCTCTTAGGGAAAAAGAACACAGGCAAGAATACCCCAAAAGAGGATAGCGAATTGGGATACTCAGACATCACCCTTGCACTCACTTTCCATTTAACCCACCCCTAAACAAAAAGACATGCAATTGTCCCCAATGCATAAAAAATTAAAATACGAGAGTGGTAGGTGAAAAAAACCTGGGGCACAAAGCGCCGACGATCAGCAAGCGGTGGGTCCCGTTCCCCGGAACCCACTACCTCTGTAATCTTGACACCCTCAGTAGTGTCCTCATTAGCAACAACATTATCAGCAGTGCCACCCGCTATCTCCATATTTTAGGAGCTAGATGCCCCAACAGCTAACTCTACAACCCTCATCATCAGCAAGCGAGGCTCTCCTCGCAACCTCCATATCATGGCTCTCCTTATTAATTGCTCTATCCTCATCCTCCTCGCGACCCTTATGCCTCTTGGCATGCTCTCGAGGGGGAGGTGGTGGAATCTCAGAAGTGGAAAATAAGGTCGCCATCATTATGGCCTCAGCAGGCTCTACAGAAAGGGCCTCAGACTCAGACACCCTACGCTCTAGGATCTTATCGATGTCTGCGCGAAGACTCTCAATTGCAACCTGAAGGGTCGACACATCCGCTTAATGGGCTGGCCAGGCTAGCACCCGCAACTCAAACGCGTCCAAAAGCTGATGAATCCCAGCGATCTTCCCCTCTATGTGCTGGACCATCCTCCGCTCCAAGCGCTCTTATGCCTCAGCAATATACCTCTGCATCCAAGGATGGATGGTATGAAGAAGTGTAGCCATCTGCGCCTCCAGTTTCTGGACCCTAGCAAGCGGGACCAAAGAGGGGAAAGGGGCTGAGCGAGAGGAGCTCGGGGCAGTGCTACTACCCAGGATAGACTCGACTGGGGTAGTGTCAGTGGAAGCAGCCTGCGTAGCCGTGAGAGCCTATGCTACCATATAATCCAGATTGTCACCAGGTGGAGGCAACTCTTGATGGGGCCCTCTGCATGGATCCAACTCATTGTCATCATCCCTTATGAGGCCGATATCAAAAGTGCCCAGCGGGGTCTTGAGCTGATCAATGTGCCAGATGGGCACATCTGCGGACATGCATAAAGAAAATATCATGCACGGGAAAGAGTAAGTAGTTGTGACCCTAAAGCCTTCTCGTTCATGACCACCTGTAGAAGCGAAGCAAAGTCCACCTCAAACCCGGCTATCATCGCCGCTATCAGTACTGCACGATCCCATGTGACTATATTATCAGCGGCTGTGGGGGAAAGGCAGTGGCGGACAATCAACCATAAGAACTTCACCGTGAAGGTCACGTTAGCCTTCTTGATGGATCCTTTCGACTCAGCTACCCAGTCAGCACCCTCTCCATCAACTGAAAAGTGCAGGGCCATCCACCTTTTGGTGGTCTCTCTCAGCGATGTCTCACACAAGAATTGGTCATATTTGACAATTTGCCACCGATAGTCAAACTTGGCGGTGAGAGGGGTCCTGTTGGCATCAACATCCTCGCCGTATATATACGGATGGATGACAGACCGAGAGATATCAACCTTAATGCCACGTACTCAGACATGCTCTAGTGGGGGGCGGGGGGCTATCAATATATGATCTGAGAGTATCAACGTAGGAGGCATAGAACTCTCGGACCAACTCTTCAGTATAAAGGCCCAACTAATGCGATGTCTACTCTAGTCGGTGTCTGGTGAATAGATTGCGGATCTGTGGCATAGTCGGGAGACTTCTCGTAAGGACCCGCCTCTCCAATGTAACAGTACGTGTCATGAATCCTTTGTCGTTCAGAAACTTTGCGTCTAAATAAACTTTATACTACCCATCAACACATCATTGGTTGGGCTGGTCGGCAACCGGGGTGAGAGAATAAGTCGGTGAGCCAGGGCAGACTGTGCAACTGTGCAGCTATAGGGGGTGCAGGGACCTCAGCAGATTCGGAGTCTTCCTCCGACCACGAAACTCCTAAGGAGCCAGACGCTTCTTCTTCATAAGTAGCTGACCCAAAAGGTTTGTCGGTCAGTGTGCACTCCTCATCAGATTGGGAGGCAGTGACTACGCCAAACACAACCTTCTTGGGTGTGGCTTTGGCTGCACGTACAACAAAGGATGGGGTGGAAGTTACAGGGGTCACGTACTTAGGGTCACACTCATCAACAGAGCCAATGACAAGGCGAGCAGACGGGGCGACAGACTTCGATCGCCCACGTGCGTAGAATCGATCTTATTTTGGTGTCATAATAAGTAGTACCTGTAAGGAATCAATATTAGTACTAGAAGGAGCAAACAAGAAAAACAAAAGGACACAAAATAAATAAAAGAGTCAAGATGTAATGACATTTCTATAGTAACAGTAAAAACGACGGACCAGGTGACGGCTCATCGTGAGTACGACGACCCTCATGAGGTCCTCCATATATTACTTAAACTATGTTTATGTGGAGACCCCTGAAGGAAAGTCTCTGATAGTTATAATGGATAAGCAGGACGTACCATAGTGATGATGACGGTCCGTCGTCGATGTCCATCGTGGGACACTTGGAAAAAGTATGGAGACCCTTAGGAGAGGGGTCTCTGACTGTCATGACGGTTATGCAAGACAGACCGTCGAGGGTGTGATGGTCCTTCGTAGATGTCCGTAATAGGATACTTTAAAAAGTTGGAGACCCTTAGGAAAGGGGTCTCTGACATCCAGAACGGTTGTGCAGGACGTACCGTCGAGCGTATGACAGTCCGTTGTATATGTACGTAAGAGGACACTTAGACAAAGTGAGAGACGCTTAATAATAGGGTCTCTGTCAACCAGAACGATTGTGCAGGACGGAGCGTGGTGGGAACGACGGTCCGTCGCATGTGTCCGTTGGTGGAAACTTTGAGAAAATAGGACAGTAGGGTGTTAGGGATGTTTGTACGGACCCTATGTAGGTTTTTCGTGGGTACGACGGTCCGTCATTGGGGTCTTCTTATGTCATTCAGTGATAGAACTCGGGATGTCACATTCATCCTCTATGACCCAAATGGAATTTTTAGTGTTTTAATCTACATGTGTCTAATCCAAATACCTAGTACACTAGCAATGCTAAATCACTTATTTCTAGAGTTTTAACAGGGCCATTTTGAGGATTCTCAACCTAGGTCAGACAGAATTTGTATTAAAGAATGAACCCATCAATATGAAATAGGCTAATACTAATTGATTAACAAAAATGCAATGTAAATGGGTAGAAATCAGAGACACATACCTGAGAATTTGAGAAATACAAGCGAGGAAGGTACTTGGTTATCAAGTAGAGAACCACAGCAGCAGAGTCCGACTAGTAAAGAGTGGATTCTAGGAATTGGATAATTTGGGGAAATGATCGGTTGAAAGAGAGGTAGGAAGTGGGAAGTTGAAAAGGGAGGAAATGGGAGGAAGAGGGAAGGAAATGGTTGAAATGGAGGGGGGGTTTAAATATTAAGAATTTGTAAAAAACACAGTCGGGTCGGGTCGGGTATGCTCATTAATGATGCGATGAGTCCCCAAGGATGGTCCATCACGATTGCGATGGTCCGTCATGGGTTCCGTCGCGTGTACCCTTATTATGAAAATAACTTAAACACGTCCCTGGCACAACGGATTCATGTGATGGTACGTCGCAAGCGTGACGGTCCATCGACGTTTCTATTAGTGACTACTGCAGAGTGATTTTCTGTATAATTTCATGGCGATGTGCCTGCAAATTTAAAACCCATTAGTAGAAAATGCTACCATTACTAGAAAGAAAAACTATAAGTATTGGGTTGCCTCCCAACAAGCTCCTTATTTAACATCACAGCATGACAGAGGGAACTTGATTACTCAGCCTTCATCAATAAGGTATGCCTCGATAACTTCATTTGCTGATTCAGTATGACAAAAATAGGGTTTTATTAGTTCTTCATTAAACTTAAACCGCACTCCCTCCTTGGTTTCTAACTCAACTGCTCCATGAGGGAATAATTGGATAATCAAGTAAGCGCCAGTCCATTTGGACTTGAGCTTGCCCGGAAGACAACGAAACCTAGTACTGTCTAAAAGCACCAAATCTCTAACCATAAACTCTCTTTTTTCACTTTTTAGGTCATAATCCTTCATAATATTTTCTTTGCAGGATATAGTAGATACCGATTGGAGCTCACCACTCTGCCTCATGGACCTACAAATGTTGAAGGTCGCTTCTTTATTGTTCAACCGAAATTTCATCTTCCCCTTTTCCATATCAACAAAGGCTCTACCCGTATCAAGGAATGGCCTCACTAAGAATAATAAGCACTTCAAAATCGACTTCACAATCAAGCATAACAAAATCTGCTGGAAATATGAATGTCTCCACTTTTACTAGGATATCGTGGAGTATCCCTATAGGCCTTTTCATTGTTCGATCGGCCATCAGTAGCCGCATCGCAGTGGGCTTTGTGTCACCAAAAATAAACTTGTTCTAAATCGAGAGGGTCATGAGATTTATGCTTTCCCACAAATTACATAATGCTTTCACAAAATTTAATGACCCGACTGTACAAGGAATAGTGAACGCACCCGGATCTTCTTTATTGTATACGAGAGATCTTGTAGTAATAGCACTACACTGCTGCATTCTATCATCATCCTCAAAAGTGACTGATCTTTTCTTTGTAACCAGATATTTCATACACTTGGCATAACCGGGCATTTGTTCTAGAGCTTCTACCAAAGGGACATTGATAGAAAGTTGCTTCAACATTGTTATAAAACACCGATATTTACTATCCTCGGTCTTTTTCACTAATCTTTGAGGAAAGGAGGGTGGTGGTCTAGGCATGGGAATTACCTTTATAGGTGCTTTCGCATCTTTTCTAGTGCTATCTTCTGCTTCACCACTACTTTCTACCACCTTATCATTATCTTTTCTCACCTTTTCCTCATTAGACGACATAGGTGGGTCAATGGTTTGTTTACCACCTTGAGTAGTGATTGCCATACAATGTGTATCATTTTTCGGATTTTGGACAGTGTTGCTAGGAAGAGTGCCCGGTTGCTGTGTGTTCAGTGTTGCAGATAATTGGACCATTTGCAACTCGATCTACTTAATCGATATTGCTTGTGTATTGACTTTCTGCCCAATACCCGCTAAATCACTCCTTAACTCTTTAATGTGCTCATCATTAGCATCGAACCTCCTCATCATTTTGTTTGGCACCTCAATGTCGGCTCTTCGCCACCAGGGGCTGTAGTAGGTTCCAAGGGTTGGGTTTATACGCCCATTAAAGCACAACATATCCTCAACTCACATCATACTATCTCCACCATCCCTAGGAGTAACTTCACGATTTTTATGAGGGACATAGGGCACATTCCTATCATTTCTGTTACCATAGTTACCCTTGTTGAAGTTGTTGTCATGGTTGTATTTTCCTTATCGAACATAATGACCCTCACGGTTATAGTTACCATAGATTCAACCTTTGTTCCCTTGACCTTGGCGCCAACTCTCCCGATTTGAGCCTTCGGCACTCGGTCGGAAACCCCCCCTCCCTCTACTCATTTACTGCATAGGAATCCTCTGCATGATAGAATTCATCATGTGGTGGTGGTGGTTTAGACAAGTAGTTAACTGCATTTATCTTTTCTTCACCCCCAGTGATATGTTTCAATACTAACCCAAGATCAGTTCTTATCTGAGTCATCTCTTCACGAATCTCATCAGGCTGGGTTGTGAGTGGATTGCACTGCGAAGGTATTTCTCTTAGTATCTGACTTCCTAGTACTCCAATCTTTATTGTTCCGGGAGATTTTCGATAACTTTTCAGCAATCTCAACATAAGGAAACTCCCCACAAGAACAACCTGCTATAGTATCCAACACCGCTTTATTGTTATCATCCAATCCCTGATAGAAGTATTCCTTCAGTGATTCAACCTCTATACGGTGATTGGGGACGCTTCACAAAAATGAGGTGAATCTATCTCAAGAACTACTGATTGACTCTCCTGGTAGTGCCAAAAAGTTTTTCGCTCTATCTTTGTGGTTTGGTTTCTTAAAGACCGGGTAGTAGCGTGCTAAGAAAACGTCCCTTAGTTGGTTTCAAGTGAAAATTGAGTTATAAGGGAGCTCACTGAACCAAATAGCAGCCTCTGCCGTCAGTGAGAGAGGAAACACTCTTAGCCCGATAACATCAAAGTCCAAGTCAGGCCTCCCTACGCAACTTTTACACACTGCCCTTACCTTAGCTATATAGGCATGTAGATCCTCAGAAGGTAGCCTTGAAAACAAACCTCTGGCAGTGAGCATTTGCATCAGGCTGCTAGTTACCACAAAGGTGTGTCCTGGTGGTAGAGGGTCCAAGACAAGTGTCCCATCGGAGTCTGCTATATTGTCATAGCGTCTGTAGTATTCTTGGGTCCGTGGAGCTGGATTTTGTCCCCTCTGTTGGTTTTCACCCAGAGCATCGGGTAACAATTAACCATGAACATCAACCGGAGCTGGGATGTTTTGGATTGTATCATCATCATTATTACCCAAGTTTTAATTATGGTGCGTAGTGTATGCTCTAATTCGTAATCGTAGGGAAACAAGGCTTCTCTTCCTCTTCGTGTATTTGGCATACAAGAAAGATAGTTCTGCAACAATAAATAAACAAGAAACAAAGTAAAACTAAAAAATATCGAATAAACTACAGTAATAAGTTTAAGTTAATCTTAAAGTTACTTTCCCCGACAGCGGTGCCGAAATTTGATACGCTCAAATTTACTTCTCAAATAAGAAGTAAAGCGGTCGTATCAAGTAAAGTACCCAACTAATGTGGTTAGGATCGTTCCCACGAGGAAAATAGTTCAGACTTAACTTCAATCTATTATTACTACTATTTAGTCAATTATTTCCTTGGAAACATAGACAATAAAAAGGGGGGTTTTATTTCTAAATGAACAAAAATAACTAGCTAAATTAAAGGAGACAACTAACAAATTCAAATATTGAAGTTTAATCAATTAATAAAAGTAACTAGAGTTTACGTGTTCCCCACAGGTTTCTTACTTGATAATTCTAACTATAACAATTCTTTCCTAGTATCTTGCATGCAAAGTGATAAGTTATGTATTTCTAAATCCTTGGTACAACATCTAGAAAATTCACTCCGCATTTTGGTCCGACTACGTGGTTGCTATACTAACCCTTACCTTTACCTCATATTAAGAACTGTATTTGATATTTGACTAAGTTATTACTTAGTACCAATCAATACTAGCCTATTAGATAGTATACACTAAATCTATGTGGATAATTCTTTTCCTATTATTTACCTCCTTTGTCCGGCAAGTAGCATTAAGGCGCGTTCTAACGTTGGCCATCCGTTAAAAAAACTTCTTAGCAAAAGAATTATCAATACATGCAAGACAGTATTCTAGAATTGTTATTTTAGTTAGGTTTTGCCTCATTATTCTCCTATGGTTCCCACAACCCTAGTTATGGAGTTTAGTTACCCATAGTCATAATCACAATATTCAAATATGTAATATAATAATTCATGCACTTACTTCAATGAGAAAGAATAAAATCCATAAATTCAGTTGATTAATCAACAAAATCACAAACAATCAATTACATAAATTAATTGAAGACTAATGATTCTCCAATAGTGTAATATTAATCACAAAGTCTAATCAACAAAAGAAGCTAAAATAATCAACAGTCTAATTATAAGAGAGTATAATCACCAAGATTCTAAACCCAAAAACGAGGTTTTTGAAACTATTTATAAAAAACAAAAACCTAATTAAAGAAGGACTCAATTTGCTGAAAATCTGTCAAAACGCGGTTGGGTCGACGGACCAGGCGACGGGTCGTTGTGGTCATGACAGGTTGTCATGGGATCTGTCATCCCATACTTTGCCAATTCTTTTGTTGTTCTCTTCATTACCCTCGACGTCAGGTATGACGGACCGTCACAGGAACAATGGTCCGTTGAGGGTCTCCGTTTCATAACACTTAAACTCTTGTAATTTGGGTACTGGGACTACTTCTCTGATCTTCATGATGAACCAGCAGGACGGACCTTCATGGCTATGATGGTCCTTCATGAACTTCGTAGCCCCACACTTGGTCAGACTTCCTTATTATCCTTCAGTAGCTTCACTATGATGCAACTTACGGACCGTCACAAGCGTGATGGACCGTCACAAGCTCCGTATGTGTACTTTTCTGCATTTCTTGCTGAAAAACTTTTTCGTTCATCTTTAGACAGATTTCCTGCAAATAAAGAGAAACTTACATAAAATTAATACAAAAAGGCTTTTGGACACACACTAAACTTAAGGAAAAAGCATTAAAAATACCGTGAAACCACGGTATGTCAACCAACATGAATAAGGCTTTCATTAATGGAAAGGGACAAATTCAGCATCAAATTGTTGTTAAACGTTAAAGTATGGGATATAATTACCTTTTAGACTCTTTCCTCAAAGGGCTCCTTCAAATTAGATTTCAAAAATTGAGTTTTCTTATGGATTTCATTCAGTTACGAAATTGAAGTTATAGATTGTATTGTTGATGATTTCTTTAGGTTAAAATGAGTAGATTAACATGAATTTTAATTTTTTTGGGTAATTGTTGATGGTTTTGTTCTAAATTAAAGAGCATGATCCTCAATCCCTAAACTTAGATTGTTATATTGATTTATATTGTATTGTGAACATTCAATTGATTTGGTTGCTGGTTAGATTACTATTCTATGGTGTTATTATGATTAAATTAAGATGAATTATAGGCCTATCATTCTAGTTCTTGATATGTGATTTAAGTTATGAATTATATTGTCAAATTAGCCTATGTATGTTGTCTTAAGTTATGATCTAGTGTTTAAATGTGTTATAGAGATGTCATTGGGCTTGTTATCGTATTGGTTATAATTATCTGATGATGTTACTCCTGAAATTGGGTTGAGTTAATGGGTTGATGGTAATAACTTGAGGATAAACTATGAGGAAGACTTGGTAAGTGTAAGAATCTCAATCTTTAATTCCAATTGGGATTAATTATTGCTAAGTCATGATATGACAATGGATTGCCTTATATAAGGATTATAGGGTGGTATGATGTTGAATTGAAATGTCTTGACTATTTTGTGAGGTGGATTAAAGTGTATGTGATATAAGGATGGTTAAAACTATCAACGTTCCTTGATAAGCTATGAAATGTCAATGTGTTAATCTCACTTATATGAATTATGATGAAAGGACTTATACTCATACAATTCATATTGAGCTATTGATGATGATGATGATTATACAAGGGGTAGACCCTATAACCTAAACTAAGCTATGATTGATAATTAAAAGCTTAAAAAAATTCAAAAAGGGACTTAGCTTAGCACCGAGTGAACTAGATTGAGTGTCTCTTCCCACATAGGGAAGGTAGGAACACTACATTACTTTTGAGATTGGAGAATATAACGCATGGAGAATAAAGAGGGTCCCAACTATATATCCTAGTTCTTGAACTATGTTTCCCCCATAGGAATACTAGCTAGTGGATCCACGTAGTTGCTATGTTTCATGTTTTGGTACTACCTTGGGAAGTAGTACGCCTTCTTTCGGTGTTTTACACCGGATTCCAAACTATCTCATATGGTCTATAATAGTTAGGGCAAGATGTTCTTAAAAGGTAAAACGAATTGAAGGACTTGAACTCTAACTTAGATAACCTAAGAAGTATAGCTTAGTCTAGGTAGGGGTATGAGACTCTACCTAAACATTGCACTAGCTAGACTTAAGGGGAGTCTTAGGAGGAGGTTCTTATACATGTTTATGTTATGATAATATATGATGTATATATGATGACCATGCCACATTATTGACACTATATGTTTATTTGTTGATTTATGAATATGTCTTGGGTTATAATGTTAATATATGATGAAATGTAAACCTAAATGTTATGTTACGTAAAATTGGACATTGGTAATCTCTTCTTGTTGAGGATACGTGATTGAATAAGGTTATGGGGCTTTGTATTGTCATTGCACTTGATGACTTGATAAGGACTTGTGAGTAGTTGTCTTGTTTATTATAATTAGATTAACTCTTATTCATTCATGTAATGTTCTTACTTGATGTTAGGGTTGTTATTAATCATGGTTTTCAAGCATGTTGGGATAGGTATTACTTGTTGTGTTAGTAAGCATGTTTGGTTGATTGATATGACTTGCTTGGATTTGCACTAGGTCCCTAAAGGGGTAAAATGGCATTTTTTGACCAAATTCCCTTTTTAGCATGTTTGCTTTTGTATGTGCATAAGATCTTCTACATAGTACATGTGGAGTACTAACCCCATTTTCTTCCCTTTTCCCAAACATCTTAGGCTTCAGTCGTTGAAGAGTTTTGAAGGCGACATTGTTAAAGGCTTCGATTCTTCCTTTTATCCAAGTAGTGTAGCTCCTCAGCTTCCGAGGGCAATGCCATTATCTAGCCTACAGACTTGTTACGAGTGTAAAGAATCTTTCATTTCTTTCACTTTTAATTGAGTACTACACGTGTCTATGACTTATACGCGGACTTAATGGATTTATGTAAGGGCTATGCCCATATTGTGATAATCATTTTGATGGTATTAGATGAGACAATAATTGAGATTATTTCTATATTTCATATATGTATGTGCTATTAAAGTAGAAGGCTATGTAACTTTCCTATATGAAGGGTCTATGCATACTCAGTATGACTATATTATGTGTACGTAGAGGTCTATGTGAACCTCCAAGAAGTGATAATGAACGGTTTAAATTTTTCCGCATTTTCAACCTATGAATGTAATGACATGATACTAACAGACTAGTTTTAGTACTTTAAAAGGACTACAACGTCGGATATATCTCGGGGTAAACCCGGATGTGACAACGAGCCACTTGCGTTCAGGTTCACGGAAGGGGTGAGGGGTCACGATGTTCACCTAGAAAAAAAAATTTTGTGGCACGTTTAGGGAGCTACTGTGTTACCCTTCACGACCACGACCACAGCCCGTAAAGCGCTTCATAGCTCGTGAAGAGGGGCTTGAAGGTGGGCGAGCTTTCAAAGCCAAGGCCAAGTTGGATATCACTTTTGGAAGTCCAACTTAATGAGGGATATTTAGGGTATTTTGAGGGTTTACTATATATGTGTATAAGGTCAATTATCACCCATTTTCCACTTCAAAACTCAAACCGAAACTGAAAGCCAATTTCTCCCACTTCTCTCTACATTATCTCTCTCTACCCCATTTTCCATTGAAGAGACCAAGAAGCTTGAGGAAGAAGACCTAATATAAAAGATTCATACTCAAATTTTGTGGATAAAACTTTCCAAAGCGTGGATTCTTTCACTCTTGGTATTCCTTTCCCCATGAGGTCCGTTCAATGTTGATTTCAAAACAACCCAATTAGAAGGGTTTTTCTCTACAAATGGGTGTTCTTATAATTTTGAAATTGATGATTGATTATGTCGAATTTTGATTACTTAGGGATAATTAAGTGTATATTATATATTAATTGATGTTGATTATGTGGAATTTTCTTTTGTCCACGTTCCTACCACAATATCCCAAAATCTCGATTCTTGCGTATGAAGTGTTGGAAGTAATTAATGTTTTGATTTATAGACTTGTATTAACAATGTTGTTTCGTTCATGGAATATATATTATCATGTATTATTCTAATTGAATATATTTCCTGAATATTTCATGGTTGTAACCATAAACTTGCTATCATGTTATTGTTGAATCATCCTTGATAGTGTTTGTCATTTGGGTATGCATAATAAAGTTATTGAGGTATGAACATATTATGAATGTATTGATTGGTTAGATGATGATAGGGGTGTTAATATGTGGAATTGAAGGTAATTCTCTTGTATTCTTTATGACTATTATGTGAAGTAATGATCTCACATGATGTTTGTTTGTTGAAAGGATATTCTTATGACATAACCTATGAGCTACAAGCATGTATATGAGGGGATAATACCCTAAGACCTATCTTACAAACTAATGTTTAAGAATGACAGCAAAGTTCTTAAAAATGGAATTTATTGTGGCTCCGAGTGAACTTGACAATGAGAGAGGTCGCTTCACAAGGAAGCTTCCCCTAATGTTCTCAATTGGTGGAAACTACAATGCTACTTAACATCAACTATATTTCTAGTAATAACCTTCTAGTAACTTAACTATGCGCCCCCATAGGACGACTAGATAGTGGATCCACCTATATTCTATGATGAGGTTATTGTCCTACCTTGGCAAGTAGGATTCCATCCTTTCGGTGTGAGAAGATAACATTGGATTCCATGTTTAGCCCACATGGTCTATTGACGGTTATGGAGAATATTCCCTAAAGTAAAATGGATGAATGGAAGTAATAAAGATGGACACTAATTAGGGTGTCTTAAGGGGTTCTACCTAGTGTAAGTAAAGGTATGAGACTTAACTTATGAATTAGATATGTTGACCTTGAGGGGAATCCTAGGAGGTCTTTCCTACGCAGTTATGATTATTATGAAGTGTATAATGTTGGTTCTATATGATTTGTCTCGTATATGATGTTTACTTCATTTGATGAACATGATATTGATCTAATTTTCTATATATGATGATAACTGTACATGAGGTTATGTTATATGAGGAAAGGCATTACTTATGATCTCTTTTTTATTTACTTGGTTGTGTGGGGTTATGGGGATTCACATGAGCATTGCTCTTCGTAGGCTTGGGATGAGATTGTTAGTAAGGCTCTTATATGTTGTAATGATATGAATTATTGAACATGTAATGTTGATATGACCTTAGGATATTGTTGTTCTTGATTAATGGACATGTCTTGGTGATGGTGTATTTGACTTGTATATGCTCTTTTGTGTGTATAAAGACATTCTAAATGACTTAGCATATTTCTAGGGAAGTGATTCGTTTTGTGCATGTCTTCAAATGGTTTACTTGCATATACCCATATTTCTTCCATCTCTACAAAATATGTACGCTCAGGACATTGAGGTGCTTCGTGACCATTTTAAAGAAGACTTGGACTTTTGCCCAAGTTGTTTGTCAGTTCTCATTATTTGATGATGGTGCCATTTGTCTAGCTTTAGTAGTATTGTCTATTTCTAAGACATTTGTTCTTACCATATAATTAGACTTTGTTATAAGAATATATATGGAATATTGTACTAGTGTAAGGTCTATGCCAAAACATTGTAATTCTCTTAGATCGTTATATGTGAAAAGAAACAAAAGACTACTTAAATGAATTGACCATGCTAACTAAGAAGTCTATTTAAACTTCATAATAGAGAAGTCTATATAAACTCATATATAATATGTGAGAAGTCTAAGAATACTTCACTATGTAAAAGATTTAAATTTTCTGCATTTTCTCTACCTATGATACGCAATAATGTATGTTAAGGGCTAGTCTAAGGCATCTTTCAGGACCAAGACGCAAGTTACGTCTAGGGGGTATTCCCCTATCCTGACGGATTTCCCACAACCAGTAAAGATGATTTGGAGTTTTAATGAACTATGAAACCTCGTTTTGGAGAATCTTCAAGTAGAATACCCAACCGAACTAATCGATGCACATCTTTCACTAACTCTTTGTCACTATCGACAACATCAGCTACACTACCCATAGATATTCGACTCAAAGCATCTGTAACTACATTAGCTTTCCCGGGATGGTAAAGGACACTCATATCATAATCTTTCAAATGCTCTAACCACCTTCTTTATGAGAGATTTATCTCTTTAGGAGTGAACACATAGTGTAGATTCATAAGATCGGTAAAAACATCTATATGCACTCCATATAGTTAATATTTCAATATTTCTAAAACAAATAGTACGACAGCGAGTGCAAGATCATGAGTTGGATAATTCTTCTTATGCACCTTGAGTTTTCTAGGGGCACATGCTATCACCTTACCATGTCGCATGAGTACACAACACAAACCTACTTGAGAAATGTCACAATACCAAACAAACCCTTCGGTACCCTCTGGTAAAGTCAAAATCAAAGTGGAGGTAAACTTATGTTTCAATAGAAAGAGATAGACGCAAACTGATGAAAAAATCTTTTATAATACTCGGCCTAAACAAGGAAAACTCGAATATTTATGGAAGTCAAAGGTCTTGGAAAATTTTTAACAACCTTGGTCTTCTTTGTATCGACCTCAATACCCACACTAGATACAATGTGACCAAGAAAGTTCACCGATATTTGCAAGAATTTGCACTTACTATATTTAGAAAAGAGTTGATGTTCCTTTAGGATATGCAATACAATCTTCAAATTACTCATATGTTCATCCTCACTATTGTAATACACAAAGATATCATCAATAAATACATTTACAAATCAATCAGGATAATACTGGAACACCCTTTTCGTAAGGTCCATGAAAAACGTTGGGGCATTAGTTTGACTAAAGGACATAACTATGATCTTATAATGAGCATATCTTGTCCGGAAAGCCATTTTAGGAATGTAAACTCCTCTAACTCTATGTTTGCTATATATCGACCTCAAATAAATTTTTGAAAAGTAACTCTCTCCTTAGTGTTGGTCAAAAAAATCATCAATTCTAGGGAGTGGATACTTATTATTTTAAGTGACCTTGTTCAATTGTAGGTTGCAAATACACATTCTAAGAGACCCATCTTTTATCATTCACAAATAATACCGGAGCGACCCATGGAGATATGTTTGGTTGTATAAAAACCTTTTCTAGCAAATCCTTGAGTTGAGACATCAATTCTTTCAACTCGACCGAAGCCATTGACTAAGGAGGAATTGATATGGGCTTAGTATCCGACATCAAATCAATGCCACAATCTATTTTCCATTTAGGAGAAATTTTGGGTAAATCATCAAGGAAGACTTTTAGAAAGTCCTTCACTAGGAAGATCCTCGGACCCATGGTCCTTGATCCTCACAAAATCATAGAGATATTCCTTAGAAATCATCCTACTAACTTTTTATCATGAAATCATTTGACCTATATGGATTGAATTTCCCCTCTACCATTCAAAAATGGGTTCGTTAGGAAATTGGAATTTAAATAACCTTGTTCTACAATCAAATGAAGGAAAAACTAGAATGCAACCAATCCATCTCCGGTATTACATCAAAGTCAACATATTAAATTTTACCAAGTCAACCAATGTAACTCTATTGTACAATAATATGGTACAACTCCTATAGACTCTTTGAGAAACAACGGAGTCAACCACCGGGATAGATACCAAAAGAGGATTAAATAAAACATCAGGGAGTATATCAAAATTCATAGAAACTAAAGTAGTTAAGAAAGATAAAGTGGCACTAAGATCTAGCATATCATAAACATCAATTGAAAATACTTGCAACATATTGGTGACAACATCGGGAGAATCTTAATCATTCCTATATTTGAGAGCATTGAAACAGTTCTTCTTAGGAGAATCAGAATTAAGATCGCTTGCTTGAGTTTGGTTACTCTCCCTTTTTTCAGTTTTGGCCATGGGACAATCCCTCACCATGTTACCACTCTTTCCACAACCTAAATAATCGTTCGCACCAACGAGGTATTTACCCACACGTTTCTTACCACATTTGGCTGAACTACATTCACATGGAGAACCACCACCTTTTCCTCCTTGAAGATTAGGGTTAAACACACCCTATCATTGTTATCCTTGGAAAAATTAGAAGGAACTTGGTTGGAGAATCTCTGGTTAAACTTTTTATTTGTCTTGTACTTCAAACATACCCTTAGAAGTACTTCCATCATAGGGCCTTTCCCTCTTAGAATCCCTATATTCCTCTTAAGCTTACTCTCTTAAACTTGATGATCATGCACCATCATACAAGAAAGGTCCATATCATCATTAATCATATCTGCATGATACTTTTTCACAAGATCATTGGACACACCCATCACAAATGGCTCATTTTATCATTAAGATTAAACACCAAAGACGAAACATACTTCGACAACTTGATGAATTCCAAAGAGTATTCTTGAATACTCATACCTCCTTGACGAAGGTTGATGAACTCTTCTACTTTTGCCTCTCTTTTCTCCATAATGAAGAACCTATCAACAAATGCCCTCCTAAAGACTTCCCAATTTATGGGACCCATACTTAAAGTCGTATTGTCCTTCAATTGAGTGTACAATGTTTGATCCACATCATTGAATTGATACGCGGCTAGCTCAGACTTCTCATTGTAACTCGCCCCATAGCATATAACATCTTATAAACATTATATATAAAGTCATGATGATCTTCCTTTACCTTAGACCCAAAAAACATTCGAGTATTCATCCCAATGAACTTCCCTAAATGTGAAGATATGGTAATAGAATTTTTATTCACACGAGAATCAACTTCCCAATTCGCTTGAGCCGTCATAGCTTGATCTTGAGTAGTAATGCTTCGCCGCCTGGAGGAACTTGCTGTAGAGGCTGAGCTTGGTTGTCTTGGGAAGGAACTCCCACTTTTGCAATCTCCTCTTCAACCCTTCTTGCAACTGCCTTTCTACTAGTCATAACATATATCAATAAGAAATGATTACAAGAAAAGAACACCATAGAGTTAAGACTCTTGATACAGGATGTAAGAATACAAATCAAGTTAGAATATCCTAAGCATCACATATCCTCTCATTAATACGTGTGGTTCACTTCACATTTATGAACAATACTCTATGTATATGTGGTTTTCTCAAACATCCTTCTTAAGATTATTAAACTTTATGCTCTAATACCAAGTGCGTCATGATCAGAGAGCACCCCCAAGAAGACTTAAACAATCCCTTAGCATACGTAATCATATTATAGATAGAATAAAAAGCGGAAAAATAAAACTTTTCATTTGAAATTCAACTTCACTACACATATATAAAAATAGAAACTATATGTCTCATGTGACAATGTAAACATAAAAGTTACTTACCCCTTACATCATTACATGTCTTATGATAGGAATTATAATGATGTCTTCGAATAAGAAAAATGAAACTAGAACAAAGCATATCAATCCTCGGACTTGAGGACTCACAAATTTGCGGATAGCAATCCTAGTTCTTCAAGAATGGACTTGACACTCTTCAATAGCCCGAACCAACACATTGTGTAGAAAATAGAAGATATATGGGTTAGTACAAACCACATTTACTAAGTATGGATACATATTCAAGTAAAAGCCTTGAAAATATGCAAAAAGGGACATTTTGTTATCAACATGCCAAGTTCACTTTAAAATCTTTTTATGAACATTCCATGAATATATAAAAGTCCATATAACCACAACAATTTGACATTCATATTAATGTTCAATAGTAATATCTTCACAAATCTATAATCAAAATTTCATGTTTAGAGTCTATTTCATCATTATATAACAAGAACTTATTCATAACCCCAATCCAAGTCCACCAGTGCAATGTGTATATGAAGCTCATAACTCCACTTAAACCAAGTAAACGAACAAAGAGACCATAAGCATTGTATTTTACCTAATATATCATCATAATAAGTGTAGTCAACATCATGCATAAAAATCTAGACCAAAAACATTCATGTAATGTTACCAAAAATCATAAATTTCATTCATAACATATGTACATAAAGAACGCACCCTAGAAGTCCCCTCGAGGTCTACTTGTGCAATGTATAGGTTAAGTTAGATTCCCTTACACATAGTAAGTAACACCTTTTAAGAAATCCTAGTAAGTGTTCATCTTCATACTCTTATTCATTAATTTTATATTTGAAAAACTTCTTCATGGAAATATAGATCATGTGAGATAGCAGGGAATCAATTCCAACCCCTCACACCGAAAAGAGGGTGTTCCACATGCAATGGGAGAACATATTAATCATAATAGCATCAAGATGGATTGACTATCTGGGTTTCCTACGAGGGAACATAGTTAAGAAACTAGGAGGTTGTTACTAGAAACCTTCTTGATGCTAATTAGCATTGTAGTTTCCACCTCATGAGAGAACATAGTGTGAACCTCCGTTCCTTTGCACAGTATCACCTCTAATTGTAAATTTCACTCGCTGATAAGTGAAATTCCATTTGTTGAATAATCTTTAGGACTTACTTAACATTAATTCATAACGTAGGTCTTACGAGTTTAACCCCTCATATAACTTGTTCATATCTTATAGGTAATAGCATGAGAAAGTCCTTCCATTAGAAACCCTAAATCATGTTAGAACATTTCATCATAGCATAATCACAGATGAACAGAACATCATATTCATAGAATTATAATACATTCATAATTTCATCATTCATACTTCAATTGACCAACATGACGAAAGACAAGCCAACAATACTTCGATAGAAGATTAACAATCTTGAAGGTCTTACCAATGGCTTCCAAGAGCTCCATTCAATACATCATCCCAAATCAATTATATTTACCTATCAAATCAATCATCAGCATCCTACGATACTCAATTATACAATAACATACTCAATTACATCACCTATAGTCAGTATTGATATAACTCAAGAGTTAGGATTATGAGAAGAGAGACATTCATGGGTTTTTAAAAGAATTATATCGAAGCATAAACAATACATGATATAAGGAAGTCCATTAAGAAATGATATTATTAACACTGATATATCAATTGATATATTTTTCATCTACAAGTAATCCACCATACTAGATCAAAGATTTATAAAAATGTTGAAGAACATGGGTATATTGGAATATCAAGTGAAAAACAACAGTTAGCACTCATTATACACTTAAACAACCCCATCTTATAATATTTCATCATAATTGATCCGCAATTTTAGGTTTTAAAAGAAGACCCATGTGTAGAGAAAAACCCTTGATTTTAGGGGATTTAAAATCATCCTTGAATAAACCTCTTGAGGAAAGGAATCCCAAGATTAAATGAATGTATAACTTAAGGAATACTTTAGACTCAAATATTCGTATAAAACATGGAGAATTGGTCTTCTTCTTGAAGATCTAAGGTTCTTCAATGGAGGTTGGGTAAATAGAGAATTTAGAGAAAAGTGAGAGCAATTCGAATATAAATTAGGGGATTTGATTTGTGTGGGTATAAGTGATGTAAAACTGACTTAAAATCAATATATTCTCATTCCCTAAAGTACCAAAACACCACTCCCTTAGTAGGACCATTTTTTAAGTGAAACTCAACGCAGTGGAGCTGTTCCCTCAAGTTTTCTGGAAATAATTTTTGAGATAGAAGATTCCACGATAACCTCCAAAATCTGGACAAATCATTTGGCCGAGGGGGGGAGCTAGTCCACGACGCCATTCTCCTTCCATGTACAACTGCATGTTGTCTTGGTCAGCGTATTGGTTAATGGTTGTGTCCTCCTTAAGGACCCTAGCGTGATCCTTGGGTGGTGGAACCTAGAAATTATTATCCTAAAAGAATTATTTTACCTGTGTAATGTATTCTTACAAGTTTTAGCATTCATACGATACTCCAAAACCTTCAGAAGACCTAAGGATATCTACTAGTTTAATTTTAGTAGTTTCCGGACATCATGGTCTTCTTTTGAAGTTTAGGATCTAAAACAGTTAAATCAAGTTTAATATATTCGTATAGGAATGTAAACACCTTTATAATCATTATTCCTTAGGTTTACTCTAGCCTAGGTCATTGGATTTTCTATGTATTAGTCACCACCATTCAAGTTTCAGTTTTTGGCTTGACCTTAGTATAACTAGGTGACCCTGTGATCTTAGTTAGGTGTGTAGTGACCCTCTCCGAGATATACTACAACTTAAAAACAACTCCAATTTAGTATTTGCGACATTTAAAAGAGATTAACAAACGCATAACTATTTTAATCTAGTTGAGGGATTAGGTTCATAATGAATAATGTAGTTGAGGATGTGCATAGTGCCATTTAAACAATAATTTGAGGTTAAAATTAAGATGGCAAACTGAATTTTAACTTATGATGAACAAGCCCTCCCAAAATTTGTTAAGCAATTAATCGCTGATCTTGTCATCCATATATTGTCCTCACACTAAAGAACAAAATAACGAGAATATGAACAACTTCAGCGTCGCAAATTCTTTCTGTTCATGCCTCACACAAACTTATAGTTCATTTAATGGATTATTATATTACAAGGTTATTATTTATACACTCCAAAATCTCAATTTTTAGTGGCCAACTTCAAATTTTATCTTGAACATTCCCTACGATAGAAAAAACTATTGCTAAGCATATAGCTTAGTGGTCTGAAAGCTATAGATTCGGAGACCTTAGATTCACCAAGATTTCATTATTAAGTCAAGGTCAATATAATAAAAATAGAATCAGTAAATCAAGTAAACAACATACAAAGAATACCAAGTTGGATATTTAAAGATCCAAATGTCAATAACACTAATATAACCATTTTTAAGAGTTTTAATAACAGAACTCGCCAAATATATACATCATGTCATTACACCAAGCACGAGCAGACTAAAAAAGGATCGACGCCCTGTATCAAGAAGGGTCAAAGCCCAATAATCAAGAGAACCAAGAACCATATTAAAAATGGCCTTCTAGTTCATACATAAATTGGACAACTCCTATATTAGACACAAACTAAATGTCACGATCGGGGAGCACCCCTTAGAAGTAAAATAGTGCACTTGACCTATCGGAGGTCTTATACAAACCCATAGTTATCATTCATCACATTACCATAATATATTTAGGTGAAAATTTAAAGCTTTTCATAGCACATCATTTGCTAGAAACATCACTTCATATAAACATAAAATATAAGACATAATACCTATTTAGACTCTAAGTCTCTTTTTCCATCATAGACTCAACATCAATAGAATAGAATAGGGACACAACCCTTATCATTACAACATAATATCTAAGATATTACATATAATTTGAATGAAACACAATATAGGAAATCCTTGAAACATAAGAATCCTTCTTCTTGAACTTGGGAAGCAATCCAAGGCCTTCGCTTTAAGAGACACCTCTAGTCACCACCACCTACAATTTGTGTAAAAAGATGAAGAAGAATGGTGTTAGTAAAAAAATTCACTAAGTATGTAACCCATGCAAAAACATTCATTTAAAAAGGACATTTTACTTTAAAATCATGCAATATTCCTTTTGAAAGATTCTTCATAAACATTGGCACAATTACACAATATATTTCGCATACTTCATATAGACATAGACTCTATAAATTTTAACACACCAAGTTACACTTATTGTTTTTAAAGCACATCAACCGTGTTCATAACATTATATTATATTACCTTAACTCATTGACCACTAAGTAAACCTTTAGTGGTACATGGTTCAATGCATGAATAGTTTCCCATTACACCATCCACACTCAATCATCACCTTTAGGTCACCAAGGTAAACATTTATACAACATTCAATAAGTCAACATATATATTCATAGAATCATATCATATCATGAGACACATGTTTCACATGTAACGCATCATATTTCATGAACCACATATGATACTTTTTCCAAAAGAACATACAAGTCAACACTCCCAATAACATCATAATAAAGAAATAGTCAATAAATGCATACGTGGACATCATTTTATAAAAGCATTATAAGACTTTATTCATAATCCCAATCTAAGACTACTAGTGCAATGTACATGTGAAGCCCATAAACTCACACATACTAAGTTGACTAACAAAGAGACTACAAGCTTATCATTCATTCCATACATAAACAAGAAAAGTATAGAATAATTCATACATATCAAATAAGGCCTCATCTTATAGTCCACAAGACAACCATTATGCATAAAAGGTAAGACTATACGATGTTGACTCACTAGAATTGCATACCATGCATTTCATCACAACAACTACAGGAAACTACAATGTCATGCATAGAAAACATAAACATGATCATAAACATTAGGAAACCTTCATAGAACTCCCTTCAAGAGATACTTGTGCAATGCATTGTAAAGTCTCTACCCTCACCTACAATAAGCAACTTGTCTTATGTAATTCTAGTTAGGGTCCTTATATTACTTCCATTGTCCATTTTAGGAAAACAATAGCCTTAAAAGGCACTAAGACCATGGAATCTAAACACGGAATTTGGTGTTGAAGAAACTTACGCCAAAGGAAGGTGTTCTAATGAGAACATTAACATCGTTGTTAGAATATTCCGTGATATCACTTGCTAGATCCTATGGGGTAAACATAGTTTATTTAACTTGGAGTTATATACAAAAATCCTTTTCATTCCAAATGGGTGTTGTAGTTGTCCACCTCGCGAGAACTATGTTGAAGCTACCTTCACTAATTTGGAAGAGACACCCCTCAACTTCAAGTCACTCGGTTCTAAGCTAAGTTTTCTTTATTAAAAATCCATTATTATTATTACTTTATAGCTTTAGGCTGTAGGAGATTTATAGACGATATGCTTAGCTCATAGGTCATATATGATTGTTAATCAACCTTATTCATGTAAGAAGATCTTTCATATTGACATAGCATATTCGAGCACCATCTACTTTAGGATACCCTTGAGAACATCTTTCAAGATCCCATCTATTGACTAGATCATCATACATGCATAATGGACATATTTCATGTGTGTGTCTACATTATGTGAGCAAACCATTCACATAAACACCCTTAGGCCTCACATATGCATACTTCATTTCTTTCATGCATAAGATATATTCATAGTTTAATCGTGCATTCATACTAATGTACATAGATCACAACCTAGGACTATACTATCAAGGCACACATGTTCAATCCATTAACAAGGTCCCATACCCTTGTCCATACTAGTACACCTATCAAGTCATCCTAGTTAAGGGATACATATCATGCTTCATAGACATACACTATACATGCATAGTAGTAGACACGAGTGCATATGAGAACACCCTTTCATTAGAAACCATGAACCAATACTACTTGTAAACGTGCATGAGGTGTAAGTGTGTTTACATTGGTCAACATGATCATACAATGGCTATCAACAACACAATGAGTCATCAACCCTCTTAGACTACAATTCACATTCAATTACCCTAAACCGTTGACAACTCACATATAGAGTAATAAGAAATATATACCACACACAACCAATTACAACATAGGAGACAAGACATCTTCATTACTTGAATCTAAGACTCCTAATCATGCTTAAGACCACACATGTATGTAGAGGTTCATAGATAGGGTTCATGATACACAAGAGTAACCAATCATTATTAATATATAGAAACAATCATCAATATAACCTTGATCATGAACTATCATTTGAGACTAGGCATAATACTTCACATTGTGTGATCATCATAACCACACTTTCGAGATACAAATTCCTTCAACGACATGATCACATAACTTATAGAATGATAAGGGAGTTAACACCATCACCATAAGTGGAAAATACCACACAATGTCATATAAGGCCAAGCATCAGGCAATTCTATAGAAAAATAGAGAAAAGATGGTCAACTTACAATTCCTCTAAGATTTTATGATCATTTATAATTTCCCATAATTCAACATCAATACATGTAAAAAAACAGTAGCTAAAGGTAGCATTACATAAACGAAATGATACTTCAAGCATCATGGTTTCAAGATAAAGGTACACTACTTCATCGAGTCTACTTATAGATTAATTTACCCAATTCCTAAACCTTGATAATCATTGATCACTCATCAACAATTCTTATTCAATTCACATGAATAACAATAGTATTAGTCAGTTCAAAATAGCTGAAACATAATTCAATAAATATAGAGTTAGGATCACAAGACCCACATTAAAGGCCAATTTGAGAAATTAGGGAGATCATGGGTTCTTCATGGAATTTGATTGGAATTATTAACATCATTTATTCGTCATAAATTCATCATTAGAATGCTTTTGAAATTTATTGCAAATGAACCCATTGCTAGATTCAAAGTTAACAATTTTGATCACAAATTCTGTTTGAAAACATTTGAAGGAACTCCTTCGATGAATGGATAAATAAGGATGAAGGATCACCATACCTTATATATTTAAGACCCATGAGAAATTGGAGAACAAACCATCAAAATCCATCCCCTAGCTTGAACTTGATTGTTCCCTCCAAAGGAGTTTTTAGAGGATTTGGAAGAGAGGAGAGGTTTGGGTTTTTTTATTTATTAATGCATGTTGGGGTTATGGCTTGGGAAAGGGGTTAAATAAGTTATAAAAACAGCTTATAACCTCTCCCAAAGTTACAAAAAAAAACATCCCCATACTTATTGCGACTTTTAGACATGTCAAACTTGACTTTAAACCGTCATAATAGAATCTGGAAGTGGCTGCGAGTCGTGGAGCCAGCCTCTAATTTTGACTCACATAATTTTTGAGGCAGTGAAACTCATGTAGGGCGCGCAACGCAAAGTCACTTTAAGTGACAGGCGCGCAACGCGAGGGAAGCTCCACATTCAGGTTTTGTATGCTGCCCTACACAGCCTCTTTGTCCAACATTTGGTTCCTCCTCAGAGGCACTTAGGGTGGTCCTCGGGAAAACGTACCGGGACGTTCTGATCAATAAAATGTATAATAAGATGCTAGGGTCACATATACTGTTTTTTAACTCCAAACGACTCATACATTCAAGGCAAACATACAAGTACACACTAACACGTTTAAAGACCAACTTTCAAACGTCTTTGACGTTCTTGGATGTTTGACCTCCAAATAACTTCAAATAAAGCATACATACTATAAAACACTTAATTAGAATATTATAAAGACTTTTAGACACATGTGACTCTCTAATCACCTTAATCCATTCTGACGGTCCTTAGAATATCCCCCACTTGCCAATATTCATCCTCGAATGACACTCGGGGCATTTCAAAGACTTGAAGGACTCAAATGAATCATAGAGAAACTCATATCATTCAAAACATCATCATAAAAATTTAAATGCACCAAATATACAAAGAAAACAAACTTCCATACCATTTAGCACTTAATGCAACACAAGCAAGCAAATCCTTTATTTACTCACTTTCAAAATGCATCAAACACATATGCTCTTGTCTTGTTCATCAGAGGAACGCCATTCTCCTAATAATAACATAGTTTTTAGATTTAATTTCTTTAACATCTCATTATGCAACAACATTCAAGCACATATTGGCAGATTCAAACCCCTGAAGTAGCAAATAAGCACTCATATTTCAATGCACATAATCTTAAGTCAAGTACATCGACAAGGATCGTTATCATTTATACATAATGGTACGAATGACATACTCAAACTTAACATGCTTAGTAATGTTAAAGGTGGGATTTATTTCCCTTCGACAAACTTATATGTCTCATGAGTTATACACAAGCAATGCACAAAGGTTAATTCATTTTAAAATGAGAAAATCTCAAATTTAACCAAATCATGCTCGTACTTCCTTCCTAATGAAGTCAAAATGGTAAATCACACCACACACATCACAAAAATAGGAAGTCACTTCAAAAACATTCAATTTCAAGCATGACCATAGTTTTCAAAAACATGCATCAATTAGGAATAATTCTTGCAATTTATCGGCACACATCAAGAGCACTATACCATCAATACCAAGGGTTATAAATCCTTAGGGGAAACAACATAGGAGACTCATCCATAGGGCTTCTTTCTTTTCTTTCACAATAGGGTAGCATAACTTCTAGGTCATTTCCACCCACATTATCACATTTGGTGGAACCTAAGCACTTTCTCAAATATTCATACGCAAGGTCAATCTAAAAACGTAACAAAATACTTTAAAGTAGGTCAACTTCAATTCACTTTCTCTCCACATGAACTAGAGGATACACTCTTTCTTTTTAATGTACCTTTGTTTCACACTATTTTCAATGCTTTATTCTTAAGAGTTGTGTGCGTCTAGAGCCTTTTTGTAGTATTTTTAACATGTTTTTATGTTTGATTGAAATGAAATTTGTCCATAATAAAAGCAAAGAAGACAGTGGAAATAGTGTAGAATTCATTTTGAATGATTCTTCATAAACATTGGCACTTTACAGAATATAGTTTGCATATTTCATATAGGTATAGACTCTATCCATCTGCACATATCAAGTTACATATATTGTTTTTAAAGAACACAAAACATGTTCATAACATTATCTTCTTTTACCTTAACTTGTTAGACCCTAAGTAACCCTTTAGTGATACTTTTTGCAATGCATGGATAGTATACCATTCCAGAATCCACACTCAAGCATTACCTTAAGGTCATAAAGGTGAACATTCATAAAACCTTCATTAAGTCAAAATATACATTCATAGAAGCATAGCATATCATGTGACAAATAATTCACATGAAACCAATCATACTTCATGAATCACATATGAGATTTATTCCAAGACAACACAAAATTAAACACTACCAATAAAATCATAATAAGGCAATACTCAACTAATGCATACTTGGACATCATTTCATAAAAACATCATAATACTTTACTCATAATCCCAATGTAAGTCTGCTAGTGCAATGTACATGTGAAGCCCCATAACCTCTCACATACTAAGTAGACTCACAAAGAGATTACAAGCCTACCATTCATTCTATACATCAACAAGACAAGTATAAACTACTTCATACATATCAAATAAGACCTCATCTTATAGTCAAAAAGATCAACATTATGCATATAAGGTAAGACCATACGATATTGACTCATTACGAATTATACAATGCATTTCATCATAACAAGTAGAAGACACTAGAATGTCATGCATATGAAACATAAACTTGATAATATACATTAGTACATCTTCCTAGAACTCCTTAAAGAGCTACTTGTGCAATGGATAGGTAAAGTCGTCTACCCTCACCTACACTAAGAAACTTCCCTTATGTTATCCTAGTTAGGGTCCTTACTTTATTTCCATTTTCAATTTTTTATTCGGGAAACTATAGCCTTATTGATACTAAGACCATTGGTGCTAGACATGGAATTTATTGTTGTAGAACTTTAGACCAAAGAAAGGTGCTCTTCCTTGAAAAATTAGAACATTAACATCATGCTAGCATATTAGGTGCTATCACTTGCTAGATCCTATGGGGAAAACATAGTATATAAAATTTGGAGGCATATATGGAACACCTTATTATGCCAAATGGGCATTGTAGATATCCTCCTTGTGAGAACTCTGGTGAACCTACTGTCACGACCCAAAACTGAGTCGCGACTGGCACCCACATTGACCCTCCTATGTGAGCGAACCAACCAATCTAAAACCCAAACATAATTAATAAAATACAATGCGGAAGACTTAAACTCAATAACGAAAAACAAATACTATAAATATCTCCAAAATGTGGAAGTCATCATCACAAGAACATCTATGGTCAAAATTACGAAACTAAGAGTATTCTAAGAAGCTAAAAAAAATGAAAGCTAGTCCATGCCGGAACTTCAAGGCATCAAGACGAGAAGAAGAAGATCCAGTCCAAGCTAGAAGCATAGCTCACCCTGAGATCCGGTGCAGTGAAGACTGGCTAGAATCGCGGTCGAGTTGAAGACGACGGCACGTTTGCTGCACTCCACAAATACAAGAAAGAAACAAACAAGTAGGAGTTAGTACAACCACACGTACTGAGTAGGTATCATCGACCAACTCAGAATAGAAAACAGTATATATCAGCTAATCTCACAAATCAACTATAAAACTCAACATGTAGTAACAACAAGTACTACAATCATCAATAAGTAACACCAAGTTCATCCAGGAGGGCTAAGCCTCAATATCATACTCATTTGGGAAATAGGTTCATTAGCTTTAGCATATTAACATCTTTCAAGATTCAGAACTTATTCCTCTCGTGTCGGTACGTGACACTCCGCTCCACTAACACCATGTGCCGGAACGTGGCACTCCGATCCTCATTCTATCCTGGTACCGGAACGTGGTACCCGATCCATATACTATCCTGGTGTCGGGACGTGACACTCTGATCCTCATATACTATCCTGGTACCGGAACGTGGCACCCGATCCATATACTATCCCGGTGTCAGAACGTGACACTCCGATCCTCATATACTATCCTGGTACCGGAATGTGGCACCCGATCAATATACTATCCCGGTGTCGGAACGTGACACTCCGATCCTCATACACTATCCTGGTACCGGAACGTGGCACCCGATCCCCTAATTCATCAAGCCTTCTTTTATACTAAGGCATCACAATAACAAAACATAGTTCATCAAGCCTTCTTTTATACTAAGGCATCACAATAACAAAACATAGTTCATCAAGCCTTCTTTTATACTAAGGCATCACAATAACAAAACATAGTTCATCAAGCCTTCTTTTATACTAAGGCATCACAATAACAAAACATAGTTCATCAAGCCTTCTTTTATACTAAGGCATCACAATTACAAGTAAATTAGGGTTTCTTCAAGATTTAGGGTTCAAAAGCTTCATCATGCTTAATTTATCACAAACATATAATCACACTCATACAATCATACAATTAAGCATATAGAAGGGTTTACAAGATTACCCAATACATATCATTTGCTATTAAGAGTTTACTACAAATAGCATAAACCATAACCTACCTTCACCAAGGATTTGTGTTCAAGCAAGAAATCTTCAAGGAAGCCTTGCTCCTTCTCTCTCAAGCGCCTCTCTTTCTCTTCTCTTTCCCTTTCTAATTTCTTCCTCAAACCTTCCTCTTCTTACCCTAAATCACAAGATTTCAAGAATAAAAGGTGATGAAACCAACCCACCAATTAACTCAAAGTTAGTCTTTCAACCCTCAAGGAATTGAACTAATAACATTAACCCACTAACTTTATAAATTAAAGTCGGAATAGTCCAAAACACCCCTTTAAAAATTAGCCAGAAATCCAACCCCGCCTGGGATTACGCAACCTGTGACGGTCCGTCGTGCCTACGACGGTCCTTCCTGCAGGTCCGTCGCAATGGTCAGAGACTTCCATTTCCTCGAAGAGTCTGTGACGGTCCGTCGTGCCCACGACGGTCCGTCCTGCACTTCTGTCACGACGTTCAGAGTGTTGTTCCCAGCACCAAATTCTCAAGAGTTGAAGTGTTTTGAAACGGGGCTCACGACGGTCCGTCGTGACTGTGACGGTCCGTCCTGCAGGTCCGTCACAGAGTTCAGAGACTCAATTTCAGCACTCAAATTCATAATTTCAAGTGTTTTGGAATGGGACACCTTTGACGGTCCGTCGTGCCCATGACGGTCCGTCGTGGTGTCCGTCGTATCAGCCAATTATTCAAGAAATAAAATCTGCTACTCAAAACGACTAAACAGGTCGTTACAATAGATACCAATTTACCCATCGTTCGTCCCTGAACGATCAAAAGAAGAAAAACAAGGGCGAAAAGGAGTACCTGAATCTGTAAACAGATGTGGGTATTTTTCCTGCATATCTGCCTCCTTCTCCCAAGTAGCCTCTTCAACCGGTCGATTCTTCCATTGAACTTTGATGGATGCAATCTCTCTCGACCTCAACTTGCGAACTTCTCTACTCAAAATAGCAACAGGTTCCTCTTCATAAGTCAAATTCTCATCGAGCAGAACCGAATCCCAACGAATGATGTAATTTCCATCTCCATGATACCTTTTCAACATGGACACGTGAAATACTGGATGTACTCCGGACAGCCCTGGAGGCAAGGCTAATTCATAAGCCACCTCCCCTACTCGCTTAAGTACCTCAAATGGTCCAATATACCTTGGACTTAACTTACCCCTTTTTCCAAACCGCATCACCCCTTTCATGGGCGAAACTTTCAACAAGACTTGTTCACCCTCCATGAACTCTAAGTCCCTAACCTTTCGATCAGCATATTCCTTTTGTCTACTTTGAGCCGCTAAAAGCTTTTATTGAATAGCTTTCACCTTTTTCAATGAATCCCTCAATAGATCCGTACCCCAAGGCCTGACCTCAAACGATCAAACCAACCGATGGGAGACCTACATCTCCTCCCATACAATGCTTCAAATGGAGCCATGTCGATACTGGAGTGATAGCTATTATTGTATGAAAACTCCGCCAAGGGTAAGAAGTTATCCCAATGGCCACCAAATTCTATCACACACGCACGGAGCATATCCTCCAACACTTGAATCGTTCGCTCAGACTGACCATCGGTCTGAGGATGAAATGCAGTACAAAGATCCAATCTAGTACCTAATTCAGCATGCAAGGTTCTCCAAAACTTCGAAGTAAACTGCGTACCTCTATCAGATATGATGGAAAGTGGAACCCCATGTAACTGAACGATTTCTGAGATGTAGATTTTGGCTAACTTTTCTGCATTGTAGGTCACCTTAACCGGAATGAAATGAGCAGACTTAGTTAATCTGTCCACAATCACCCAAATAGAGTCAAACTTTCCCAATGTCTTTGGAAGACCAACCACAAAGTCCATTGCAATTCTCTCCCACTTCCATTCAGGAATGGGCATTCTCTGAAGTGTTCCTCCGGGCCTCTGATGTTCGTACTTTACTTGCTGACAGTTCGGACATTTGGCAACAAAATCCACAATATCACGCTTCATTCTTTTCCACCAAAAGTGTTGTTTTAGGTCACGGTACATCTTGGTTGCACCAGGATGTATGGAATATCCGGAACTATGAGCCTCTGTAAGGATAGTGTGGATAAAATCATCAACACGGGGCACACATACCCTTCCCTTAATTCTCAAAACACTTTCCTCATCAATTATTGCTTCTTTAGCCTCTCCTCGCATCACCATATCCTAAATTCGCCTTAGTTTCTCATCATCAAACTGTTTCCCCTTATTCTGGTCAAGAAAAGAAGATTTCGCCTCCACACAAGCTAAAAATCCTCCCTTCTCATTCACTTCTAGCCTCATAAAATCATTAGCCAAATTTTGGATTTCCCTAGCCAATGGGCGCATAGAGACTTGCAAATGAGCTAGACTTCCCATGCTTCCCGCCTTTCTACTCAACGCATCTGCCACAACATTTGCTTTTCCCGGATGGTATAAGATAGTGATGTCGTAGTCCTTGAGTAGTTCCATCCATCTCCTCTGTCTCAAATTCAAGTCTTTCTGAGTGAAGATATACTGTAGGCTACGATGGTCCGTATAGACCTCACACTTAACCCCATACAAATAGTGTCTCCATTGCTTTAGTGCAAATACTACCGCGGCCAACTCCAAATCATGAGTCGGATAGTTACGTTCATGCACCTTTAATTGCCTCGAAGCATAAGCAATCACATTCTTCTCTTGCATTAGCACTGCACCCAAACCCGAATAGGAGGCATCACAATAAACGATGAAGTTCTTACCCTATACTGGCAAGGTAAGAATTGGTGCAGTAGTCAACAGAGTCTTGAGCTTCTGAAAGCTTTCCTCACATTCATCTGACCATACAAATGGAACATTCTGCTTAGTCAAGTTCGTCAATTGGGAAGCAATAGAAGAGAATCCCCTAACAAATCGTCGGTAGTAGCTAGCTAAACCAACAAAGCTCCTTATTTATTACACGTTTGTAGGCCTTACCCAATTCTTCACTGTCTCAATCTTAGATGGATCCATCATCACTCCATCCTTAGAAACCACGTGCCCCCAGAAGGACACTGAATCTAGCCAAAACTCACACTTGGAAAATTTGGCATAAAGTTTCTTCTTCCACAACAACTCTAATACCCTTCTCAAATGCTCCTCATGTTCCTTCTTACTCTTTGAGTATATCAATATATCATCAATAAATACGATCACAAAGAGATCCAGATATGGCTTGAAAATCCCGTTCATCAGGCTCATAAAAGCAGCAGGGGCATTCGTAAGACCAAACGACATTACCACAAACTCGTAATGCCCATACCTAGTTCGAAAAGCAGTCTTTGGCACATCCGTTGCCCGTATTTTCAATTGATGATAACCGGATCTCAAGTCAATCTTAGAGAAAACACAAGCACCTTGTAACTGATCGAACAAGTCATCAATGCGAGGAATGGGATACTTGTTCTTAATAGTTACCTTGTTCAACTGCCGGTAATCTATGCACATCCGGAAACTCCCATCCTTCTTCTTCACAAATAACACTGGAGCACCCCAAGGAGATGCACTTGGTCTAATGAAGCCCTTGCTCAACAACTCTTGAAGTTGGGCCTTTAACTCTCTTAACTCCGCGGGAGCCATTCTATAAGGGGGTATAGAAATGGGACGAGTACCCGGTTCCAAATCAATACAGAAGTCAATATCCCTATCCGGTGGCATACCCGGAAGATCTGCAGGGAACACATCCAAAAACTCTCGGACTACTGAAACTGACTCAATTGGGGGTACCTGTGTAGTGTCATCCTTGAGATGTGCCAAGAAAGCTAAACACCCTTTGCTAACCATCCTCTTAGCACGAAGAAAGGAGATGATACGAACCGGAGTGGAAGTGTAGTCGCCCTCCCACACTAACTGATCTGTCCCAGGCTTGGCTAACGTCACAGTTTTAGCATTACAATCCAAGATTGCAAAGTTTGGAGAAAGCTAAGTCATACCCAGAATTACATCGAAGTCGACCATTTCTAAGATAACCAAATCCACATAAGTGTTGCTCCCCACAAAAGTCACCAAGCAAGACCTATATACTTTTTCAACCATCACAAAATCACCCACCGGAGTAGACACCCGAATAGGTATGTCAAGCAATTCACAGGGTAAATTAAGACCAGTAGCAAATGAAGAAGACACATAGGAAAACGTGGATCCAGGATCAAACAATACAGAAGCCATGCAATCACAAACCAAAAGATTACCTGTGATGACAGCATCTGATGTCTCCGCTTCAGATCTCCCAGGGAAAGCGTAACAATGGGCCCTATCACCAGTCTGTCCATTGTCCCTACCATGTTGTGCTGTAGTGGCCCCAGTTTGCCCATCACCTCGGCCGTTTTGGTGACCACCATTACCTCGGCCACCACGCCCTCTAGAATAACGGCCTCTACCATGACCACCTCTACCTCTGACTGTGGGAGTTCTGTGACTCTGCCTTGGACAATACCTCCTAATATGTCCAGTCTCCCCACATCCATAACATCCTCTGGATTCAAGCATCGGTCTCTCGGAGAAGTGTTGACCGGTCTGAGGTGGACCCCCAACTACAGTCTGTAGTGAAGACTAAATTGGTCGGGCTGAGTAACCTCCTGAACCCTGTCCTCTAGTGTATGAACCATTAAACTCACCTCCCCTTCGAAACCTTTTTGATGTCGATGCCATGGTGGAGTCATCTGGCTTCACTCCTTCCACCTCTATCACGAAGTCTACCACTTCTTGAAAGGATTTTGCCGTAGCCGCTACCTGTAAGGCTGAAATCCGCAATTCCGACCTCAACCCCTTCACAAAACGGCGAATCCGCTCTTGTTGACTGAAACAAAGCTGGGTGGCATACCTGGATAATGCACGAAACTTAGCCTCATATGCAGTAACCGACATCCTACCTTGATCTAGGCTCAAGAACTCATCTCTTTTCCTATCCCTCAAGGTCCGGGGAATATACTTCTCCATAAACAAATTAGAGAATGATGCCCAAGTCATGGGTGGTGCCTCTGTTGGTTGGCACTCAACATGTGACCGCCACCACATTTTGGCGTTCCCTTGAAACTGATAACTCACGAACTCAACGCCAAACCGTTCCACGATACCCATCTTGTGCAGTAGCTCATGACAGTCGACCAGAAAATCGTAAGCATCCTCAGATTCTGCACCCTTGAAGACTGGAGGTTTCAATTTTAAGAACTTACTGAAAAGTTCATGCTGATCACTTGTCATTATAGGCCCTGTAGTCAGACGAGGAAACGTGCCTATTTCCAATGGAGCATCCATGCGGGGAGCCACAGTAGCCGCATGTTGTACCTCCGGAGTCTGAGGTGCTGGTGTAGAAAACACTGGAGGTGTCTGGCCCCGATCAGATAACCCGCTAAGATAAGCCAGAACCTGATTGATCATCTCTGGGGTAGGTTGGGGTGGCAGTTCCTCGTTCTGCACTTGTTCATTCTCCCCTTCCTCACCCTCTCTTATCACTTCCTCAGTTGATGGGGGAGTCACCGCCCTAGTACTAGTTGGGCTAGGTGCTTGTCCTCTTCCTTTAGAGGATGTCCTCCCACGACCTCTTCCACGGCCTTTCGCCACCACTCCTCTTTGAGCTACCGCCCCAGTGGCTAGGTTAGACGTTTCTTGTCTTGCCGGTGTTGGTGTCGGCGCAGACGTTGCTCTAGTTCTAACCATCTGCGAAATAGAATGAAGATGGTCAGATACCAATTTGTATCACCTAGATACCAATTGGATCCAAGTAATAGCACGAAAGAAGGAATGAAAGAATGGAATTTTTTCCTAAAGTCTTATAGCCTCTCAAAGAAAAGTAAAGGCGTCCCCCTACCGTTCCTTAAGACTCTACTAGACTCGTTCTTGTGTGATGAGACCAACGAACCTAACGCTCTGATACCAACTTTGTCACGACCCAAAATTGAGTCGCGACTGGCACCCACATTGACCCTCCTATGTGAGCGAACCAACCAATCTAAAACCCAAACATAATTAATAAAATACAACGCGGAAGACTTAAACTCAATAACGAAAAACGAATACTATAAATATCCCCAAAATTTGGAAGTCATCATCACAAGAACATCTATGGTCAAAATTACGAAACTAAGAGTATTCTAAGAAGCTAAAACAAATGAAAGCTAGTCCATGCCGGAACTTCAAGGCATCAAGACGAGAAGAAGAAGATCCAGTCCAAGCTAGAAGCATAGCTCACCCTGAGATCCGGTGCAGTGAAGACTGGCTAGAATCGCGGTCGAGTTGAAGACGACGGCACGTTTGCTGCACTCCACAAATACAAGAAAGAAACAAACAAGTAGGAGTCAGTACAACCACACGTACTGAGTAGGTATCATTGGCCAACTCAGAATAGAAAACAGTATGTATCAGCTAATCTCACAAATCAACTATAAAACTCAACATGTAGTAACAACAAGTACTACAATCATCAATAAGTAACACCAAGTTCATCCAAGAGGGCTCAAGCCTCAATATCATACTCATTTGGGAAATAGGTTCATTAGCTTTAGCATATTAACATCTTTCAAGATTCAGAACTTATTCCTCTCGTGTCGGTACGTGACACTCCGCTCCACTAACACCATGTGCCTGAACGTGGCACTCCGATCCTCATTCTATCCTGGTACCGGAACGTGGTACCCGATCCATATACTATCCTGGTGTCGGGACGTGACACTCCGATCCTCATATACTATCCTGGTATCGGAACGTGGCACCCGATCCATATACTATCCCGGTGTCGGAACGTGACACTCCGATCCTCATATACTATCCTGGTACCGGAACGTGGCACCCGATCCATATACTATCCCGGTGTCGGAACGTAACACACCGATCCTCATACACTATCCTGGTACCGGAACGTGGCACCCGATCCCCTAATTCATCAAGCCTTCTTTTATACTAAGGCATCACAATAACAAAACATAGTTCATCAAGCCTTCTTTTATACTAAGGCATCACAATAACAAAACATAGTTCATCAAGCCTTCTTTTATACTAAGGCATCACTATAACAAAACATAGTTCATCAAGCCTTCTTTTATACTAAGGCATCACAATAACAAAACATAGTTCATCAAGCCTTCTTTTATACTAAGGCATCACAATTACAAGTAAATTAGGGTTTCTTCAAGATTTAGGGTTCAAAAGCTTCATCATGCTTAATTTATCACAAACATATAATCACACTCATACAATCATACAATTAAGCATATAGAAGGGTTTACAAGATTACCCAATACATATCATTTGCTATTAAGAGTTTACTACAAATAGCATAAACCATAACCTACCTTCACCAAGGATTTGTGTTCAAGCAAGAAATCTTCAAGGAAGCCTTGCTCCTTCTCTCTCAAGCGCCTCTCTTTCTCTTCTCTTTCTCTTTCTAATTTCTTCCTCCAACCTTCCTCTTCTTACCCTAAATCACAAGATTTCAAGAATAAAAGGTGATGAAACCAACCCACCAATTAACTCAAAGTTAGTCTTTCAACCCCCAAGGAATTGAACTAATAACATTAACCCACTAACTTTATAAATTAAAGCCGGAATAGTCCAAAACACCCCTTTAAAAATTAGCCAGAAATCCGACCCCGCCTGGGATTACGCAACCTGTGACGGTCCGTCGTGCCTGCGACGGTCCGTCCTGCAGGTCCGTCGCAACGGTCAGAGACTTCCATTTCCTCGAAGAGTCTGTGACGGTCCGTCGTGCCCACGACGGTCCGTCCTGCACTTCTATCACGACGTTCAGAGAGTTGTTCCCAGCACCAAATTCTCAAGAGTTGAAGTGTTTTGAAACAGGGCTCACGACGGTCCGTCGTGACTGTGATGGTCCGTCCTGCAGGTCCGTCACAGAGTTCAGAGACTCAATTTCAGCACTCAAATTCATAATTTCAAGTGTTTTGGAACGGGACACCCTCGACGGTCCGTCGTGCCCATGACGGTCCGTCGTGGTGTCCGTCGTATCAGCCAATTTTTCCAGAAATAAAATCTACTACTCAAAACGACTAAACAGGTCGTTACACCTACCTTCCCAAATTGGGAAGGGACACCCCTCAACTTCAAGTTCTCTTGGTGTTAAGATAAATTCCAATTATTTTTAGCTATTATTATTATTATTTTATTAAATTAGGATTTAGAAGATTGAATCCCCATATTCTTATCTAATAGGTCATTGGTGACAGTTCATCAACCTAATTCATGTATGAAGACCTTTCACATAGACATGCTATATTCAAGCACCATCTAGTTTAGGATACCCTTGAGAACACCTTTCAAGAGATCCTATATTGAATAGGTCATCATACATGCAAAATTGACACATTTCATGTGTGTGTATAAATATATTTTAGCAAACCTTTCATATAGACACCCTTAGACCACACACATGCATACTTTATTTCATTCATGCATAAGACATGTTCATAGCTTAATGACGCATTCATAGTCATGTACATAGATAACAACCTAGGACTATCCTATCAAGGAACACATGTGCAATGCATAGATAAGGTTCCATACCCTTGTCCAGACTAGTACACCTTTCAAGTCATCAAAGTTAAGGGATACATATCATGCTTCATAGACATACACTATACATGCATAGTAGTAAACACGATTGCATATGAGAATACCCTTTCATTAGACACCTTGAACCTATACTAATTCTAAACATACATGAGATGTAAGTGTGTGTACATTGGTAAACATGATCATATAATGGCTATCAACAATACAATGAGGCAACCACCCTCTAAGACCACAATACACATTCAAGTCCCCAAAACTATTGACAACTCGCATGTAGAGTAGTAGGAATTATAGACCATACACAACCACATTAAACATAGGAGACAAGACTTTTTCGCTACTTGACTCTAAGATTTCTAATCATGATTAAGACCACACATTAATGTAGAGGTTCATAGGTAAGGGTCATGCTACACAAGAGTAACCAATCATCAATAGACCTCAACCATGTTAAACGTATAAACCCCAACCCTAACATCTTCATTCACATATAGAAAGAATCGTCAATATAACCTAGATCTTGAACTACCCTTAGAGACTAGACATAATACTTCACATTGTCTGATCATCATCACAACACTTTCAAGATACAATTGACTTCATGACCATGATAACATCCATATAGAATTAAAATGAATCAAACACTGCCACCATAAGTGGACCATACCACACAATTCCATACAAGCCCAAGAATCTAGCAATTCTATACTAAAATAGAGACAATAGGGTTAATTTACAATTCCTCCAAGGTTTGATCATCATTGATTAATTCACATAATTCAAAATTATGTAAGTATAAAACACTTGCTAAAAGTACCATTACATAAACGAAATCATACTTCAAACATCACTGTTTCAACATAAAATTAGGTACACTACTTCATCAAGTCTATAGAAAGTAGAAAAAATATAGATCAATTTACCCAATTCCTAAACTTTGATCATCATTGATCACTAATCAACAATTCATATTCAATTCTCATGCATAACAATAGTAATAGGAAATTAAACATAATTGAAACATAATTCAATCAACATAGAGTAAAGAACAAAGGACCTATATTATAGGCCAATTTAAGAAATTAGGGAGATCATGGGTTCTTCATTGAATTGGATTGAAATTAATATTAAAATAATTAATTAATCATAAATTCAACATTTGGATGCTTTTGAAATCAATTTGACAATGAACCAATAGCTATATTAAGAGATAGTAATTTTGATCATGAATTATCTTTCAAAACATTTGAAGGAACTCCTTAGATGAATGGATAACTAACGATGAAGGATCACCATACCTTATTTATTGAATACCCATGAGAAATAGGAGAAGAAACTATGAAAATTGAGCCCCTGTGTTAAACATCAGTTTTCCCTCTAGTGGAGGTTTGAGAGGATATTGAAGAGTAGAGAGATTCGAGATTTTTTATTTCTTAATGGGTTTTGCTGTTTTGTCTTGGGAAAGGGGTTAAATAAGTCATAAAATCAGTTTGTAACCGTCTCCTCAAGTTACCAAAACAACCCCATACTTATTGGGACTTTTAGACATGTCAAACTTGACTTTAATGCAATGGGAAGTGGCTGCGCATCGAGGATGTCACGACCTGAGTCAAGAACCTAGCCGAAACCGGCGTCCTTGACTTCTCTAAGGTCGGAAACAAGCCTACGTACATCATCATTACATCATCTAGGTTAATTTTAGCGGAAAATTTGAAATATTTGTTTACTTAGACTTTATAGTGAGAAATATTGAACTCCATAACACTATGCACATTAAATCATAAGCGTTCAAAACAACCATCTAATACCAAGATAATCAAATTAAACATAAAATCATATCTGTATTAAAATATAGAGTTGCCAAAATGGCACCAAAAAAATATCTAAAAATAATTGGAAAAGAAACACTAGTGGAACATACTCCACTAGCTCATGCCTACATCTAGGCTAGAATATAAAATCTAGGCATCCTCAAAAGCAAGAGGTCCTACCATGTCCATATGAATGCTCCACATCCGTATAACTTCGACGTATTATCGTAAGCTCTAGCATTCACCTGCACCTCCACCTAAAAGTAGACAGTTGTATGTGATTAGTACGCACTTGTACTAAGTATGGATATATGCAAGCACACACCAAGGACATGCATGATTAAGAAGAGATTTCTCCTAATGATATGAGTTATGAAAAGTCAAGTCATTCGACTTTCCAAATCAAGTCATGCTATGAGAATAACATGCATCACCATACATATCATTTTGTGAACAGCACATAACATTTTGCACATATCATAGCACATAGTTTATATCATTCCTTTATATATAATGATACATTTGAATCATGAAAACTACATTAAGACTTCCCAAATGAGGGCTCAACATATGGGACCTCAACTAGGGAGACTCCTTTAGCAAGCACAGAGTTTGCCTCATTCATTCAAATGTACTTCATTTTTCATTCATTCATATACTAGTGTAGACACCAGTTATACCTAGAATGTAGTTTAAGACTTTCATCGTGTTTGATGTGCAATGACCAAGAATAACCTAGTGTCATTACATAAGTTTAGCTCTCCCCTTGATTCTCCTATCCTAACACCATTGGTGTCGTTCATTTCTTTATGTGCATTATTTGAGGATGGCCTCATTCTTTCTTTGGGAACTTTAACCTTAACCGACATAGATCATGTGAGCATTATGAAATCCAGTGTTTATCCATACTTTGAAAAGAGGTGGAATCACCGACCAAAGTGAACAAAAACATTCTAGCATATATAGGGAATTGAAACCTGCTATAACCCTATATTGGGAGTAAAGTTTCAAAGACTCGGAGATATAAGAAGACCATTACCCGTTTGGACGGACAGTATCATCTCATGAGAATTACACGAACCTCTTCCTTCTCGAAAGAAGGAATCGCAACTCATAGCTAGCCTATAAGTGCTCATTATAAAGTTCCATTACATTCATCTCAGACATCATAGAAACTGACTTCTAGCATGAGGGAATCATAGGTCATTAGATTATTTATCATCTCATCATTAGTATTAAGTCTTCATTAAATTCAATATTTTCATTAGAGTGTTCATAGAGATTGGTCTTTTAATTAACTTTACACTCTCATAGGTGAGTATTTCTTGGTACCACTTACTTAGGATCACTTAAGATTCCTCTCACCTTTCACTTTAGCCTTTTATCATATGTCGCCACATTCTTTAACTTTAGCACATCAACTCTCCATTTTTACTCACCGCTTTACGTGGATGTTCATTTCATCGTATCCAATGCACTTGGACCTTTAGTGAGTGTCACACCCTTACTTAACCCCTCTAGGGTTTCATTATCTCATCACATAACATCTTAGGTTCATTTACTTTTAAATGTATGCTTGACTTATGAATCCACACATACAAGCTATGTAGCTTCACTCATAGTTCGTCTAAGTGATTCATGTTTACCTAAGATTATGCGGTACAAGACTTAGTCATCTTGTTGGTATTCCTAGATCTTTATTACTACTCTTAGAGGCAGCATTCATTAAATATTTGTTCAGGTACTACTTATGTGTCAATACAGAATTGGGCAAGGGAACCCGATTTCGAATCCCTTGAGCAACACTTAATATTATATTTAACTTGGTACTTGCATCTTTCTGATTTGGGGGACCCTAGGTATATCCCCATCACCCCCATAATATTTTCTTTCTTTTCCTTCCTCTCCTTCTCGTTTAAGGCAAAGAGATTGTGGGATCAATCCCCCACAAACTTATTCTTTTTCTCTTAATTTTTCTCTTAAATGTATCCAAGAGGTTGTGGGTTGAATCCCCACTCACCTCATTTTATTTTTCTATTTTATTTTTCTCCTAACTCTCTCATCTATTCAAGAGGTTGTGGGTTCAATCCCCACTCACCAAATTTAATTTGCTTTTCATTTTTCTCGTGAACTTTTGCGTCATTTGCATTTGGTAAGGTCTTGGGTTCAATTCCCAATAACCTCAAATTTTTAAAAAAGTTTTAAGACATTGATCACTTTTCAAATTTTTGGCCGAGACCAACATTTTCATCAAGCTGGAAATTTGGTCTCTTTCAATCCATGTTTCTCTAAAGTCTTAATGTTGATTCTTGGAGTAATTTGGGTGACATTTTTCCAGCAAAATTAACCTTATATGACCATCAAACTTTTAACATTTACATATATGAAAACACAATATTTATAATACACAAATTTCATATAGCAACATAGTTAATTTACAGCACACCCATGCTCAAACAATCAACATAAAATACTTTTCCGAAAGACATCTTTAATTCCTTAAATAATTTCGAAATATACATTCAATACATAATCACAACCAGAACTAAACTTATCTACCAGAAGATATACCAACACATGCTTTGAATCTTTCAAAGGATCTAATGATAGGGGCATGCAACGGGGAAAACCTTAGTTTTTAAATTGAGATTAAAATGAACCTTAAGGGTCTCTTGGGAAAGAGACAAAGAGAGAAGAAAACACATACCTGAAGTTGTTCAAAAGATTATTCAATCGTGCTTCCTATTTTCCACAAAACGAAAGTTTCACCACCGGAACAACAACCAAAATCCGTCGAGAAATTCATTTTTACCTTTCATTTTTAAGATTATTTTGCTTTTGAGTTTTTAGCTTTCAAGTTCTTGATGAACCTTAGCATTCACGTTTGTTCTTATTTCTTTTGTTTTAGGGAGATCGTGAATGAGAGAAAAGAGAGTGAGAAACGTGTGGGAGAGTTGCCTTAGGATTAGGAGATAACAGAGAGTTAATCAAATCAGGATTAATTAATAATTAATAAATAAAAATCTGACTTTTCCTTTTTACTAAATCAGTAATTAAATATGAATTAATTAACTTAATTCACCAAATAAAATAAATCAAATTAAATCATTGCTCCCACCTAGGTTCGAACCGGGGTGGACCAAGATTTCACTCGAAGGGCCAATTTTCGGCCCTTTATACCCAAATTTCCCCTCCACCATATTAATTAATTAATTATTTAGGGTAGCTAAAATAATACCATTACCCTGGAAAAAGACCATTTTACCCCTAGACCCTCTAAACTTATGATTACCCCTTTTTAAGTCCGATTAAGACTCATCCGAGTAGATCTTCATATTTGGGTGCCGTACATGGCTGGACCCAACCTTTCCTAGCTCAACTAACTCTCCAAGTTGCTTGGATTGGCTGTTGCAGGGGTTCAAAGGTCTTATTCTACGCGCATCAATCTTTGTGAAACCGGTATAATATGGGCATTCTAGATACGTTAGACATTACTTAGCATAGTCATTTTTAGGGTTGTTACATTATCCCCCCCCCTAGGAACATTCATCCCCGAATGACACTACACATCATTTTAAATTAAAGAGGGTGACTTTAAAAAATATGTTAACATACATGAGACTTTACTCTTTGTGAATTTCTGTTTCACACTTACCCCGGATAGTGCATATTACTCATGCTTATTTGTACCTTCATATTTGAGATTGAGGAACTTCCTTCTCAATGTCACTTAACTTGATGCACCTCATCACTCATGCAACACAAAAAAATCATGTCGACGCTATGCAAAAACAGCAACATGACATGCAAACATGAATTCATTTTAACTCTAATAGTGCAACTATTACACATACGATTTTGGACTTACGACACCAAATCGACTATTGCACAAAAACATAGACTTTATTTAATAAAACCAACCTTAGGAGGAGGATATCTAACCCCTTAGATAATATCTTGTTGTACTTAAGATTTGAAATCATATGGCTTTGTTGGATTAATCCACGCCCTGCCGATTTATACCCTATCTCATTTGGCAACTGAAACCTCACTACCCTAGTTTGATAGTCTATGGTAGCATACACTTATAGAGAAAATCCATACCTAAGCTATTCAGTGCTCTTTTTTATTGGTGAATATCTTAATTATATATTAGTAAGTTGGTGCACATCCTTGAAACCTACTAGCACCTTCGCATTAATAGACCAAGAAACTCCTTCGTAAAGTAGTATCATCAAAGCATACAACATAAATAAACACATAAGTCAGCAACCATCATGATGACTCAAACATAGTAACTTCATACTAGTGCATAGAACCATACACATGAAAAACTAATTTAGGGTACGCACCTAAGACATCACCAGATGTGTCTTCCCCTACACCCCTAGACTTGAGTGCAAAAAATCGTTGTCTCCTTGGAACCTCTTCACTTGGACCATTCGGCTGAAATTTCTCCTTCCCTTTTTCTCAACCTCTCATATACGGAAAATCCTTCATCATGTGACCTAGTTTTCCAGAATTGTAACATGCGTTGGAGACCCTCATACACTCTCCTTCGTGAAGTTCGCCACACTTCCTACAAGGTCGCCTCTCATGATATGTATCTACTTCACTGATTCTCTTAACTCTGGGCTTGGAATCCCTATCATAGCGACCCTTGGATGAACTTGACTCCCACTGGTGGGAGGGTCCCTTCTTAAACCTGGGCTTATACCTGATGTCAGTACTACTCTTCCTTGAAATATTCTTCTTAACTTTCCTTGACCTGTTCCACGTCCTAGTATGATTCCCCTTCTTGCTTTCCTCCACTTCTTGTACATGGACCATAAGCTGGGAAAGGTCCATGTGATCATGCAACATAGATATCCTACACTCCTCCTCGAGATCTTCAGCAATCTTAGATCCAGTGTAAACGGGAGAATTCACTCTCATGAAGTACCTTAACTTGCTAGACATGGTGCTGGAAGTGGGTTCTCCCTAGGAACACCTTGTTGCTCCGCCTGGGCTTTCATAGCCTGAGCTTGTAAAGTGATGGATTGGCCCATATGTACCAAAGAAGTCCTAACTTCTACATCTGTCAACCCAGTTTGGTTAACACGCATCTCCATTCCAGTAGCTGGAGCCTTGGGAGGAAGTTAATTTACCCCAGCAGCTACTCCTCCAATCTCTCCACCTGCGTTTCTCCTCATATTCAACTTTATGAATCTCAAGAGTTGATGTTAGATACTCTTTTGACACAAAGAAATCTGACATTAGAGAAGGCACAATAAGATCAGAATCAGGGGATTTTTTCCATGCATCATGCAGTCTCTAGTTCACGATAGTGGTGCACTTCAACCATGACCTAGGAACTACTCGATGTGGTTGTTGTGAACTTATTATCCTAAAAATTTAGCCTAACACTCTGATACAAACTATGTCACCACCGGAGTCCAGACCCTAGCCGAAACCGGCATCGTTGACCTCTTATAGGTCGCAGACAAGCCTACATATGTCATCGTTACATTTTCTAGGTTAATTTTAGTGGAAAATTTGAACTTTTTATTTAATTAGACTTCATATTGAGAAACAGTGAACTCACATAACACTATCTACATCAACTCCTAAGCGTTCACAACAACCATCTAATACCAAGATAACAAATGAAAGACAAAGTTATATCTGCATAAAAATATAGAGTTTCAAAAATGGCACTAATACAATATCTGAATATAAATGGGAAAGAAACACTAGTGGAACATACTTTACAAGTTCATGCCTACATCTAGGCTAGAATATAAAAGATAGGTATCCTCGAAATCAAGAGGGCCTACTTGTCCGGACGAATGCTCTACATTCGAATAACTTCAGCGTAGTCTCGTAAGCTCTAGCATTCACCTGCACCTGCACCTAAAAGTAGAGAGTTGTATGTGATTAGTACACACTTGTTCTAAGTATGGGTATATGCACGCACACACCAAAGACATGCATGATTAAGAAGAGCTCTTTCATAACGATATGAGTTATGGAAAGTCATCTTAGTGGACTTTCAAAATCGAATTAGGAAAATCATTTTATGAGTGTAACATGCATCATCATACATATCATTTTGCAAACAGCACATAATATATTGAACCTATCATATCACATAGTTCATATCATTCCTTCATATGCCATGAGACTTTTTAACCATGGACATGACATTAAGACTTCAAAAAATGAGGGCACAATATATGGGACCTTAACTAGGGAGACTCCTTTAGAAAGCACAGATTTTGCTTCATTCATTCATACGTACTTCATTTTTCATTCATTCATATACTAGTGTAGACACCAGTTATACCTAGGATGTAATTTAAGACTTTCATCAACTTAGTTGTGCAATGAACAAGAATAACCTAGTGTCATTACTTAAGTCTAGCTCAACTCTGGATTATCTTATCCTAAAACCATTGGTATCGTTTATTTCTTTATGTGCATTATTTGAGGATGGCCTCATTATTTCTTTGGGAACTGTAACCTTAACCGACATAGATCATGTGAGCATCATGAAATGCAGTGTTTAAACCCACACAGAAAGGACAGGGAATCACTGGCTGAAGTGAATTAAAACATGCCAGAGTATATAGGGAGTCGAACCCTGCGAGAACCCTATATTAGAATGTAGGTTCGAAGACTAGGAGATATAAGAAGACTAATACCCATCTGGATAGACAGCCTCATCTCATGAGAACTACACGAACCTCTGCCTTCCTTAAAGAAGGAATCGCAACTCATAGCTAGCCTATCGCTGCTCAGTATAAAGTTACATTACATTTATCTCATACATCATAGAAGTTGGCTTCTAGAATGAGGGCATCATAGCTCATTAGATGATTTCTCATCTCATCATTAGTATTAAGTATGCTTTAACATCAATACTTTCATTAGAGTGTTTATAGATATTGGTCTCTTCATTAACTTTACACTCTCATAGGTGAGTACGTCTTAGTAACATTTACATAGGCTCATTTGAGATTCCTCTCACCTTTCTTTTTAGCCTCTTATCATGTTGTCACCACATTCTTTAACTTTAGCACATTAACTCTTCATAATTACTCACCGATTTAAATGAATGTTCATTTCATCATATGCCATTGCACTTGTCCCTTTAGTGTGTGTCATACTCTTACTTAACCCCTTTGAATTTTAATTATCTCATCACATAACATCTTAGGTTCACTTATTTTTAAATGTATGCTAGATTTGTGAGTCCACACATACAAGCCATGATGCTTCATTAATAGTTCGTCTAAGTGATTCATATTTACCCAAGATTATGTGGTACAAGACATATGCTTCTTGTTGGTATGCCAAGTTCTTAATTTTGAGTCTTAGAGGCAGCATTCATTAAATATTTTTTCACGTACGACTTATGTGTCAATACGGAATTGGGTAAGGGAACCCGATTTGAATACCTTGAGCAACACTTAATATAATATTAAACTTGGTACTTGCATTTTTCAGATTTGGGGGACCCTAGGTCGATCCCCATCACTTCCATCATATTTTAATTCTTTTCCCTCCTCTCTTTCTTGTTTAAGGCAAAGTGATTGTGGGATCAATCCCCCACAAACTCATTCTTCATCACTTAATTTTTCTCTGAACTTTATCCAAGAGGTTGTGGGTTCAATCCCCACTCACCTCATTTTATTTTATTTTTTTAATATTTCTCCTAACTCTCTTATCTACTCAAGAGGTTGTGGGTTCAATCCCCACTCACCTCATTTATTTTCTTCAAATTTTTATCCTAATTCTCTGCTCTATTCAAGAGGTTATGAGTTCAATCCCCACTCACCATATTTTATTTTTCTCCTAACTCTCTCATCTATTTAAGAGGTTGTAGATTGAATCCCCACTCACCACATTTAATTTTCTTTTCATTTTACTCATGAACTATTTATGTAATTTACATTTGGTGACGTCTTGGGTTCAATTCCCAATGACCTCACAATTTTGAAAAAAAAAATAAAACATAGCTCACTTTTCAAATTTTTAGCCGAGACCAACATTTTCAACAAGCTGAATATTTGGTATCTTTCAATCCATCTTTATCTCAAGTTTTAATGTTCATTATTCAAGTAATTTGTTGACATTTTTCCAGCAACATTACCCGTATATGAACATCACACTTTTAACATTTACATATACGAAAACACAATATCTATAACACACAAATTTAAGGCAGCAACATAGTTAATTGACAAAACACCCATACTCAAACAATTAACGTAAAACACTATTCCGGAATACATCTTTTATTCCTTACATAATTTCCAAATACACATTAAATACATAATCCCAACCAGACCTAAAATTATCTACAAGAAAACATACCAACGCGTGCTTTGAATCTTTCTAAGGATCTAATGGCAGGGGCATGCAACATGGACAACATTATTTTTCAATTGCGATTAAACTGAACCTCAAGGGTCTCTTGGGGAAGGGTACAAGAAAGAAGAAAACACATACCTTATTGTTGATCAAAATATCAGTCAATCGTTCTACCTATTTCCAACCAATCCAAAGTTTCACCACCGGAACAACAACCAAAATCCATCAAGAAATTCATTTTTACCTTTCGTTTTTAAGATTATTTTGCTTTTGAATTTTTAGATTTCATGTTCTTGATGAACTTTAGCATTTTATATTTCAAGTTCTTGATGAACTTTAGCATTCCCATTTGTTCTTATTTCATTTGGTTTAGGTAGATCGTGAATGAGACAAAAGAGAGTGAGAAACGTGTGGGAGAGTGGGCTTAGGATTAAGAGATAAGGGAGAGACTTTGTCAAATTAGGATTAATTAAACATTATTAAATAAAAATCTGATTTTTTCCTTTTTAATTAAATAAGAAATTAAATACTAATTAATTAAATTAATTCAACAAATAAAATAAATCAAATTAAATCATTGCTGCCACCTAGGTTCGAACTTGGGTGGAGCACGATTTCACTCAAAAGGGCCAATTTCGGCCCTTTCTACACAAATTTCCCCTCCACCATATTAATAAATTAATTAATTAATTAATTAATTAATTAGGTAATTAAAATACTACCATTATCCTGGAAAAAGACCAGTTTACCACTAGACCCTCCAAACTTAAGATTACCCCTTTTTAAGTCCGGTTAAGACTCACCCGGGTAAAAACTTCATATTTGGGTGCCCTAATTGGGTGGACCCAACCTTCAATAGGTCAACTAACTCACCAAGTTGGTTGGCTTGGTTGTTTCAAGGGTTCAGAGCTCTGGTTCTACGCGCATCAATCTGTGTGAACCCGATCTAATCTAGGCATTCTAGATACGTTAGACATTACTTAGTATAGTAATTTTTAGGGTAGCCTATGATTTTGCCTCACATACTGTTTTAGGAAGTGGAACTTGTGTAAAGTGGGTGACGCATAGGCACTATATTTTCCAGGCGCGCGACACAAGGGCAGCTTTACATTCTAGTTTTGCACACACCCTTGGGCATGCATCTTCTTTGTCCAACGTTTAGGTCCTCCTCGGGAGCCCTTAGGGTGGACCTCGGCGAGTCATTCCTGGACGTTTTAACCCTTAACATGTCTATTAAGATTCTAGGTTCACCATTACAATTTTTCAACTCCAAAAAACACATAGAAACAAGGCAAAGATACAAGCACGCACTAACACGTCTAAAGACCAACTTGTGAACGTGTTGGGCGTTCTTCAACATTTGACCTCCAAATGACTTCAAATCAAGTATGCATACTATAAAATACTTAATTATCATATTTTATAAGTTTTAATACACATATGAGGCTCTAAGAACCTTAAACCATTTTGAGGGTCCTTAGACTAAAAATACTGTGTCAAGATGGCAAATGATTCGAATTAAGTGGCATGCCAATAGTGAAAGACTCATAGCCACAATAAGGATAATGTCCCGACAGTAGTGCCAAGTGATCAAACATTTCGTATAAGTGAACAAGTTAAACGAGAGTCATTAACGTCTTAAATGACAAGAACACGACAATGCAAACTCACAAGAGGTAACCAAGGTACAAATATAAACTTATACATATTCCAGCAAGTAATAGTAATAAAAGTACACCTCATTTATTTAGACAAAAAATTGTCAAACACCATTTCACTTGCTTAAACTGTAGATCAACAAAGATATGAAAGTCCTCAACTTGTTCACGAGTATATAAAACCTTAAAAATAGGATTAAATAACTTCTTTAATTCCTAGTATCTAAATAATGTTTAAGTACAACAAGATAATCATCATAAGTATGCTTAGCCTTCAAAAATAAGACTATGCTGCCAAAACAGTAATTCTAGCCAACGTGATATCTCATGTCACAACTAAGATTTCAAAAGGAAAATGGAAATATTGGACTTTATAACCTTTATGAAAGATTTATGTACATCTCTTAATCTATCAAATAATCAAGAAATACAACAACATATTGTTTATACAAAAAGATCTATTCAAAACACTAACAGTTCAACATGCAAGGTTTCTAATTCCATAAACAGGGCAGAACCTTTACTATGTTCCGTCCCATATTCCAAATGCATAACAGCAAAAGTAGAGTTGTCCAAAAACACAAGAGTCGTAGAATTAATAATAATATTTTCAAATCATATTTACAAAGTGTAAACAATGTTGTAGTAAATGAGATATGATTAAAATACGAAACACTACCCAATATTAAAAATAGATTCTTTAACACTTACCATAAGAAGTGTGTGTCTCAACTTCTAGCCAAAATGACCTAGTCTTTTGCTTGATATTTAGGAACTAGTGTTTATGATCTTGATACAGAAGTAACTAGGTTATTGCTCTTATGTGATCATGATTACCAATATGTACATGTAATACATGCATAACTATGAATTAATGTTAGGGTGTTTATGAAAGGATAATTCTCATATACACCTAAATATGTTATGATGCACGAAGAGGATATGAATGATGAAGTATCAACATGTGTTGTCTTAATATGTTAATGTGAAAGGATTCCTCATCTATGTACACACACACACATGAATGTATGAATGAAGCATGTTAATGATAATCTATAAACTAGAATCTCAGGGATGGTTTCTTTAATTTTACTTTATACTAGATCATGTTATGATTATATGAAAGGATCTTCTCACATGAATTAGGTTTTGACGAAAGGAAATTTTCATCATTTAACTATGATATATGTACATGTTATATAAGGAGTTAATCTCCTAGATCCTATCTTATACCCTAATGTTTAATAAATACATAAATGCTTTTCAAAAAGGGAAAGTTAGCTTAGTACCGAGTGAACTTGACAATGAGAGGTGTCCCTTCCAAAAGGGAAGGTAGATTCACCAATGTGGTGTCCCTTCCCAAATGGAAGGTAAGTTCACCAAATGAGGTTTCCATTCTAAATAGGAAGGTACTCTCACCCATTGTTATCATGAGCTGGAAACTACAATGCTATTTAGCATAAAAAGGGTTTCCAGTAACAACCTCTGAGTTCATTAACTATGTGCCCCCATAGGAACCTAGCAAGTTTATCCACCTAGATGCTAGCATGTTGTATGTGTTCTATCTTGGCAAGTAGGATGCCCTCTTTTTGGTGTGACGGATGACACCAGATGTCATGGTTTTCACATGGTCTTAATGTCAGATAAGGCAAAGTTTCCCGATATAAAGTGAACAATGGAATTAAGATGATGAACCCTAACTAGGACCACCTAAGGGAAGTATCTTACTATAGGTGAGGGAATGAGACTTTACCTATGCATGCACAAATAGATCTAGAAAGGAATTCTAGGAAAGATTTCTATATGTATATGCATATTTATATGTATTTTATGCATGACATGATGATGATAACACAGTTGTTGTAATGATATGCATAGTAATGGTGTTATTGTCTATATGAATAAGTCTTACTTAATATGCATGTTATTGGCTAAACTTATTATGCGGATGAAATGAACTCTATATATATGCAACGTTGTCTATTACTTCATAATGATGATATTAGTATTATTGATTTGTATGTTGTCTTGAGATGTACCTTGAAACTTAATGGGTTATGAGTATGATGTAGTAAGTGAATGAGTCTTATTGAAGGTCTTGAAGTATATTGGTCTTATGTCTACGGTTATATGCATGTATTGTGACTTGTTGAATGTCGTGTGCCTAAGTCTAGTGTAACCTCATAAAAAAACTTTCTGGAGGTAGTATTATGGGATGCTACTTTTACATTTAACTAGTGTGACTTGAGGTTTTATTTGTCACAACTCGAAAGCACCCCCTAGAAGTTAGGGAGAACCCTTATTTCGTGACCGGGCTTACTTGACCCTTCTGGGTCTTGTACAAGCCCTTTACTATCGTTCATCACATAAGACATTTAAACTAGTAGGGAAATTTAAAACTTAACACGAATAATTAATAAAAGACAATCTTTCATAAATACTTAGAGAATCTCGTCGTCACAAGCCAACTTAAAGACACGACATAATATCTTAGGGAAATGGTCCTCTTACAATAAAGTAAAATACATAACAAGTTTTTAAACAAAAACCAACAAAAGGAGTATGCCCTCGAATATATTAGGACATCCTTTGCCTTGAGAGAAAATTTCCCAAGCTCTTCCTTATATACTTTAAACCTTCAAAATCTCAACCCTATACTCATAAAGTATAGAAAATTAAGGGGTTAGTACAGAACAATGTACTAAAGTATGGCATATGCAAAACCATGTAAAAAGGGACATTTTAGTGAAAATAGCTTTTCATGAAATTTAAGTAAAACATTCATGAATACAAAGGGAAAACATCATACTAACCATCATTTACAACTTAGATAAGAATCCCCATAATTTTAAGCCAACATAAAACATTAAAGCAAACCAACTTGACCGTCACTGTGAACTCCTTAAGCATTTACAGTAAATACATTTGAATATTGACAATGAATCATTTAAAAATTCCACAATAATTTCAACTTGAGCAATTATAATGACCTATCCTACATTAAATGAGTGACCTTTGAAGGCCAAACGAAAGAGAAAGTGAACTCATTTTCCTTTAGAGTTTACCTACCTTGGAATTATCCTAAGACTCACTAAGGTAAGATATAAATGAAGTATGCATATGCCTCCTACAATGCACACCAAAGCAACCCTCAAGACTACCCATTTTGTCTTACTCAACTCGGGATAAACAAGCCACTCCATAAATGGACATACATTAAAAGACACCCAAAAAAACACCAAAGTATTCCCTTTCGGAATGCCTACTTAGTGCAATGAGTAGATAGCGTCACATACCACCACCTACCCTAAGTAGTACATTCTTTTGGAAGGTATGTAACCAAATCTTCCCTTTCGAAAAGTCCTACCTAGTGCAATGAGTAGATGCGTCCCATACCACCACCTACCCTAAGTAGTACGTTCTTTTATAAGACTTAGTTCAATCAATTCTTTGTGGGGGATTAGCTTAACCGACATAGACCATGAGAGCTAGACATGGAATCCCAATATTAACCCCTATCGAATGACGGGTCCTCACTTGCCCAGAGTAAGGTCATGCTTCTTAGATTTTATATGTCTTTGACAATAGCTAACCTATGTGGACACATAGTTAAGGGATAAGGATATTGCTACTGAGTAACTCTTTCTCTACTTACTGGGAGTACTCATCTCAAGAGGTACTTTGGACTACAACATCTCAACTAGCGAAGTCTAATTCACCTCCCCTTCATATCCTCTTGGTGCTAGGCATAACTCCCTACGGATTTCATAAAATAGTTTTCTACCATAGAAATCTCACTAGGAATGGAGAGGTTGCTACTAGACACCACATCTCAACTCAAGAAGTGTGTCCACCTCAAGATTCCCCTTTTTACTCAACTTGGCATAATACATTCTTTAAAGTGTGTGTGTACATGTGCACATATTGAATATAAGAATCATTTTATTCTAATCAAGTTCTAAGCATACTTTAACCTTGATACATCAGTTTACACACTCTACATGCTTCTCATAATCATATACTTCCTTTAGACTTAAACTTGGTCAAACATGCCATTCAAGCTACACCAAACACAATACAAGACCCATTTCCAATATCTCTTCATTTCACATGTTAGAGATTCAAGATTACATATTCAAAACATACTAAATAAAATCAATTTCCTCAATTAGCACCGCCATCCATAAGATGGACCATACCACTCAATATAAATTCCAAATAAGAACTATATAGTTAAAGCAACTCAAAATTTAATCAAACAATCATCACTCATAAGAAAATTATAAATATTGAACCATATTAAGTCTATTAGGGAAGTAGAAACACCAACATGATAAATACAAGAAGACCCAAGTTCATACCCTACGCAAATCATGATCACATAACCCATTTCAAGCCAAAAGTTGAAGTATGCATAAACAAGAGTTCCATTAGAGTTTTAACATAAAAATCATCAATTAAAACCAAACTAAATACATATAAACCACTAGAACTTAAATACAAGAAGACCTCTACTAAAAATCAAAGTTAGAAGTTTGAGTTTAGAAACCCTTTTGAAAACCTTTTGGGAAGTTGGCTTCTGGAATGAAAAGATATTTAATAATGGATACCATAACTCACTTGAGGAAGAAAAATCCAAGATTTATTTGTGAAGAGACACGTTCAACTATCCCTCCTATACTTCCTTGACCTCTAGTTTTCGATGGAGTTTTGAGAGAGTTTGTCTTTAGAGAGAGAGAATTTGAATATTCTGAAGAGAGGGGTCTTGTCTAGGTCTAGGGCTTAAAACTATTTTAATTTAACTTAAAAACACTAAAATTATCCACCTAGGATCTTAAAGATTAGGGTTGTATTTACATAAAACACCCCAAGTTGGCAACAACTTCACAGAATTGCAGCCCTCACAGACGAACCTTAATTAACTGATCGTCGTTGAGCTAACGGTCCATTTGAACATTGAAAATGGATCATTCAAAGAATTCACAATAATTTCAACTTGAGAAATTACAATGAACTATCCTACACTAAATGAGTGAACTTCCAAGTCCAAGTGAAAGAAAAAGTGATCTTATTTTCCTTAAGAGTTTCCTACCTCGTAATAACCCTAAGACACACTAAGGTAACATATGAAGAAAGTATGCATATGCCTCATCCAATATACACCAAAGAAACCCTCAAGACTACCCCTTTTGGCTTACTCAACTAGTGAGAAACAAGGTCCTCAATCAATGGCAACACATTAAAAGACACCCAACAAACCACCAAGTTTTTTCCTTTCAGAATGCCTACTTAGTGCAATGATTGGATAGCGTCCCATACCACCACCTACCCTAAGTAGTACATTCTTTTAGAAGGTATGGAACCAAGTCTTCCCTTTCAGAAAATTCTACCTAGTGAAATGAGTAGATGCGTCACATACCACCACCTACCCTAAGTAGTACGTTCTTTTATAAGATTTAGTTCAATCAATTCTTGGTGGGGGATTAGCTTAACCGACATAGACCATGAGAGATAGACATGGAATCCCGATATTAACCCCTATCAAATGACGGATCCTCACTTACCTAGAGTAAGGTCATGCTTCTTAGCTTTTACACGACTTTGACAATAGTGACACCTATGTGGACACATAGTTAAGGAATAAGGATATTGCTACTAAGTAACTCTTTCTCTACTTACGGGGAGTACTCATCTCAAGAGGTACTTTGGACTACAACATCTCAACCCTTTCTCTCGGTGCTAGGCCTAACTCCCTACGGATTTCTTAACATAGTATTCTATCATAGAAATCTCACTAGGAATGTAGAGGTTGCTACTAGACACCACATCTCAACTCAAGAAGTGTGTCCACCTCAAGATTCCCCTTTTTACTCAACTTGGCATATTACATTCTTTAAAGTGTGTGTGTGTGTACATGTGCAAACCTTTCATATAATAATCATTTCATACTAATCAAGTTATACACATACTGTAACCTTGATTCATCAAGTTACACACTATACATGATTCTCATAATCATATACTTCCTGCAGACTTAAACAAGGTAAAACATGCAATTCAAGGTACACCAAACACAATAAAATACCCATTTCATTTCACATGTTATACCTTCAAGATTACATATTCAAAACATACTAAATAACATCAAGTTCCTCAAGTAGCACCGCTATCCATTAGATGGATTATACCACTCAATATCAATTCATAATAAGGACTATATAATGAAGGCAGCTCAACATCAAATCAAACCATCATCCCTCATAAGAAATTTATAAATATTTTACCATATTAATGCCCTTAGGGCATTATCTACACCAACATAACAGATTACAGAGGACCCAAGTTCATACCCTACTCAAATCATGTCACATAACCCATTTTCAAGCCAAAAGTTGAAGTATGCATAAACAAAGAGTTTGATTAGAGTTTTAACATAAAACTAATCAATTAATCTAACACTAAATAAATTTAAATAATTAGAACTTAAATAGAAGAATACCCCTACTAGAAATAAAAGTTAGAAGAATTTGACTTTAGCAACCCTTCTGAAAACCTTTTTGGAATTTGTCTTCTAGAATGAAAAGATGTTCAATTATGGATACCATACCTCACATAAGGAAGAAACATAAAAGAGTTTTTCATGAATACACACGTCCAACCAGCAATCCTATCCTTCCTTTACCTCTAGTTTTCAACGGAGTCTTGAGAGAGTTTGTCTATATAGAGAGAGAGAGTTTGAATATTTTGAAGAGAGGGGTCTTGCCTAGGTATAGGTTTAAAAATATTTTAATATAATCAAAAAACACTAATATTATCCACCTAGGGTCTTAAAATACTTGGGGTGTATTTACATAAAACACCCCAAGTAGGTAGCAACTTCATAGACCTGCTGGCCTCATAGATGAACCTTCACCAATGGACCATCGTTGAGCCAACGGACCGTTGGTAGGGTCTCGTTGGTGGATAATTATCTCAAAATGGAGAATTGACAACTTCATTCACTGTTCGAATCAATTCCCTACGTCAACGTACCATTGAGGGACCAACAGACCGTCCTTAGGGTCGTCTATGGCCATTGCTTTTTGGCAGATTTTCCCAAGTCTTGGGCCCTTCAACTAGGGCCCCTTATGGGTTCTAGGTGGGGTCGTGCCCGGACCCCTAAGCTAACTATTCAAGGTCTTATAAACATCCAATGCAACTTTTAAGTAAAACAAACACGTAAAACTCGTCTGAACGCAACAAGACACACTAGTACATTCTAAGGCATACTTTCCAAACATCAAGGACGTTCTTGGTCGACTGAACTCCAAACTTCACACACTGCCTAAGGACACTAAAATAATTTAGTTTAACTTAAAATCAACTAAAAAACATCCACTATGCTCTACATCACTTTAGTTCAATTTGGAGCGTTTAATTCTCCCACTTGGAATAACATTCGTCCTCGAATGACACTTAAACTTTAAGAATAACAAGCACTTACTTAGAATCACATAATACACTTCAATAATGATCAAAACACTCAAAAATCAAAGCCTCAACTAACAAAGAGCATCCAATTATACTATCAAACACTTAGCGACATAAACTCTTTAATCAAAACTTCAAGAAGTCAAAATTCACTCTTAGTCTTCTTTTATGGAGGAACTATATTCCCCAACATTAAACATTATCATACACAATACTTTTACACACATTGAAACTTCAATTCAATACAACACGATTTTTCTCAAAAATAAAATTCATACAGTGAAGTTCATTGTGTTCACTACCAACTTACCAATTTTTTTTCGAAAATTCATTTTTCTAAGTATTTCATCAAGATGGCATGATCATATTAACTATAAAACCACATAAAATCACTAAATAACACAAAGGCAACAATAACAAGGTGTTAAGACTTACCAAAACCATCAATCCAGATTAATTATCCTTTCTAGCCCCCATCCCATATGAAGGGTTCTTCTTGGGAGCATTAGGATCTATGGAAGCCTGATTGACATCTTTCCCCCTTGATTTCAGGTTTGGGCAGTCCCTCATATTGTAGCCCTTATTACCACATGCAAAACAACCATCCGTTCCGGCAAGACCTTTACCCCCATTTCGCTTTCCACAAGTAGGGCACCTATCCCTTTCAAAGGAATGACCACTACCTTGAGAATATTTATTTGGAGCCCTATCCTTGTTTCCCATGGAAGAATCTTAAGGATAAAACCTCTTCTTAGGAATTGGTGACTAGAATAATCCGACTTAGGCCTTTTACCCTCTTGCCTTATCTCCCTAATTTTGGACTCCTCAATTTGTTGTGCATAAACCATGAGCCTAGAGATATCCATATCATTAAGAAGCATTGTCGTATGCCACTCTTTTTCCACCAAGCTAGACACTCTCATCACAAACTTGTTCTCCTAGAAGAAGGGTTGGCTACTATGGTTGGGGCATACTTAGAGAGTTGAGTGAATTTGACAGAGTACTGTTGCACACACATTCCCCCTTCACGAATGTTCATGAATTCAACCATTTTCTTCTCCCTCCACTCTAAGGAAAAGAACCTAGAAAGGAAAGTCTATTTGAATTCCTCCCAATCAACCAAACCACTTTCTAAGGGTATGTCACTCCTCCATTGTTCATACCACAGTTGAGCAACATCCTTAAGTTAGTAAGTAGGTAACTTCGCTTTCTCCCTAAGGGTGACACCCAAATAGCATCTCCACTTTGAAAACCTCATCTATGAAACCTTGTGTATCTTCATCCACCTTAGTGCCATGGAAAGTAGGAGGGTTCATCCTCATGAAATCCAGAATCCTAGAGGCGGGAGTACTAGCATTTGCTTGGGTCCTATATCCTTGGTTAGCTTGTCCCACAATGTTATTGTTGACAACATGAGCTTGAGCTGTCATGAGTTGGGTCAAGTTCATTAGGGCAGCCCGCAACTCCACATTAGTCATGTTACCCTCAACAAAAAGATATTGAGGTATAGGAGGCACCTTGGGTTCTTGCAATTCTGGAGGCACTTGAGGTTCTGTAAGAGGAACCTCCACATTCTCTTCCTCCTCTAGGCCAACAGTAGGAACTTAGTCACTGAGAGGGATCCTCTCATTATCTATACTACCCTCCTCCCTTCTAGCGGTCGATATCGTCGTATTCATGTCCTATAAACACAAAGAGAAGAGGTTAAGAGAAGACACCTTATATGACTCAACTCTAAGGCACGACATTAGAATAGAAGAGAAAGTGAAACTTCTATTAACATATAGCCTCTTGTCCATGGATGTGTTGCAACTCACACCAATGACCAAGATACTACCAGATGTGGCTTGTGAGACTTTTAGAACCTAAACTTTTTACCATAACCGTATGCTCTTATGCCAAGTATGTCACAACCCGAAAGCACCCCTTAGAAGTTAGGGAGAACCCTCATTTCGTGACTGGGCGTACTTGACCCTTTGGGGTCTCGTACAAGCAATTTACTATCGTTCATCACATAAGACATGAAAAGTAGTGCAGAAATTTAAAACTTTTCATGAATAATTAATAAAAGACAATATTTCATAAATACATAGAATATCTCATTGTAACAAGCCAACATAAAGACACGACATAATATCTTAGGTACATGGTCCTCTTAGAATAAAGTAAAATACATAACAAGTCTTTATATAAAAACTAAGAAAAGGACTAAGCCCTCGAATATATGAGGACACACTTTGCCTTGAGGGAAACTTTCCCAAGCTCTTCCTGCTCTCCTTCAGACCTTCCAAAGCTGCCAATATATACTTATATAGTATACAAAAGTATGGGGTTAGTACAAAACAATATACTAAGTATGGCATATGCAAAAACATGTGAAAAGAGATATGTTAGTAAAAATAGTCTTCACGATATTCAAGTAATACATTCATGAATACAAAGGCAAAATATCATACTAACCGTCATTTAAAATATAGATGAGAATTCCCATAATTTTTAACTAACAAGAACCAATAGTGTAAATAAAATTGACCTTCACAGTGAACTACTTAAGCATTTACAGTAACTACATTTGAACATTGAAAATGAACCATTTAAAGCATTCACAATATTTTTAACTTGAGCAATTACAATGAAATGTCCTACACTAAATGAGTGAACTTCCAAGACCAAGCCAAAGAACAAGTGGACTCATTTTCCATAAGCGTTTCCCTACCTCAGAATTATCCTAAGACTCACTAAAGTAAGATATGAAGGAAGTATGCATATGCCTCCAATACAAACCAAAGAACCCCTCAAGACTACCCCTTTTGGCTTATTCAACACGGGAGAAACAAGCCCCTCAATCAATGGAGAGACATTAAAAGACACCCAACAAACCACCAAAGTCTTCCATTTTGGAATGCCTACTTAGTGCAATGATAAGATAGCGTACCATACCACCACCTACCCAAATTAGTACATTCTTTTAGAAGGTTTTGCACTAAGTCTTCCCTTTCGGAAGGTCCTACCTAGTGCAATGAGTAGATAGCATCCCATACCACCACCTACCATTATACGTTCTTTTAGATCACTTAGTTCAATCAATTCTTTGTGGGGGAATAACTTAACCGACAAAGACTATGAGATATAATATGGAATCCCAATATTAACCCTTATCGTATGAGGAATGCTCACTTGCCTAGAGTAAGGTCATGCTTCTTAGATTTTACATAGATTTCCCAATAGCTACACATGTTGGACACATAGTTAACGGATAAGGAGATATCTACTAAGTAACTCATTTTCTACTAACGAGGAGTAATCATCTCAAGAGGTACTTTGGACTACAACTAAACTCATGAAGTGTAATCCACCTCCCTTTCATATCCTCTCGGTGCTAGGTATAACTCCCCACGGATTTCTTAACATAGTAGTCTATCATAGAAAGCTCACTAGGAATATAAAGGTTGCTACTACACATAAAATCTGAACACATGAAGTTCGTTTACCTCATGTTCCCCTTTTTACTCAACTTGTCATAATACATTCTTTAAAATGTGTGTGTGTACATGTGCATACCTTACATATAAGAATCATTTAATTCTCATCAAGTTCTACACATACTTTAACCTTGATTCATCAAGTTACACACTCTACATGTTTCTCATTATCATATACTTCCTTTAGACTTAAACTAGGTCAAATATGCAATTCAAGGTACACCAAACACAATAAAAGACCCATTTCATATATGTCTTCATTTCACATGTTAGACCTTCAAGATTACATATTCAAAACATACTAAATAACATCAAGTTCCTTTATAAGCACCGCCATCCATAAGATAGACTATACCACTCAATATCAATTCATAATAAGAACTATATAATGAAAGCAACTCAACATCAAATCAAACCATCATAACTCATAAGAAATTTATCAATATTTAACCATATTAATGCCCTTAGGGCAGTAGCTACACCAACATGACAAATACAAGAATACCCAAGTTCATACCCTACTCAAATCATGCTTACATTACTTATTTTCAAGCCAAAAGTTGAAGTTCACATAATAAAGAGTTTCATTAGAGTTTTAAAATCAAAATAATAAACTCAAACAAAACTAAATACATTTAAACTATTAGAACTCAAATACAAGAAGGCCCCTACTAGAAATCAAAGTATGAAGAAGTTTGAGTTTAGAAAACCTTTTGAAAACCTTTTTGGAAGTGTGATTCTTGAATGAAAAGATATTAAAGAATGGATACCATATCTCACTTAATTAAGAAAAATACAAAAGTTTTTGATGAAGAAACATGTCCAACAAGCCCTCCTATCCTTCTTTGACCTCTTGTTTTCAATAAAGTCTTTAGAGAGTTTGTCTAGAGAGAGAGAGAGAGTTTTGAATATTTTGAAGAGAGAGATCTTGTCTAGGTATAGGGTTTAAAACTATTTTAGTATAACCTAAAAACACTAAAATTATCCACCTCGGGTCTTAAGAGAATTGGGGTGTATTTACATATAACACCCCAAGTTGGAGGCAACTTGACAAACTTGCAGGCCTCACAGACGAACCTTCACCAACGGATTGTTGTTGAGCCAACGGACTGTTGGTAGGGTCTTGTCGGTGGAGACTTAGATCCAAATGGATCATGGAGAACTTAACTCACTGTTCCAACCGACGCCCTAGGTCGACGGACCGTTTAGGGACAAGTGGACCATCTTTAGGGTCTTCATGGCCACTGCTTTTTGGAAGATTTGTCCCATGTCTTGGTCCCTTCATCTAGACCCCCTTGTGTATCCTAGGTGGGGTCGTGCGTCCAACAATACACACTAGTACATTCTAAGGCATACTTTCCGAACGTCATGGACATTCTTGGTCGATTGAACTCCAAACTTCACACACTACCTAAGGAAACTAAAATAACTTAGTTTCACTTAAAATCAACTGAAGAAACAACCACGAGGCTCTATTTCACCTTAGTTGGGGAGTTCCAATATTATGTGGTGGTTCTTATTTGTAGTCTAATTTTTATGATATTTTATGCCTTGATGTATGTATATGTTTAAAATGATTAAGCTTGTATGAATGTTAATCTTTGTGACCTTAGGTGAAACTTGGATGTGAATAGTGGAATGGGACGCTATTCATGCATTGCACTAATTGTTACTTAAGAGTTGCTTTGGGTTCAAAAGTAAGGTATAAGGAAGGTAATGCTTTGAAGGTGTGAATGTGCATAAATGTGAAACTTGTATTTATGTGTTGTTGTTAATTATGTCCATGACTATATAATGTATTTGAACTATAATGTTCTTGTTGTATAAATGTTCATGAAGTTTTACTAAGAAAACATGATGCGTGATTTCCAAATAAATGTCCTCTTTAACTCATGTTTTTGCATGGTTATCATACTTAGTGCATGCTTGTACGAATACCATTCTTCTTCATCTTTTTACACAAAATTTAGGTGGTGATGACTAGAAGATCTTTCCTAGAATGATTATTTTGGATAGTTATTTCTTCAAGTTCAAGTTTCCTTATGATTCAACTACCTTCATGTTAAGATGTTATTTAAGTTCATGTAATAGTTTAGTTTATTAATTTATTCTTTTAAGGGTTGTGCTCTTATGTTACTCTATTGATTTTGATTTTAAGATGGCAAAAGGAGACTTCGTGTCTAAACTAGGTACTTATGATTTTATAAATGAAGTGATGTTCTAGCATTATGTTATGCTATGTTAAGTTTTAAATTTTCCGGTAAATTTATATGACAAAGCGATGAATGATGTCTATGGGCTTGTATAAGACCTGTGAGAGGTCAAGTACACCATCTTACTTCTAGGGGCTGTGCACCGATCGTGACAAATGTGGTCTCAGAGCATCAAGTTATTAAAGTGGTTTTAGGGTCAAAAGTCTCATAATGGTTTTAGTAGTAGAGTCTTGTTCATCAGTGTGAGTTGTGATACATCTATGTGTGAGAGACTATAGGACAATAGAAGTTTCACCTTCTTCACTACTTTTGTATCGTTCCATAGAGCTTAACTCTATATGATCTCTCTGTTATGTTTCCTTGTATGATGGTCTTTTAATGTGATTGCTTGGAATGAATGATGTCTCAAGGCTTGAGGGTGAAAAGGAGAGTTTTGATGCTTTGACTTTATGAATAAATGTGAAGGTGAATTTGGAATGTTTTGATGTTATGCCATTTATGGCAATAAATGATCTATGAGAAATAAGAAGTTATGTTATGATATATTTCTAACTTGTTAATAGTTGATATGATTTAATTGAGTCTCCTTTGTAATTATATGTTGCTTTATGTTTATGTATAAAGATAGTATAATGCTATAGTATAGGCTTGAAAGGTTTTGTAGAAATGTGGTATAAAGTGAAATATGGAAGTTTACCTTGTTATATGAGTAATTCTTTTTAGTTGTCCTTGTGTGGATTGGAGTTTTTTGTATAGTATTGATCTTAAGAAGGGAAGATTGGTGTTGAACCTAGTAAATGAATTGTGAAGTATGCTAGGAAATGGTAGAACCCATCTGACTAGTAGATTAGTCTCTATATGAACCTATCTTAAGAGTGGGGTAAAATAGGAAATAAGGGTTTCATTGCATAAATTGGAATTACCTTTTTCCCTCAGGTTTACATAGAGGGATGTATGTACCCCCAAGCTCATAAATAGAAGAAGATAATAGATTTTCACCTACTTAAAAAGTGGTTAGTTTTCTTTTAAATTTAATCTTAAGTATGATAAACTAAAGAAAGTGCTTAGATTGTACCTAGGCATGGTTAGTTTTAAGGTTCCACTTAACATAATGATGTGGGTTGAAATGATCTAGAAGCTACCTTGCCCTAGTGATGTAAGAAAAAAAAGAGGCCTCTATGGCCAAGTCTCTTCCATGTTCCTGATACGTTCATATTATACCTCCCTAAAGAAAAATAAGTGACCGTTATCAAGTATAGAACCAACTAGTAGGTTGGATTCGATTCCATGAGGAAAATGGTTTTTACTTAACTTTAACTCACTATTATATATATTTACTCAATTTCTTTCCAAAGCTAGTAAGTAAAGGGGGGAAGGGTTGTGAAACAAAATTCTTTAACAATGCATGTAGTAGTTTGAAAAAAAAAATAAACTTTGGTTTATCAAGATGAGAGAGTAACTAGGGCTTATGTGTTCCCCACGAGTTTATAACAATTTATTCCTAGCAATAGCAATTCTTTCCTAGGGTTTAAATGCAAATTGATAAGTTAGGTATCGCTAAATCCTTGATACAGCATCTAGAGGATCGCACCCCACACCTTGGTCCGACTACATGTGTATAATCTACTAACCCTTACATTTTCCTCATATTAGACATCACAATCGATGCATGACTTAGTTATTTCTTCACTCCAATTGACACTAGCCTATTTGATACAATCATACTAAATCTATGTTGATAATACTTTTCCTATTACTACCTCCTTGGTTCGGCAAGTAGCAACAAGGTGAGTTCTAATGCATGCACTCGTTAAAAAAAGTTCTAAGCGAAAGAATTATAAATGCGTGCAAAAACACTATTCGAGTATTACTTGACTACTAGGCTTACTTTGTTAATTACCCATTGTTCCGACAACCCTATTTGTTGATTTGGTTACCCATGTTAACAAGATCAGTATTAAAATTTTTAGATGAAAAAATTATGAACTTACTTAACAAGAAGAATAAACCCAGAAATCCAACTTTAAATTGCAAGAAAAATCCTTCAAACCTAAGCCATAAATTAATTAATTGCTAAAGTTGCAACAACCAATCTTCAAAATTAGAACAAAAACAAATGTAGTTAACCCCAATAAATGAGTTTTTAATACCCTATATATAGAAAACATATTCCTAAAGGAAAAGGAAGTAAAATAAAGAAAGTTTGTTCAGGTTATGCGGCATCAATCTACGGACCAACTATTTAGTCAAGCCTTAGAATATATTTCTCTTATCAAATGGCACCCTCTCAGAATAAAACGATGGACCAAAAACACGGTTAGTCGATCCATCCACGGTCCATCGATGTACTTTCGTATCTTCTTAATATAATCTTCAAAAATTGGTCCTGGGACTTTCTCTGAACCAAACAAAAATTCAGAAGTACGATCTTTCGAACAATACATTTACCGTCATTGTCTTTCGTAGTTCTAAACTTGGTAAGACTTCCCCTATTTTCCTACACGGTCCTGAGTGTGTCATCTACGATCACCGCCTATAGTCTGTCGATTGAATGATGGACCACCTATTGCATCCTTAGTCTAGTTCTATACTATTTTCCAGTTGTTTTCTTCCCTTGCCACTTGAACATCTTTCCTTCAAAAAACACAAAACATGTCAAAAGGCTTTAGACACCCAAAACACTCAAGTGAAATGCATTAGAAATGTCGTTAAATCACGACACACAAACACCCTCAATTTAAATTTGTTTTTTCCTCAAATGACGCACTACGACACTAAATGAAACTTGTACAGAAGTATACATTTTTAAGCTCTATCAATCACATGACTATCAATCCTGACTCTTTCTTCATTGAGTGCAGGCTTATGCTCTTAAGATCGACAAGATAACTCATGCGGATCACATCATGACACAAATTCACCATGCAACAAACACTTCTACTGTTTTTCCTCTCACCAAGGTACCAACTTTCTCATTATGCAACTAATGCCCTCACTTCAAAGAAATCCTTATTTTTCACACAACGATTATAAATTTTGGGTAAAAGGATCTTTATTTCAACACTCCCACTCAGGAAAAAAAATTCTAATACAATTTGTACTCTAACCCATATGCTTGCCCTTATTATGAATGCTTAGGTTCACCACGCTAGACTCTAGGATCACGGTAGGTCTTTCTTTCCTTCTAACTAAGTCTCAATGTGGGTGTGGTACATTTGAATACATTTTTGGTGACTTTTTTCCCTCCTTTAGAAAACCGGAAAGCTTCCTACCTCTTTTCATTACTTTTGACCCCCTATTTCTCTTCTCTTCTTTGCATTGTTTCCCTTTTTCTTTCTTCAAATCTGACTTTATATTTTCTTATGCATCATGTTTAGAGAAAACTCTTTTATCTTTTCATATTATTTTATTTACTAAATTTTTTCTTTTTCCACTATTATTGTATTTCTCGACATGTCACATCTTTCAGTCACTTATGCTTCTTTTAAAAAATCTAACTCTTTACATACCTATTTTTGGATCCTTACTCATAATCGCCACCCTAAACTCATGGATTTTCCATGGGTTTGCGGTATACAATCCCAAAGTTGGGAAAAAGCAAAGATGAGGTCACTTTCTGAATTTGCCACCCTCAATTTAAGCTTTTGGCCTAACTCGAGGTGCACATATCCAAGGAGAGACTAGGGACAAAACATTATATCTTGGGAAGGTGAATTGGTGAATAACTAATTTCATCTATTACAGGCTCAACATATTTGGATGAAAAAAAGAAAATTATTTCATTTGGTCAACTTCTTTTAGGCTTCATATTGGTTATTTCAAACAAGGACCTCTGATCATGTCCTAGTTTCATGAGTTGATTCCCTTTGCAGGACTAACCGGGCAGGTTGTAGCTAGGCACCAACTGTTTGAACAGTTTGTCACATCCAGTTTACCCCCTAGATGTAACCGGCGTCAGCATCCTTTTTGAGGACTAAGACTATCCCCTTAGTCACATGTCATTACATTCATAGGTTAAAAATGCGGAAAAATTTAAAACTTTTCATTATTTATACTTAGAGGTTTACATAGACCTCTACATACACATAATATATACGTATCGAGTATACATAGACTCTTAATATATGAAGGTTACATAGCCTTCTACTTTTATTGCACATTCATATAGATAAAATAGGAAGGTTGTCTCAAAGATTGTGTCATCTCAAACCATGCAAAAAATTTCATAATATGGGCATAGTCCTACATCAAATGTAAAGAAGCCACATATAGTCTCATACAAGTCGTACACAATGAAAGTGGAATAAACATAAAAGTCTTAGAAAATCAAAGAAACTTCTTAGGCAAGATGTCCGCATCACCCTCGGAAAGTGAGGACCTACCCACTTGGATGATAGAGAATATCCTAGCCTTCTCCAAGTCATCCCGAATGCGCCTTCAACAACCGAAACCTAAAATATTTTGGAAAAATGGAAGAAAATAGGGTTAGTACTCCAAATGTACTAAGTATAAGACCATATGCACATATAATGTCAAAACATGCTAAAAAAGGACTTTTAGTCAAAAAATGTCATTTTACAAGTTCAAAGGTCTCATGCATAACCAAACAAGTCATTCCAATCAACCTAACATATTACTAACTCAAACAAGTAATATGTATCCCAACATATTTGAACCCATGATTTACTACAACCCTATCATCAAGGAATGACATCACAAGTATGAATAAAAGTTAATCATATTATAATAAGCAAGACAACTACTCATGAATAACTCATCAAGTCAACAAGTGCAATGATCAAGAAAATCCCCAAAACCTTGTTCAACAAAGTAGACTTAACAAGAAAACATAACCAATATCCACTTTAACTATACAATCCAACTACATATATCAAGAGAAAAATCATCATCATATATAGTCATTTACATTGTAGCATCAACATATTATCATCATATACATCATTATGATATGCATATATAATATCAACTTCCTAAAGCTGCCATCAAGGTCAACTAGAGCAAGGTATAGGTAGAGTAGGTATAGGTAGAGTCCCATACCCCTATCTAGGTTAGGTTATGTTTTATCGGAAAAGGTTTTTTTATATGTTTTTGACTTTTTAAAGAGTCATGACTTAATTTTTATGAAAATTAAGAAAACTTGTGCTATCAAAACACTTAAAACATAATAAATCTAATGAAAACATTTGAAGGGGATTGGGCATTCATATTAATGTCTTAGAAAGGTTAAAAGCACCTAAGACATCCGCTAACATGTGGTTATTCGACAACTAACTTTATTTGGCTAAGACTTGTTTGAAAAATTGAAAATTGTTTGAAAGTGAGCTCCTTAATTTTTATCTAAGCGAAACATATGAATTTAAAATATTATTATTTTTAAGACTTGGTTCAATTTTAAGTTAATAAAACAGTATGGCATTCTACGGGGATTTAGAGTTATTTTAACTTTAAGCTATATACAAATAAACGCAAACACATAGACAATTAGGTAAGAGAGAGAGAGAGAGATTTTGGTCCAAATCCGGGATCTGTTTGCCTTGACCATAATTTTGGACCCACCTATTTTGGGCTTTTTGACCCATTTTTCGTTTTGGACCTTTGGACTATTTTCATTCGTACCTGTCCTAGACTAATCAAAAATAAAGACAAAATAATTACAGATAAATAAAAGAAAACGACAAGGGATAATGTCCAAAAACAACAACGTGAAAAGGAAAAGCAATTAAATAAAGCGAGCCTCTTTCGACCCAACTCCTTCAAATCTTCTGACTTCTTGACATTATTTGAATTCTTCAATTCTGGAAATCTCTAAGTCGGTTTTTATGGCTTGACTTAAAGAAGGAATTTGAGCCCTTGCGGCTCTCTTGGAATGCAAGGAAAAGTAGGTGTTCGGGGTTGAACTCGAGCAAATTTGTGCAAGACAAAATAAAGGAAAGAAGTTAAAATAATGCAACCAATACAAATATTGGAAAAATATTCTCACTTACTGGAAAATGCATTTGAGTTGGAAAATTTGCAAATTAACAATCAATTCCATCAAAATAGATCGCACAGTAAGTACATGAACATTAATAACTTCGTGGAAAGATGAAGAAAATATAATAGTCATTTTAGAATAATTTCCGGCAAGTTAAAGAAAGTCAACCTTACCAAGTAGTCAATTTTGTCTCCTATAGTGCTGTAATATATCAATTTACACTTTCCTAAACGGTCCTATGACAAAAATAACGAGATCAAAATGATTTTTTAACAAGTTGCGGCCAAAACAAAACAACAAATAAACAGCGGAAAACACTTACAGATACAAGCATGAAAAATCAAAGGCCAAGGGAACAAATGAAGAAACAAGACGAAAAACAAAAAAGAAGATCACTTATACTACGAAATGAAAATCGGAGGACCCTAGTTAACATAAATTCTGGCTAAAATGAAATTTGTAGTAAGACTTGATCCAAACAACATCCTTTAGAAAACCAAGCACAAGAGATTGGAGAAATAAGATGAAACTGACCAGCTGGGACCAAGTAAATGAACATATTTTCTTGTTACAACATTTCTAAAAAAATTATGTATGTATATAAAGAATAACATTAACATTGATATTTTATAGAAAAAAAAATAAAAGAAATAAAAAAATAAATAAAATAAAAAAGCAAAGGGCACACACCTTTTGATCAAAACTGTCGATAGAATGAAAACATACAAAAATAGCTTAAGCAGATCATTCGAGATAGTAAGACAACGGAGATTCCAAAATAGAGAAACTAAAACTAAACCGATGAAGCAAAGTGCACTTACACTACACCTAATTCTTTCAGTTGACCTCAAAGATTCGCACCCTTTGACAACACGAACTACATAAACAAAATAGCGGAAAGGCAACCATGCTAGATAATAAAATTTAAATTTTGACTCGTTCCTGTAATGAAATCGCGCATCCGACCCATGGAAAAGAAAAACATCACAGAAAGTTCGAATAAAAGTAAAATAAAAAATAATAATAAGATTAAAAAAAATAAAAATCATCCAACAGCATACGAATTTTGAAGTTTATTAGCTCAAAATTATGCCAACTCTAGTGGACGGCTAAAATTATTAAGACAACATTCACATCATATACAAAACTAATAATCAACCTATCCACCGAATGAAATCATGTAAACCATATAACATAAATCAAAATAACAGAAGGCCACATCAAAAATAGGAGACAATATAAGGAGTGACAGCGAACGGAAACTAGACGAACATGAATTCTCCACCAACCTTAAGTCGAATATAGATGAAAACATGGGGCCAAGAAGCGAATCAAATTCGAATTGACTTGGGGAACAAAGATGAACCAGTAGAAGATGAAACCTTTAACTTAAACCTTCCCTTTCTTTAGCTATATTTTTTATTTTTATTTTTGTTGCTAAATCATTGGCTCAAGCTAATTTCTATGGTGAAAATTTTGACCAAAAGCTAACTCAAAAGAAATTTTCCTTATGTTTTTCAAAAATCCGTCCCCCTCACCATGAATAGAATAAGGATATATATGAGGAAGATTAGGGTTACGAATTTTGGGGAGGGAAAAGGGCAAAGTCGACAATCCCCCACCATTCCAAATTCAAAATATTTTCCCCAAAACGGATGAGCAACTTATTAAGGTTTTTTTACTCTATTCCGTAAAGGGAAAGGGGATGATGGACGACCCTAATTCGAACTCCATCCTTGAGGTCGACGTTATTTCAATATCATTCGTTCAGGACGAAATTGCGTGCCTGCTTGAACCGTATGAAGAAAAGGGGCGAAAACCTAAAGGCGGCTGGAACTTGTACGAAAAAGAAAGGATCATACCATCACATGATTTTTGTCGCGTATGGTTCACTGCTTAGCGTAACAGCGCTTAAATTGGATCGATCTTATGGGGGAAGAAGAAGGTGCGGGGCGGTCGGGTCAAGGATATCGGAGTTATGGAAAATAGGCCAAGGTATTTTGATGGGATTGGGGCGGCAACCTTTGGGCCAGGGAACTTCGACTGCTAAAGAATTTTTCTATAGGAACAAAACCTTTGAAGTTTTAGCTCATATATATCAAAAGTTAATTTGGCCGAGCTGAAAAACTTGGCTGGAAACAAGATACGATGGAGAGAGATTAATCAAAAGATGAGATTTTTAACATTAACAAAAATAAAATAATTAATCTACCCATAAACTAAAATTATTTAAAACAGACTATTATGAAGCTAAAAATTTGACAAAACTCTACGCAAAACTAAAATCTTTTGAGACAATTTCGAATATTCATAAGAAATATCAATTATAAATGATTTTTTTAACTACGTAAATCAATATGTATCACCTAAAATTATGAAAAAGTTGTAAGGTTAATTTAAAATAACTTGAATCTTTTATTATTATTATTATTTTTCTTTTTTCTTTTTTTTTTTGTAAAATCTAATTATTTCAAAATCATTTAGAATCAAGAAACTCTTCAATTAATTATTATCGGGGAGGGGAAAAATTTGGCACCAACAACTATCCCTTATTTTACTTGGATTGAAGCGAGATATTCGACGAAAATGAATTTGACTAAGCAAATTTTGAGCGACCACATATTCATCTTTAGCAAAAGGCCAGGGTACGGATTTAGGAGTTATGGTCGTACCCCGGAAATGGATTTCCTACATATCTTAGGATACATGAAAATTCAGGCCACTTGTAGTTCTATACGCTTGATTAAATGCACGATATTGAAAGAAATCAAAAGTTACTTCGCTACCGAATTATGAAGGTACTAGAATGCTCAGGAATAGGATTTAAGAGCAAATGCTGGAATACAGTTCAGTTTACAACATTAAAGTCGCCTACATATCCTTGTATCTTCAGGAATTAGGATGTACGTAGTTCGACTCGATCGGTTGAGAAGGAAATCTATTATGCTAGATAACCTTCGATTCTGGAAAAGTGACAAATTAAATCTAGAAGAAAAGGAGGCTTATATCCTCTTAGCCATGAATTTTGCGCGCTTCACACCCATAATTAAGAACTTACACGGACATAATTTCCAAATCTCTTGGTGCATTGTCACTTAGATTGGAAACTTGCTTCTGACATAAACCTAAATTTTCGGATGTGAGACTAAAATTGACCGACCTAAAGAAAAAACCCACATGCGTTCTGATAGGGGTATGGTTTGATTGTGGCAGAAGTCGCTCCTGTGCTCGCGTCCTAAGAGTTTGACACTCCACTTTGGATTATGTCCTAACTCACCGCTAAGAAAAAGTTTCACGTTGTGTCTTATCCTTTTTTATGTCGTCCGCACCTGTGATTTGCTTTTGGAATTCATCCTTTTGGATGCTCTCGACAAATATAGAGATAAAACTCGTCATCTTAAAAATGTAATTCAAATGGGAGATAGTATCTTTTACCCTGTTGACACTTAGTTGTTCTCCTTCTTCATTTGACGTCACCTTGATCTACTTTACTTAAAGAAAATAAAGCTTATTTCTTATGTTTGCAATGTAATCTTTAATGCACTATTCATTTGATGTCAAAATAAAAATATGCTAATGCAGCGATGATATTTCTCTTATGATGCACAACTTTTACCCTGGCAGTGCATGGTTTCTTGTGGGGTATAAATATATTCTCGTGATGCATAAATTCCAAAAGGTATGAAATCTTCTTGCGAGGCATGAAATCTTCTCGCGATGCGTAAATTTCGCAAGGTATGAAATCTTCTTTCGATGTATAAATTTCTGCGAGGCATGAAATCTTCTTGCGGTGCCTTAAATTCTTTGCGAGGAATGAAATCTTCTCGCGATGCATAAATTCCACAAAGTATGAAATGCGATGCTTGTTTATTGACTCGCGATGCATGATCTTCCACGATGCATGAGTATTGACTCGCGATGCATGAGCTTCCACAATGCATGAGTATGACTCGCGATGCATGATCTTCCCCAATGCATGAGTATTGACTCGCGATGCATAAGTATTAACTTGTTATGCATGATCTTCCAAGATTAATGAGTATTGACTCGCGATGCATGATCATCCGAAATGCATGATCATCCGCGATGCATGATCATCCGCGATGCATGATCATCCGCGATGCATAAGTATTAACTCACGATGCATGATCTTCCAAAATGCATGGATATGGACTCCCGATACATGGATATGGACTCGCGATGCATGATCTCTTGCAGGGAATAAATATCCTCTTGAGATTAAAACTTGATGATATCGTTGGGTACCTAATGAAGATAGTGCTTAAATCGAGCAAAATAGTGATTTTCTTGGTGCGTTCTGCATAATCATATTGTCAGAATTGACGATAATGGTAAAATGACTTCCAGATAGTATATCGTCTTGATCGGCAACAATATAAATAACCCCTCCGGGTAATGTATCATCTTGATCGACAATAAACTAAAAAAAACCTTCTGGGTAATATATGATATCAAATGTCACATTATGATGCAAATGACGTCCTTTAGGGAAATCGTAAACTCTTCCTTGAGATCTTCGCTTGATTCACCTTCAAATATAGCTTGACGTTCCTTATAGACTTCATGTTGTTTGAAGTTGACTTAAATAAACAAATCAGATTCCCAAGTCTCGAGCATAAGCGATATAACATGATTCCTGCAATCCAGGAAAACTGTTGATTTTGGGAGAGTTTCCTCCTCCCTTGACTTCTCCATATTCATTAATCGGAGGAATATGTTGATATCAAAGAAAAAATATAAACCTATGTCCACAGAAAAATTGTTAGTTTTAAAATAACTGATTTGTGTCGATTCTTCAATTGTCTGCTCCTCGTCCTGCTATCTCCGGTTGATCATCCTGATCTCCCAAATCTTGATAGATAAGACAAAATATTTTATGCCAAAACAAATGAAACATAAAAGTAAAAACATTAAGAAATAAATTTTTGAGAAGTGGTATTTTGAAAATGGTCACTGCCAAGTGTCATGTAACGTCAGGCTTAGTGAACTTCTTTGAGCTTGATTCATGGAGGTATATCCGATTATTAGATGGATAGTTTTCAGAACCACTCTAGACTTGTCGATAAATCCATTATGAAATTTGAGGCCATCCGCATAATTTTTGTCCCAGTTAACAGTATCGGATTCATCTTTCAACGGTCGCTGACAAAATCATAGAATTTTTTAGATCCTGTAAAAAGTTTGTCCCGGTTGCAAATCTCAAAATATCTTCAGTCTTGACCTGTTGAGGAAAAATACTCTTCTTGAGAATTTGTGAGTCCCTCTCAAAAATTCTGTTCTAGTTTCTATTGTAAAGAGGAATAGAAATCTTACGGGAAATATGACCTAGCCCTTGTGGTGCCTACATATCCCGTTGAGGCAGGAATTAGGTCAAACATAGTTCACCCCTCAAAGGTGGAGAAAATAAGAAAATTGCAAAGAAAACTGACCGAGGCCGACATAGACCGCCTATGTATCTCATTCTCGAGAATTCAGCTCGAACGTAGATTAGGTACAAAAAAATATTAAAAGGGATAAATAGGGTGACTTAGGCCGACATAGGCCACCTACGTATCTCATTCTTGAGAATTCAGGTCAGTGCAGTTCATTACAAAGGGGATAAAATTTTAAGTGAAACAATTACAAGAAAACAATTCACGCGTAGTATCTCTTGGCAGCATCTGAGTTGATTGGTTTTGGCCATGCGGTGCCATCCATCTCTGATAGGACAAAAGCACCTCCATATAATATTTTGTGAACCATGTAGGGTCCTTTCCAATTTGGTGAGAATTTTCCTTTGAACTCGTCTTGATGAGGAAAGATGCGCTTGAGTACTAACTGACCAATTTCAAAATTTTGGGCTCTGACACTCTTGGGGAAATCACGAATCATTCTCTGTCGATATAGCTGACCGTGGCAAACGGTAACCATTCTCTTCTCATCAATCAAAGTTAACTAATAAATTTTGTTGCTCACCCATTCAACATTACTTACCTCATCTTCTTGGATTATTTTCAAAGATGGTATTTCGACTTCAGCATGTATGACTGCTTCTATTCCATATACTAGAAAGTATGGAGTGGACCAATAGACATTCTGACAGTCGTCCGATGACCCAATAAAGCATGTGAAAACATCTCATGCCAACCTTGATGATTGTCGATCATTTTCCTCAAAATCTTCTTGATATTAATATTGGCGGCTTCTACCGCTCCATTCATTTGAAGACGATAAACAGTTGAGTTTTGGTGAGTGATTTTAAATTGTTCACAAATATCTCTCATCAAGTGACTATTGAGATTTGCGCCAGTATTAGTAATGATGGATTCTGGTACTCCAAACCTGCATAAAAAATTGTTGCGAACAAAATCAGCCACAACTTTCTTGGTTACCGACTTGTAAGAAGCTGCTTCCACCCACTTGGTGAAGTAATAAATGGCATCCAAGATGAATCTATGTCCATTAGAAACGGCTGGCTCTATCGGACCCGATGATGTCCATACCCCAAGCTACAAAAATCCAAGGTGAACTCATAGCATTAAGTTTGTGAGGCGGCACTCGGATCAAATCACCGTGCACTTGACATTTATGACATTTCTGCACAAACTTACAAAAATCATTCTCCCTAGTCATCCAGAAATAACCAGCTTGAAGGATCTTTCTTGCCAAAGTGAGCCTACTGAGACCATTCATATGCGTTCCACAAACTCCACCATGTATCTGTTCAATAAGTTTTGCAGCTTCAACGGATCAACACATCTGAGAAGACCCAAATCTGGAGTCCTCCTATACAGGATTTCTCAACTTAGAAATAAATTTAGAGCCATACGGCGTATTGACCTCTTCTGGTTGGTCGTAGCATCTTCAAGATAAATCCTGGACTCTAAGTACTTCTTTATGTCTAAATACCACGCAAACCACCTTGTTCTTCTTCAACATGTGAACAATGGACTGGATGATCTTTGAGCTATATATCTAGAGGATCAATATAATTAGTATTTGGATGTTTAATCAATGATGCGATGGTGGCAAGAGAATCGGCCAACTCATTTTGTATTCTGGGAGTATGTTTGAACTTGATCCTATGAAATCTCTTGCACAACTTCTGTACATAATGCACGTAAGGTATAATCTTTGGATTATTCATGACCCACTCCCCTTGAACCTGATGAATCAATAGATCTGAATCTCCAATAACCTGCAACTCATGGACATTCATGTTGATGTCCATTTTCAAACAAAGAATAAAAGCTTCATATTCAGCCATGTTCATGCAATTAAATCGGAGCTTAGCTGCCATGGGATAATGCTGACCAGATTTTGACATGAAGACTGCTCTGATTTCTTTCCGTTGATGATTTGCCGCTCCATCTACGAATAGTCTCCAACCTGGATATGCTTCAGAAATGCCTTCACCCACAAATGACACCTTTTAATTGTGAAAATAAGTCTTAAGTTGTTCATACTATTCATCAACAGGATTTTATTCAAGATGATCAGCCAAGGCCTATGCCTTTATTGCCTACTGAGTCACATACACGATATCAAACTCACTCAACAGCATTTGCTATTTAGCTAACTTTCCGGCCGGAATCGCTTTCTAGAAAATATACTTCAATGGATCCATTCTAGAAATGTGATACATAGTATACGAAGACAAATAATGTCTCAACTTCTAGGGAAGCCATGTCAAAGCATAACATGTTTTCTCCAACAGAGTTATCGAGACTCGTATGGAGTAAACTTCTTGCTTATGTAATAGATAGTTTTTTCCTTCTTTCATATCTTGTCGTGTTGACCGAGTATGCATCCGAATGCACTATTTGAGCTTGAAAAATATAGAAACAAAGGACTCCCTTCTCGCGGAGGAACCAATACCGGTGGATTTGAAAAATAGTTCTTCATAGCATCGATAACAATCTGACACTCTTCAGTCCACTTTGTCATAGCGTCTTTCTTCAACAGCTTGAAGATAAACTCACAAACCAGCGTTGATTTAACTATGAATCGATTCATGTAGTTCAACCTCCCTAAGAAACTCATCACCTCCTTCTTAGTCTTCGGCGGAGGTAACTCTTGAATCGCCTACCCTTGGAAGGATAGAGCTCAATACCTCTTCTGCTGACTATAAATCCCAATAACTTGCTGTTGGTACTCCAAAAGAACATTTAGCGGGATTTAACTTCAAGTTATACCAACGCAGACAATCAAAGAACTTATTCAAATGTGTGAAGTTATCTGAACTCTTGCAGGACTTGATTATGACGTCATCCACATACACCTCAATCTCCTTATGAATCTTGTCATGATATATGGTCGTCATAGCCCTCATATAGGTAGCATCAGCATTCTGGAGGCCAAGCGGCATCACTCTGTAATGATATACACCCAATGGTGTAATAAAATCTCTGTTTTCTACGTCTTCTTCGTCCATTAGAATCTGATGATAACCGGCATAACAGTCCACAAATGATTGCACTTAATGATTAGTACAATTATCAATCAAAATATGAATCTTTGGCAACAGAAAATTATCCTTCGGGCTATATTTGTTAGATCTCTATAGTCGACACAAATTCTGATCTTCCCATCCTTCTTGGCAACCAGAACAACATTGGCCAGCCAAGTCAGGTATTGTGTCACTTCCACTAATCGAAACTCCATTTGCTTGGTGATCTCTTCTTTAATATTTAAACTCAACTCAGGCTTAAATTTCCGAGTTTTTTGCTTCACTGGACTGAACCCTATATTAATTGGAAATTTGTGAGACACTAGATTGGTACTCAACCCTAGCATGTCGCTTACTTCCCAGACGAACACGTCAATGTACTCGGTGAGTAAATAAATTAGGCCTTTTTTTTAGTTTCATTTAAGTGAATGCTGATCTTAACCTCTTTAAGAAACTCTGCGTCTCCCAGATTTACTGTTTTCGTTTCCTCTAGATTCGGCTTATGCTGGTTTTCAAACAACCAAAATTCCTTAGGAAGATATTTTGGTTCCTCACTTTCTTCTTCGTAATCATCACCTACCTCATTTTGTTCATTAGTTTCATGACATGAAATGACATTGGCATGTTTTAAACTTACATTACTGAAACCATAAACAAACAAAGTTAGGAAAGCAAAGTATTACAGACAAGTAAATCAACATATTTTAAAATAAAAGAGACTTTCATTAAAAATGGAAAAATGGTACAAATTTTGGCCATGGCATAGGTCCATGTTGCATTTTTAAACATAACGATGGAAAATTTAAAATTCAAACACTTAAAAAATGCAAAATGGTGGTCTCGGGCCTCTTCGGAACTAGCATCGATTTAAATATTCATAAAACAATTCCCTTCTACCAAGGAGTTCGACGGATCAGGATTGGCGTGGAGGTCCAATTCTGCATCATCTCTCCTGGCTCAGCATCACGGAATCCTGTCAGCTCGACCTCTTCTTCAATGATAGCATCAATCTCTTTAAAAAGTCTGCAGATTCCTTCCAAAAGGTCCTCCTTCTTGGCATATTCATGGACTGGAAAGGATTGATATAAATGCGGGATTGGCTTGGACAATACTTTATCTGTCTTCTTCTTTTTCTTCTCATCATCATCTGTGGGGACATACTGATATACCATGGTTTCACGGTATTATTAATACTTTTTCCTTAAGTTTAGTGTGTCCAAAAGCCTTTTTATGCTAATTTTTATATAAGTTTCTTTTTATTTTGCAGGAAATCTGTCCAAAGCTGAATGCGGAGATTTTGAGCGAGAAAATGCAGAAGGGACCACCTACGGAGCTTATGACGGTACGTCGTGCTTGTGACGGTCTGTAGGTGGCAGCGTAGTGCAGCTGCTGAAGAAAGATGGGGAAGTCTGACCAAGTGTGGGGTTACAAAGCTTGTGACGGTCTGTCGTGTCTATGAAGGTCCATCCTGCAGGTTCGTCACGAAGTTCAGAGAAGTGATCCAGTACCCATATTCCAAGAGTTGAAGCATTTTGAAACGAAGACCCTCGACGGACCGTTGTGCATATGAAGGTCCGTCATACTTGCCGTCGAGGGTAATAAAGAAGAGCAGCAGAAGAAAATGCATAAGTATGGGACGACAGAGTCCATGACGGTTTGTTGTGACCATGATGATCCGTCACGAGGTCCGTCGACCCAGCCGCGTTTTGGCAGATTTCCATCAAAAAGAGTCCTTGTTTAATTAGGTTTTTATTTTTTATAAATAGTTCGAAAAAACTCGTTTTTGAGGTTAGACTCTGTTAGGTTAGACTTTGGATTGTTAGACATCATATCATTAGACTTTGTGTATTAGTGTGAGATTCTTGATAATTATTAGACTTTTTGTGAGATTATCAATTACTTTGAGATTCTTGCAAGTGATTTGTGGTGATTAATCAAGCAAACTTTCGGATTTTACTCCTTCTCATTGAAGTAAGTACATGAATTCTTATTTAATATATTTGAATATTGTGATTATGACTATGAGTAACTAAACTCCATAACTAGGGTTGTGGGAACCATAGGCAAATAATGAGATAAAACCTAACTAAAATAACAATTCTAGAATAGTGTCTTGCATGTATTAATAATTCTTTCGCTTAGAAGTCTTTTTAACGGATGGCCAACGTTAGAACTCGCCTTAATGCTACTTGCCGGACTAAGGAGGTAGATAATAGGAAAAGAATTATTAACATAGATTTAGTGTATACTATCTAATAGGCTAGTATTGATTGGTACGAGGTAATAACTTAGTCAAATATCGAATACCGTGCTTAATATGAGGTAAAGATAAGGGTTAGGAAAGCAACACACGTAGCCGGGCCAAGGTGCGGAGTGAGATTTTCTAGATGCCGGAACAAGAATTTAGAAATACATAACTTATCACTTTGCATGCAAGATACTAGGAAAGAATTGTTATAGTTAGAATTATCAAGTTATGAACCTGTGGGGAACACAAAAACCCTAGTTACTTTGATTAATTGATTAAAACCCAACATTCAAAGCTGTTAAGTGTCTCTTTCAATTGCATTAATTATTTTCATTCATTTAGAATTAGAAACCCCCCCTTTTATTGTTTTCTTACTTTCCAAGGAAGTCATTGACCAAACAATAGTAATAATAGGTTGAAGTTAAATCTAGACTATTTTCCTCGTGAGAACGATCCCAACCTCACTAGTTGGGTTATTTACTTGACACGACCGCTTTACTTCTTATTTGAGAAGTAAGTTTGAGCGTATCACATACCCCAAGACATACCTTGATCCTTTGACAGGAACTTGAATGGGCTCAACAATTCTTTGGAAATTCCTTCCCAATCCAAAACCTTGTTCAAATCCACTTTGCAACATGCAGTAGCAATCATCTTATACACAAAAGGCATGAGAGGTTGTGGGGACAAGTCTTCACTAGTGGCATTTACCAGCTCCACCGTGTAGAAATTAGTACCTCGAGACACTTCATCGATAATCGGCGCCTGTCTGCCAGAATGACTACCTTCTCCATGAATGACTAGCTCCTCGTTCTTCCAAATGAGTTTCATCATCTGATGTAGGGTAGAAGGCACAGCTACAGCCATGAGAATAAAAGGCCTTCCTAGAAGAAGGTTATAACTGGTATAGATGTCCAAGACTTGAAACTGTGCACTGAATTCTACTAGACCCATTTGGATGATCAGATTCACTGCTCCTAACGTATCTCTTTGTACTCCGTCGAAGGCTCTTACAATGACTTGGTTTTGTTCCAGCTTTCCCAAGTCAAACTTTAGTTGCCTTAATGTTGACAACGATAAAATGTTTAGACCTGACCCATCATCCACCAGGATGCAATTTATGACCTTCTCACAGCATACGACAATGGTGTGCAAACCCTTCTTGTGTGAACTCCCTTAAAAAGGCAACTCATCGTCGCAGAAACTAATTCCATGCCCTTGTATAACTTGTTTAATCATAGTGGCCACATTATCGCTGCTTGTGTCGATGGGCATATAGGTATCATCAAGAGCCTTCATCAAAGCCTGCTTGTGCGATTGAGAACTCATAAGCAGGGCCCATATGGAAATATGGGCTGGACTTTTCTCTAATTGCTTGATAATAAAATAATCTTTCGCTGTATTCTTTTCTAGAAATGCTCTTCCTCACCCTCCCTTATTGGCCTTTAAGCTTAATACTTCTTTTGACCTCCGAGACAAGATCCTCAGGAGTATAACATCTTCCTGATCAAGTCATACTTTGTGCAGAAGCAGCCTCAATCACAAATTTGTCTTGATAAGAGTTTTTGATGGCACCAAGGCAACAACCTTTGCGGGCGTCAGGATCACAAACTTTTTTTTCTCTAGACGCTTAATGAGGCCACAAACTTTGCTAGATCGCCATGCACAACTGGAGTTACTACCTTAGTCACACACCCATCATCGTCTGTCTCCATCATGTTGATATTGACGCCTCCATGATTTGGCAAAGAGTTAGTGTTTACATTAGGTGCGGGTGTTTGAAGATAGACCACCTTTGATCATGTCCAACACTGTTGGAATGATAACCGCACCTTTGATCAGGCCTATAGAATTTAGAACTGGTATCCACCGATTTGGGCCCCACAGGGTGGATATATTCGGTCGTAGCCACTCGCTCGTACATCTTTGTTTGGCTTTCAGCGAGCATAGTGAAGTTCCTTAAAGTCTTCTTCTTGAATCTGAGTCATGGAGGAGGCACCTGTTGATAACTTTTGGTATTTGGATGGGGAGCTTGGCTTCTGGGATATGGATTTGTTTTGTAGTTTGGCGATGGAACTTGATAATTCGGAGGGGGATTTTTGTATATTGGATCTTGGACTTGATAAATAGGAGGTGTGCTCTGTATCACAATTGCACTTTAGCACGGTTGGGAGAAATAACTTGATAATAAGGAGACAGAATTTCGTAAAGTGGAGCATGATTTTTTTATGTGGGAGATGGATTTTTGTAAATTAGAGGTGGATTTCGGTAAGTGGGAGATGGATTTTTGTAAATTGGAATTGGATTGTTTTTCTGACGAGCCTGGTAAGAGCTTTTAGAAAGTCGAGAACGACCTTGGGAGTGGGAGTATGAAGATCTTCTAGGGTTTTTCTTGCCCTCATATGAAACAAAAACTATGTCTTCTCTCTTATTTTTCAACAACCCTGAAGATCCAGGCGATGCGGCTACACGAGCTATCTTTCTTTATTTTGAACCGTCCTCAATAGTCTCACTAATCATGACTATCGCGGAAAATTCTTCCCCCACGAATAGCATGATTATGTCGTAATATTTGGGCTCTTGCACCCGCATGAACACTTCAACGATTTTTTTTAGACATGGGAAGTCTCACCCTCGCTTCTTTTATCCACCTATAGGAAAACTCCCTATAGATCTCGGTTGATTTTTGCTTCATCTTGTCCAAAGAGTATCGATCTAGAACGATTTCTATGTTTTAAGTGAATCGATCGATAAAATCTTTGGCCAATGCATTCCAGTTGGGCCATTGCATGGTTTCATGCAAGGTGAACAATTCAAGAGCTTCTCCGCACAGGCTTCGGCTGAAGAGTCGAATCAATAGAGCTTCATCCCTACCAAATCCAACGAGTTAGACGAAGTAGGCTCTCAAATGAGCCATAGGGTTCCCCACTCCTCCAAAAGTATCAAATTTTGGGATTTTTAGCCCTTCTAGAAGGTCCAAATTTTGATGAATACATAAGTCTTCATAACTAAGCCCGCCAATATCAAGGATGCATTGGAACTCCTTTATGGTTTTCTTGAATTCTTATTTTATTTCGAACTTTTCCTCTTCCTTTGCCCTCCACTCTCTTTCCTGTTCCTCGTAATGGTCCAGCTCAGAACTGTGCACATCGTGCTCAGCAGGGACGGGAATTTGGAAAGTTGTTCTTTTAGGTAAGGTTAGAGCTACGGAGGGACTCTAGGAATTTTGAGCGGATTGATAATTCTGTGGGTAAGTCTTAGGATTGATATTCTGACAAGTGGTGGTGGGGTTTTTGGAGATTGAAAGTATTTTGGTTTTGATTTTGCAGTGGTGTAGCTGTTTGACGGTGGGTATTTTGAGGATGGGGTGGCATTTGGGGGTGGTTGTTTTGAGGAGGAGGTGGAGTTTGGTAGGATGTGAAAGCATATTGGGGATTTTGGGTAGTCAAATCTATAATCGACGGATTTTGAGCAGGTGTAGATGGCTGGTTCTAAACAAGATCCATATTTGAAGAGGGGAAGTAGATTTGAGGTCTCCCCTCAGAAACGTTAGCAGTAAATCTGGGTGGAGGCATATCATGTATCCTTTGCATTCCTACAATCAACTTTGCAATATGTTACATCAGCTGAAGAATCAACACATTATTATGTTACATCAGCTGCAGAATCAACTCATTCCAGTACGCTAGGGTGGGTTGAGCCACCATAACATCAGTAAGACTTACTTCTTCATTACTATCCCCAAAACTGTCTTTCCTTTGTCTGATCTTTGTCTAGGGAAGGAATATGCAGGACCTTTTGATCTGGTGAAATAGGGATGATCTGCCAGCTTTTGATCGACACTGATCAATTTTAAAGTACCTGAGAAGGAAAACAACTCAAAGGCAGATTTGTCAGTTCAAATTCAGAATACAAAATGCATAATATCACACAAAGAACATATAACCACACAAGTTTCTTTGTTTGAGGATATCTTCAACTCACGAGTAAGAACGGAAGCATATTTTTAACAAGAAAGAGTTTTCTTGTTTTAGTTTTGACACTGTCTTAGAAAGGCTAAATCACATTGATATAAGGTCTTCTTGCAGCTTCTCTTTGACGTTCGTTGATCTGGCCTTCGTATCTTCTCGTAACATGAAGGGGGAGAATGAAATTTTTTTAAAGATAGGGGCCGGGCATGGGAAGGCTGCCTACGTATTTCACAAGGAGAATTCAAGCCCAACGTAGTTTGAGTGAAAAAGTAAATGTTTTCATTCATCCATTCATTGCGATTACAAGGAATTGAAAGACAACAAAGACTTAACGATAACAATAATGACTACATCTCTGTCATTCTTCTTCTTGTTGTAGCATCAATCACGAGAAATAAACTCGACTCAAATCTTTCCCATGTTGACAAGGGATTCGAGGTCGTGGAGGAACTCAAGACACTTTTGGATGTTGTGGTCTGGAACATTGTGATAGGGACAACGCTTCCAAACTTCGTACAGAAGAGAATGCAATACTTTCAAGCCCCTATAGAAACGGGTGAAGAATCCATTCTGAACTAATTCTGAGTAAACTTCCCTCATAGTTTTCTTGAACAGCGTGATTGGACATGGATAGAATATGGTCTTCTCTATGACTGGTATGTCAAGCTGAGGTTCATCACATTCAAGGAGGAATCAATCACCCCATGTGTTCGGAGTACTGTCCATGCTAAACAAACGACGGACTGCGTTCTTGAACTCTATGCATTCTTATATCGTATGCCCTTTGTGGTTTGAATGACACTCATAAGTCTTGTGGTGGTGCCCTGATTCCACTATGTAAAATGATCTTTCCACGGGCCTTAGCATATGTCTAGATCGATAATGCTCGAAAATGAGGGCGCACAATTTGGCCTCTATCCTTTTTCGGTATTCCTGCGGATATGCTTCAAGAGAAATTTTCTTGTCTCTTTTTGCCAGACGTCCTTCAAAAGAGGGTTTGAGGGAAAGTGCCTCCTCATATATCTCTTCGTTGATTTACTCCTCCGGTCTCCCAAGAAGAAACAGTAAGTCATACAGACACTTAACGAGCTGCTTTAGTGTATCGATTTTCTCTTCTTCACTTGGCCCAGTTTGGATACTTTTTCCCTTGTCCAAAGAAATGATTCTCTTTTACTGAGATAGTAGCGTAATATTTAGGATTTGGAGATGTGATTTGTATTTTGAGTATGAAATTTAAGACTCGGAAAATTTTGGCCGTACATTTGTGATAGTGACTTCTTTATATTTTTGCAATTTTTGGAAAAGAGTGGGTTTCACATATCCTCATTCATAACAACATAACACACAAGTTAATACCACATATATCGCGTCCTAAAACATACAGGGGAACCCTTTTGTGCCAAGTCTAGGCTTAGCGCATTTGAATGATGTACGCGTGAATTTGAACCAAATAAACTTTCCCCCCTAAAAAAATTTCACAAATGAATAATAATGTTCACAAAGGGGATAATAAAGGATAAAACATTAAAGACAGACCCATGCAGGGGCCATTTGAAATTTCAATTAAGGAAGGCCCACGCAGGGGGTAAAAACAACATAAATACATATAAAAACCCACACAGGGGAGAAATCCACTAAGATGTGCCTGATGGTCCTACTCCATCACCGTCCCCCTGAGTCTTGTATTGCTGAAACATATATCTTAGCATCAGCAATAATCCTTCACCCAGGCATCCTTTGTATTCCAAGCTTTTGTATCGCATCCTCTTGATTTTCTCCTTGACCCAAGTATCGAAATCATCATAACCATGCCTTAGTATTTCCACCTCTTGAGTCGGCTTTTCAAGAGTATCTTGGTTCTCGACAAACTTAGCGTACACTTCTTGGTCCTCATTCTTAACCCCTTGTAGCTAGAAAACTGCCTTGGATTCTTTGTCAGTTATGCTATGAAAGTTGTACAGGGTTGGGGAGGAGATACTTTGTATGTCTTTTTTCACCCATTTTTTGTAACCCCCATCATATCAAGCATTAAATTGGTCTGGGGCGATGTTAGTTTTATATATCCTCTTGGCACTTTTCCATTCTCTGAACATTTCAGACGCATCGTGCACTCTATCGTATCCAATATCGTATACATAAGTGCAATAGTACACCTCTTTGGGTACAGTTTTTCTCCTCCCAAATTGTAGCAAGACTTAAAAGGGTGCATAAAGGCGAATTCCCCGAATACCTGGTAGATGAAGCACATTCTAGCTGTGGCTATCCACGACAACTTCTTCAGAGATGAAACAGTCAAGCATCCATTGGAGATATTCTTCTCTTAATTTGGAGAAAATCTGAGCTCATATCCCTCTTGTTCTCCAATTATCAGTATTTTCCCAGTACAGCATGTCATTCAAATCTTTAAGGGTGTTCTTGTATTTGAGAGTATGCAATTTTTGAGTCTCGGCACACTTTACCAAGTGGCAGAGAATCCACTATTGAAGGAGTAGGTTGCATCCTTGGAAGTATCGATGCCCCTCTTTGCACTTTCCCAAGGCTCGATATATATCGTACAGGATGACAGAAGCTATAGGGTAGTATTTTGTTGTCCCTTTGTTCTCGTACCCTTTGAATAGAGTGTACGCGAGTGTTACAACTCGGGTATTGATGCTCAGACTTGGGCCATGCATAAAGACCATCGTTTCCAACAACGCTACAGCAAATGCCAGAGGACGGATTTAGTTCCATTCTCTGTAAGAGACCTTCAACTCTTGGTAGTAAGTGGAGTAGAAGCTCGCATGTCCAAAACTGATATAAAGATCTCTGAGTGCTAAGTGGGATTCTTCGTACCAGTAGGCAAAGTTTTTCCCCAACCCGAGCCAATCCACAATATCTTCTATGGAAGGTTTATTAGGGATGAAAATTTCTCTTGTTTCCTTGCCTTTCTTTTTATCCAAGTACCTACTGTGTCTACGCAGTCTTTGATCTCCTCCAAAGTCACGGTAATTTCGGTGGTTCCAAATTGGAACACCATTCGTTGATTATCCCAATATCCCGTGAGGACCTCAACCAGTTCTAGTCAACCGTTCATCTTGATCAATTCTATCAGAGAACCCACGTATTTATTCAGAGTTCTTCTATGATTAACGTCAACATTATCATACCACATTATGAGTTAAGGTGGCGCTGCTTCGACCATGTCGAACTTTGGAAAATGGTCCATATCTTCAAAATATAAGCTATTTAGGTTTACCCACCCCAAATTGGTTTTCACACGTACATTATTCAAATATCATATAAAATAATATGTCGTTAGGTCGGAGACCTTAGACATGATTTTGGTGGTTTTCTACTAAATGGACTTAATACACCACGGGTATTAAGTCGTCTTAGTCGAATGCTTAATTTTATTGGTTTTGGTTTCGCTCTAGCTTAGGCTTATTTGAATAGGTTTCAAGTTACTCGAGTCGGACAAACATTGGGGTGAAGCTACCAAACGACGTCGGATGGCCGCATTTCAATTATTCATTTGATACTTCCAAATGAAACTCTTGTGTATTTCTGAAGAAAGACGTGGAAAGCCACGTAACTTCCATTTTCCTAATGCAAACTAGTTGCCAATTGAAGGAAATATTCCATGAAAAGTTAAATAATTATTTTAATAAAGTAAATAATTAAGCAATTATAGCCAAATAATGTTAGTTTTAAGCTTAGAGTCCTCCAATATCCCCAGCAGATTCGTCATTTCTATTTATCGGAAAAGGTAATTTTTGTAAGTTTTTGACTTGTTGGAGAGTCGCCACTTAATTTTAAAGAAAGTTAAGAAAACTTGTGCTTTCAAAAGACTTTAAACATAATAAATCTAATGAAAACATTTGAAGGGTTTTGGGGATTCATATTAATGTCTTAGGAAGGTTAAAAGCACCTAAGACATCCGCTAACATGCGGTCATCCGACAACTAACTTTATTTGGCTAAGAGTTATTTGAAAAATTGAAAATTGTTTGAAAGTGAGCTTACTAATTTTTATCTAAGCAAAACTTATGAATTTGAAATATTATTATTTTTAAGACATGGTTCAATTTTAAGTTAATAAAACAGTATGGCATTCGTCGGGGACTTAGATTTTTTCTAACTTTAAGTTAACTACAAATAAACGCAAACACATGGATTATAAGTTAAGGGAGTGAGTGAGAAAGAGAGAGAGAGACAGAGAGAGAGAGAGAGAGAGAGAGAGAGAGAGAGAAAGAGAGAGAGAGATTTGGGTACAAATCCGGTTTCTATTTGCCTTGATCAAAATTTTGGACCCACCTGTTTTGGGCTTTTTAAACCATTTTTCATTTTGGGCCTTTGGCCTATTTACTTTCGTATCAGTCCTAGACTAAACAATAATAAATAAAAAATAAATAAAAAAAAATAAAAGAAAAAAACAAGGCCTTGTGCCAAAAATAAATACAACGTGAAAAGGAAAAGGAATTAAATAAATCGGGCCTCTTTCGACCCAACTCCTTCAAATCTTCCAACTTCTTGACATGCTTTGGATTCTTCAATTTCGGAAATCTGTAAGTTGGTTTTTATGGCTTGACTTCAAGAAGGAATTTGAGACCTTGTGGCTCTCTTGGAATGCGAGAAAAAATGGGAGTTCGTGGTTGAACTCGAGCAAATTTATGCAAGATGAAATAAAGGAAAGAAGTTAAAATAATGCAACCAACACAAATATTGGAAAAAATATTCTCACTTACTGGAAAATGCATTTGAGTTGGAAAGTTTGCTATTTAACAATCAATTCCATAAAAATAGATTGTACATTAAGTACATGAACATTAATAACTTCATGGAAAGATAAAGAAAACATATTAGTCATTTTAGAATAATTTCCGACATGTTAAAGAAAGTCAACCTTACCACTTAGTTAATTTCGTCTCCTATTTTGCTTTAATTTATAAATTTACAATTTTTTAAACAGTCATATGACGGAAAAAACAAGATGAAGATGAGTTTTAATCGAGTTGTGGCCAAAACAAAACAAAAAATAAACAGCGGAAAACACCTACAGATACAAGCATGAGAAATCAAAGGCAAAGGCAACAACTGAAGAAACGAGACGAAAAATAAAAAAGATCACTTATACTAAGAAATGAGAATCGGCGGACCCTAGTTCACATAATATTTCGGATAAAATAAATCTTGCAGCAAGACTTGATCCAAACAACATCCTTTAGACAACCAAGCACAAGAGATATTGGAGAAATAAGATTAAATTGGTCGGCTGGGACAAAGTAAATGAACATATTTTCTTGTTACAGCGTTTCTAAAAATAATTTTTGTATATATATAAATAATAATAATACTAATGATAATATATGAAAACAAAAAAAGAAATAAATAAATAAAAGCATATGGCAGGCATCTTTTATGGCAATATCTTCGTCTCTCACCCTAAATTGGTGATATCTTGACCTCAAGTCAATATTGGAAAAGTAGCTTTCCCCTTGGAGTTGATCAAACAAGTCATCAATCCTATGGAGAGGATACTTATTCTTAATGGTCACTTTATTGAGTTGTCGGTAGTCAATACACATCCTAAGCAACCCATCCTTCTTTTTCACAAATAGAACCGGAGCACCCCTTGGGGAAATACTAGGTCGAATGAATCCTTTGTCTAGTAAATCCTTGATTTGAGCCTTCAAGTATTTCAATTCGTCCGTAGCCATCCGATAAGGAGGTATTGAAATGGGATTTGTATCTGGTAGAAAATCAATACCAAAGTCAATTTCTTATTCGGGAGGAATTCTGAGAAGATCATTAGGAAAGACCTCCGTGAATTCCCTCACTATGGGGTCTAACTCAATGGAGGAGTCTAAATCTTTGAATCTCACAATATGATATAAACACCCTTTAGAGATCATCTTACAATCCTTTAGACAAGAAATTAGATGACCTCTAGAAATAGAACTTTCCCCCTTCCACTCTAAGAAAGATTCATTAGGAAAACTAAACTTTACAACTCTGGTACTACAACCAATTGAAGCAAAATAAACATCTAACCAATCCATTCCTAAAATGAAATCAAAATCAACCATATCAAGTTCTACTAGTTCAACATGGATAACTCTATTGGGAAACATTAGAGGACAATGTCTATATACCCTTTCTGGAAGCAACGACTCACCTACCGGGGTAGTCATCATAAAAGGTTCTTTCAAGATATCAACAAAATATAAAACTTTCTAGCTACCAAGGGAGTAACAAATGAAAAGGTAGCACCTGGATCAAATAAAGCATAAATATTTATAGACACGACTTGTAACAGATCGATCACTACTTTGGGAGAACTCTTGTTTACCCCTAGAGCGTTGAGCATAAAAGCGATTATTTCTTGGTGAGTCAACATTAGAACCACTTTCTTGAGTTTTGCCACTACTCTTGTCTTGCCCCTTTATATTAGGGCAATCTCTCACCTTGTGTCCACTTTTAATACACCCAATGCAATCTTCCATTCCGACTAGACATTCATCCCAATGCTTTTTTCTACACTTTCCACAAGTAGACTTCTTGATGGTGAACTAGTACCTCTTCCCTTTTGAGACCTATGGTTAGATACACTATCATCACGAGCCTTGTGAAATTTGGAATGGACTTGATTGGAGAACCTCTTTTCGAATCAAGTCTTATCTTGAATTTCCAACCTCCCATTTGAAGAACCACTTTCAAAAGACTTGGCCCTCTTGGCCTCTATATTATTTCTCTTTTACCTACTTTCTTCAACTTGTTGAGCATGAACCATTCAAAGAGATATAATTTTATTATCATGAAGCATAACCAAAGGACATTCTTCAACCAAGTCATCGGACAGTCCCGTAAGAATACTACTCATCTCATCTCTCGAGTTAGACACCAAGGATGGAGAATACTTAGAAAATTTAGTAAACTTCAAGGAGTAATTAAGTAAACTCATACCTCCTTGACGAAGGTTCATGAATTCTTCCATCTTATCTTCCCTCAACTCTCTAGGAAATAACCTATCAAGGAAAACACTCTAGAAGATCTCCCATGTCCCAGACCACCTCTTAATACCCTATTATCTCTCCATTGGTTGTACCAAGTTTGCGCCACATCTTTGAGTCGATAGGCGGCCAACTCGGTCTTTTCACTAGTAGTCACACCCTCTAGGAAAGCTTGAGGGTCTTCATCTTCTCTTGACCCGTAGAACATAGGAGGGTTCATTTTAGTAAAGTCTCTCAAACGAGAAACATATTTATAGCATGTTGAGGCATATGGGGTTTAGCTTCTCAATTCACTTGTGTCGTCATGGCTTTGACGTGAGAAGTGACGACATTAGCTTGTGAAGTCATGGCTTGGGCCAAATTGAGAAAAGCTGCCCTAATCTCTCCATCCATCATAGGTGAAGGAACAACCAAAACTTGATCACACATAGAAACTTGCTCAAGTGGAGGGACTTGATTGTCTTGCAGAGGCGATTGGTCATCATAGCCCCCGCATTAGCAATCTCTTCCTCAGACCTTCGTGCGGCTGCAGTTCGAATATCATACTACTACCCGTAACACCCCTAAAATGAACTACGTTTAACTAGAGTTTTGCATGTGCCTCATGAGTTAATTTTGTGCTAAAATTATAAATAATGATGTTTTGAATTAGTGTCTAATGTTTGGTGATTTTTGGAGGTCAAATGTCGAAGAACGTCCATAACTTTTGGAAGATGTGCCTTGGAAAGTGCTTGTGTGTCTTAGTATGTCTTAACGAGTTTTAGCTGTTCATTTTGGTTGAAATTAATGGTGGGAGTTCCTAATGTAACACTTCAACAATCCAAGACGAGTCTTAACGCCTAACATAGGTACCATGGGGTATAAACACTGGTTTAAGACCTATTTTAATGAATATATGTCATTTAGGAAGTTTAGGAACCAAAACGTCCATGACGTTCAAAAACTAGTTCTAAGGGGTACTAGCGTGCCTTAGTCTATTTGACTAGCTTCTAGGAGTCAGAAATTCATGAAATTAGGTGGTGGAAGGGTGTATAAAATGTGTTTAAGGTAATTCGTGGTCAAAACGTCCGGGTAAGACTCCCCATGTACCAACCAAGGGCCCTTGAGGAGGACCATTACAAGTTGATGTCAACACTATCTAGGCAGTATGCATCGACGAGATGCAGGCGACGATTCGTGTATGGATCAACGTAGCGTCATTGCCAACCGTTGACTAACACTTATAAAAATAGAGAAAGCCCCCGCCTGCACCAGTCTATAACAGAGATTATGGTTGTGCAGCACGGAGGCAGGCTTGCCCGTCGATGGACCAATGATCCGTCGATCGTGGTCTCGTTGATGAGGTCTGCAACTTTTCTGCACTTTTTAAATTAAGTTTATTAAAATAATTAACGGGTTTAGGGGTAATTTAGGTATAAAATGAAGATTAATTAACTAATTTAACCCCCATATAAAGACTTCAACCCTCATTAATCTAATCACAACTCACAAAATAAACTCGCTTCCTTCTCTCTTCTTTCACTCTCTACTTGAAGACACCATTGAAGACAAGCTAGGGGGAGCTTTTGCGGGCTTAAAAGGTACAATTTTACCAACAAATATTTATCAAACGTTGAGGTATGGGATATAATTCACCTTTGACACTCTTTCCTGCAAGGACTACTTCGAAATGGATTTCAAAAGTTGGGTTTTCAAGTGGGTTTCATTCAATTACGAATATGATGTTATGAACTAAGTTTTTTATGGTTTATTTATGATATAATGGATATATTAACATGTATTTTAACTTTATTATGATGAATTGTGATTGTTTGGTTCAATTTGAAGAATATGAACCTTAACCTTAACCCTATGTTTGATTTTGAAGTGAATTGGATTGTGATTGATTCAATTGACTTGATTATTAGTTAAATCACTATTAGATTATGTTTTTACACAAATCATGAAAAAATTAAGTTGAATAGTACTCTTCCATACTAGTTCTTCAGAAGTGATATAGGCTATGAGAATTAACCTAATTATCTTGTCTTAAGCTTTGAGTTAGTATTGAATTATTGTGTAGTGGTTTTTCTAGCCTTATTATCATATTGGTAACTGAATTATGTTGATGTGATGACCTAGTTGGGTTGAGTTATGGGTTGATGGTAATACCCTTATGATGAACTTATGAAGGATACTTGGTAAGTCTTGTAATCCCTATCGTTACTTCAATTTGTGGTTAATTGTGATTAAGTCATGATGATTGTGTTTGAGTATGACTTATTTAGGATAAATAGGGTAGGATGATGTTGAATTGAAATGTCTTGATTATGGTTGTGAGGTTGGTTGAGAAGTAAATGTTATAAGGATGGTGATGTAGACCAATGTGTCTTATTATGAAGTGATATGTAACGTGTTAACCTCACCTATTTGAATTGTGATGAAAGGATTTATACTCATGCAATTCTTATTGAGCTATTGATGATGAATATACAAGGGAAAGACCCTATGACCTAAACTAAGCTATTATTGATAATTAAAGGATTAAAGACATTTCGAAAAGGGACTCTAGCTTAGCACCGAGTGAACTAGATTGAGGAGTGTCCCTTCACATATAGGGAAGGTAGGAGCAGTCAATTTTTACTCTTGAGATTAGAGACTATCATGCATGGATCATAAAGAGGGTCCCAACTATATCTCCTAGTTCTTGAACTATGTTGCCTCCATAGATATACTAGCTAGTGGATCCACGTACTTGCTATGTTTTATGTTTTTATACTACCTTGGCAAGTAGTCCGCCTTTTTTCAGTGTAGGGTCTTATGACACCGGATTCCACACTAGATCATGTGGTCTATGTCGGTTAGGGAAAGATGTTCCCAAAAGGTAAAATGAATTAAAGAATTGAACTCTAACTAGGATAATCTAATGGGTCTAGCTTAGCCTGGGTAAGGGTATGGAACTCTACCTAAGCATTGCACTAGTTAGCCTTGAGGGGAGTCTTAGTAGGATATTCTTATGTATGTTTATTTCTGTGATGATTTATGAAATGTAAATGAAGGACTTGCACATTATTGATACTATATGTTGACTAGTTCAATTATGAGTGCGTGTTGGTTTTTATTGTTAAAGTAAGATGAAATGTATAACTAAATCTCATGTTACGTGAAGTAGGGTGTTTTCTTCATGATTCTTGTTGGGTTACTTGGCTTAGTGAGGCTCTGGGGATATTCTTGGTCATTTCACTCGTTAACTTGATAGGTGTTCATAAGTAGTTGTCTTGCTTTGCTATAATGAAATGTACTCTTATTCATGCTTAGTGTTTAATATGACTTTGATGTAGAGTTACTTGAACATGTATCTACTTGTATAGTGGGAATATTTGCTTGGACTAGACTTGATGTTGTGGTATTGTGATGATCATGTCTTTGAATTAATAAATGTGAATTATTGTTTGGTATAGTTTTGTTGAATATACATGTAAGTTTTAAAGAAAAATGCATACTTATAGAAATGTCCTTTTCTTAGCATGTTTTATAAATATATGTGCATATGGTCTCATACTAGTACATGTGGAGTACGAATCCCATTTTTTCCTATTTCCCAAACATTTTTGGTTCCGGTCGTTGATGGATCATTTAAGACGACTTGAAGAAGGCTTAGATATTCTCTATAATCTAAGTGGGTAGGTCCTCACTTTCCAAGGGCAATGCCAATATCTTGTTTATGAAGTTGCTTTGTTTAACTAAGACTTTTAGGTTCATTCCACTTTCATTGAGTATGATTTGTATAAGCCTATATGTGGCTTCTTTACATTTCATTTAGGGCTATACCTAAATTTCTATGATCGTTTAGATTGTATGAGATGAGATAATCTTTGAGACTATTTTTATATCTTATATATATATATATATATATATAGAAGGTTATGTAACCTTCCTATACGATGGGTCTATGTATACTCGATACGACTATATTACGTGTATGTAGAGGTCTATGCAAACCTCCAGGTAGATGTAATGAAAAATTTTAGTTTTTCCGCAAATTTCAACCTATGAATGTAATGACATGAGACTAAGAGACTAGTCTTAGTCTTCAAAAAGGATGACGACGCCAATTACGTCTAGGGGTTAAACCTGGATGTGACACCTAAGACCTAGACAACTATGTACAGGGGTTTAACATTCGGGTATGATTCCATGTAGGACCCACAAGGGGTCCTACAAGAGGACCCAAGACTTGGCAAGAAAGCTGCCAAAACTAGAGAATTGACTCCTTAGCATCAACGGATCGTAGTCTTAATGACGGGCTATCGTTTGGGGGTGTATCTCCAACCTTAGTGGTGGTAGCTTAACCCCCATCGAGTCAGCCTTTGATCCAAACGACGCCCAGCAGGACGGTCCATCGTTCAGTCAACGCCAAGTAGTTGGGGTCCTTCGTTTGGTCACTGTAAAGTTGTCACATAATTCTGCCAAGGTTTGAGGTGTTTTGTAAATTCATACCAAGTATTTTATGAACCATGACTGATAGTTTTATGGTATTTAGGATAGTTTTATGGTCTTTAGGCATACTTAGTTAGTGTTAAGGCCTAGACCTAGACAAGACCTCTTATTTCAAATATTCAAAACCCTCCCTCGAGAAAGAGCTCTTCCAAAACTCCATAGAAGCTTAAACTCAAGGAAGGGCTTGGAGGGCTTGTTGTGGTCGATTTATTCATCAAAAACTCGTGGTTTTCTTCTCGTTGAGGTATGGTAGTCATCCTTGAACTTCCTTTCATTCAAGGAGCCACTTCTAAATGATTTCAAAGAAGGATTTCAAACTTCAAACTTCTTTATTCTTGACTCTATGTATAAGTCTTTGCATGAAAATATTTTAATGATTAATATGAGTTGGTTTTAGTGTTAAATAATTATTTTAATGTCAAAACCACAATGAAACAATGTTTATATTTTTTATCAACTTTTGCCTTATGAAATGGGTTTAATGGAGCATGATTAGTGTAAGACCCCCAAAATTAGTTAGGGTGTGTAGATCCTAACATGCTTTTATTAAGGTTATATGTTCTTAAAATGAATTATAATATTATTTAGAGTCAGTGTATAAAGTTTGAGGTGATTTGGAAGTCAAACATCAAGGGACGACCAAGACGTTCGACGACTAGTCACCTATGTGCCTCATGTGTATAGACGTGTTTATATATTGTATGTATTGAGATTATGAAGTCTTGAAATGATTTATAATTATTTTTAATGGTATTATATGTATTTTATTGAATTTTGGATGTCAAACGTCCAAGACGTTCGAAAGTTAGCCCTTAAGATTCTCAACATGCGTCTTGATGGACCTAGCCTGTTTGGACGTGTTACGTGTATTTATTTTGGGTGAAAATCATGTGGGAGGTCTCTCACTTGTTATGGTTTGAATTTATGTTGAAAACTACCGGGTATGACGTCTAAAGGTCCCCACAAAAGGGCTCACAAGAAGGACCCAAGGCTGGTCGAGACACTGCCTTGGCAATGTCAATCGACGAGCCAAACAAAGGCCAGTTGGTTGAAAAACGGCTCATTGATGAGGTATCATCGATGGAAAGTTATATTAGGAAGATCTCAACCCAAAAACAGTCCAAGTTCCAAATGACGGAAGCCAAAGGACGCCAAGTCGATTAACCAACGGCAAGTCGATGGTCATCCGTCGATGGTGGCCTGCAACACTGCCTTGCGACAGTTTTATTTAAGGGGTGAATGCTAAATTCACCCCACGTACTAAACTGATTCTAATTGATTAATATACCTATATTTGGGTGTATATAAGGGATCAAACACGTGAAAACCCCATTCCCAATCCCCTCTACACGAAATAAACATTTCCCTCCAAAAACATTTTCTCCCTAGAAACCTCCATTGTTGTTGAATCTCAAGAACAACTTGGAGAATGGATTCCGATGGTTTATTCACCAATTTATATTGGTCTTAAAGTAGACAAAGGTTATGGTGATCCTTTATCTCTAAGTAACCTTTCATATGGAGAGTTCTTTTCAATGTTTTCAAAGAAAGTTTCATGATCAAAGTTCTTCTTCTTCAATCTATCCATGGGTTCTTTCTGAAAATGTTTTAATATGGATAAATAATTATTAATGAATTTTAATGGATTGATTTTAACATGATTTTAATCCAATTGCATGATGAACCCATGTTCCCTCCCTAAATCGATTTAGTCCTTGCATGGGATTTGTGATTTTTGCTTGTTATCGATTGAATTGTGATTCTATTATGTTAAAGTGGTTAAATATGTTATTAAACACGTGAATTAATTTTGAATTTATGATGAAGGATCCATGTGTATCAATGCATGAAGGTTTGAACATGCCTAGCTTAGTTATCAATGGGAACACTGTAATGTGGGTTCCTAATTGTATAAAAGAGGATTTCGATCATGTTAAGTTGTTTGTATTTACTATTTTAGGCAAATATAATGTTTTAATTATGTATATGTATCTTGTATGATCAAAGTAAAGAAGACTTATATGAATTGCACGTAGGTTTTACTAGTCTATGGAATTGTTACTTGTGATCACTGTAACGTTGGTCTTTAATTATATAAGAGCGGGTTTCGACTATGTTAATACTCTTAGGTATACTGTTTAGAATGTTTATTGATGATGAATTAAGTGACATGGATCAATGCATGATAATTTGAATAGGATAAACCAAAGCAAGTTCCTCTTCCATGCATTCCTAATATGAAGCATGTTCATAGTGTTGTCGAGTTGTTGGCAATTGTAGTAGGATATCATCTAGACTATGATTTCTTTATCTACTGCTTTGAATTAATTATAATTATAGAATATTATTGATGAATTAAACTAGGGAAGTTACTTGATGATCTATAATTCTCTACTTTCTACCATATATGTGATATAGTGCACTATTTGTATCATGATCTTGTAGCGACTTGTACATTGTTTCTTCTACGATTAAAGTACATTTAGCTACTGACATATATATAAATTGTTTATAAACAAGGTGTTTTGATCAATGATGATCAAAGGGTGAGAAATTGGTAAGAATGCTTAGCCCCTCACTTTCTATATTAATGTACTTGATGAAGCCTTGTATGACATTGTATGGTATTGGTCCACTTATGGTAGAGGTGTTCAATTTATTGTCATTATATAAGTTTTGACCATGTCCTTGAATTAAAATTTATGATTAAATGAAGTAGTGGTTATAATGATCACCTTATGTGTAACTTGTGCCTAATCTTCTTCTCTAGTTGGGAATCTAGGTAATGTTTCTATTGTTATGAGCATGTAAATGGCTATGTTAAGTTTATATGTACTTTCTGCCTATGATGAGGTCTTATAATGCTATATGTGATGTAAAGCTAAGATAGGTACATAAAGACAAAAGCTTATTGTAAGAATGTTGTAAGTCTTAAATAAATAAGTCTTATGTTATGCTAACCATTCTATGATGTTGTGTGATGTATCATTCACTAGGATGGATTGATAGATGTACTAGCATAGGCAAGGGTATGGGAATTTGACTATGCATTGCACATGTTCACCTTGATGGAATAGTTCCTAGGTTGGTCTTCTAAGGACATGCATAGGATTGTATGAACATGTTATGAATATGACTTAATGTTATGATGTGAAGTATATGATATGATGAAGTATGAATATGCATAGTGTCTTGGAGTGTTAATATGAAAGGATTACTCACATAGGTATACATATAGACTTATGCATAGATATATGAACATGTATGATATTATGTGTTATGTGAAAGGTTTGCTCACATATGAATACACACACATACATGAATGATGATCTAGATAATATAGGGGCCTTTAGAGGTGTACCCAAGATAACTTTATAACTATATAGATGCTTGAATATGCTATAAGCATATGAGTAATGAATATCCTAAGCCTATGTTTTATGAAAAACGTAATAAAGGCTTTTCAATAAAAGGAACTTAGCTTAGCACCAAGTGAACTTGACATTAAGAGGTGTTGACTTTCGTTGGAGGAAGATTCACCAGTTGTTCTTTATAGAGTGTTTACTTCCCTTATAGGAATACTCACCTATGGATCCATATGAGGTGATGACTTCCCTTTGAGGAAAGTTCACCCATGATTTTTCAGGAGAGGAGGCCCCAATTTCCAAAGGGCATGTAGAGGGATCATACCTATATCTTAGTTTAATTAATTATGCTTTCCACATAGGATTTAGCAAAGTGAATTCACTTTTTCTAAGTAAGAACACCTTCCATTGGTGTAAGGCTCTACAACACCAAATTCCATGTTTAGCACCCATGGTCTTAGTGTCGGTTAAGGCTATAGTTTCCCTAAAGTAAAATGGACAATGGAAGTAAATGAATAGGATCCTAAATATAAGGACTTAAGGGAGGTTACTTAGTATAGGTGGAAGTAATGAACCCATCTAGACATTGCACAAGTAGCTCCTTAGGAAGTCCTAGGAATATGACCTAATGTGTTTGTTTATGCTTATGTCCATATGCATGACTTTGTAATATTTTTCTACTTATTATGAAGATGTGCATGGTACAAATCTATAAGATATGGTCTTATTCTTGTATGCTCTATGTTGGTTTAAATTACTATATCATGAAGGTCTTGTATCCTCATGAATGAAGTTGCCTCCACTTACTTGTTGATGTATGAATTGAATGTTAAGGTTTCTCATTTCATGAAGGGTTTACTAAGCATGTGTGGTGTTATGGGGATTCACATGTTCATTGCACTAGTAGACTAAGATTGGGGTCATGAACAAGGTCTTATAATGATGAGTACGCAAAGAAGTAAAAATAGGTACAAAGGAAGTAGTATACTGTAAAACCAAAGGAATCTTGACTTAAATGTGTCTTTGATATATTATGCTTATGTGATGATATGTGTTGGCTTATGTGGGTTATATGTATGCTTTCTTTGTAAACTTAAGGTGATGCATTGCACCAAGTATCACTAATGGGTTACTTGGGAGGTTAATGAACAAAAGAGAAGATAGTTCACTGTTAAGGGGAAATAGCTCACTGTAATTTGACTTGAAAATGTCATAAATTATATATGTGATCTTATGTAATGTTTGGCCTTTGAATATGTTTATATGAAGTATGTGAATCATATAAATTCTATTGTATAAAGGTTTTATAAAGATTTAGTAAATAAATGTATGATATATGATTTCAAGAAAATATCCCTTTGAATGCATGTTTTTGCATGGTTGTCATACTTAGTGCATTCTTGTACTAATTCCATTCTTCTCTACTTTTTATACAAAGTGTAGGTTATGTATGCTTAAAAAGTATGTCAATGATTGAGGAGCTTGATAGATTATTCCCAAGCTCACGAAAAGGGGTCTTTATGTTCCAAGGATTTCCGTACCTATGTCATAATGTCAAGTCTATTAAATGTTGTATAGTTAAGTCTTACATTATAAGGGTCGTGTACCTAATTTACTCTAATGTTGTTGAGTGTATGATGGCAAAGAGACTTAGATTCTAAATATGTATTATGATTTATATTTTATATATAAAAAAGTGATGTTTCTAGCATATGATGTGCTATGAAAAGTTTTAACTTTTCCGCTAAATTTACTATGTCAATGTGATGAATGATAACTATGGGTGTGTATAAGACCTCCGAGAGGTCAAGTACGCCATGTTACTTCTAAGGGGTTTTCCCCGGATGTGACAATTGGTAAATGTTAGAGTTATGTATTCTTTATAGTATATTGTGATTTATATACTTCCCTAAGGGATATTTTATGATTAATGGAAAGTTTGTTATATTGTTTAGTTCTTATTGTGAAATGCTCTTGAGTGGTATGGTCCACCTTTGGTGGTGGACTTTACTTTAAGTATGTGAATGTGTATTTACATGTGTAATGTGAGTATGGCCATGAAGGCATAGTATGTGAACTAAAGTGATAATGATGTTGCTCTTGTTGATGGGCTTTATGAAGATTGTTATGCGAAGTATGCTAGATATTATGTCTAATGAAATTGGATCTTTTTGTTATGCATTCAAAAGTGTGTAATACGATAAATGAAGATGTAAGAATGTTTAGAAATCAATGTTGTGAAAATGTTGATTATGTGAAAGGTATGCTCACATATACACACACACTCACACTTTGAATGAATGAATGAAATTAAATAATGTGAATGAAAAGGGGAGTTTCGAGGTGAACACTCATTGTGAATTGAGATGAAGTGTTTAGTGGAAATATCACTATTCCAAAGAGCTTTCTAAGATAGATTGGAGGTTCGATACCCATCGTGAGTTAAGATGTGATTTTCTAATGTGACCTCTTGGGATAAGTACCTTTTGTGAGTTGGGATGTGGTGCTAATTAGATATCCCTTGACCTTAAGTAATGAATGTTTAAGACTCCATGGGGGATTTATGCTTAGCACCAAGAGGATATGAAGAAGAGGTGGTTACACGTTGTGAGTAGAAATTTTGTACTCAATGTACCTCTTGAGATGAGTACTCCTTATTAGTAGAGAATGAGTTACTTAGAAGATTTATCCTTATCCCTTAACTATGCGCCCACATAGGTGTAGTTATTGGACAATCCATGTAAAGGCAAAGAGAATGACCCTACCCTAGGCAAGTGGGGATCCCTCATCTGATAGGGACTAATATTGGGATTCCATGTGTAGCTTTCATAGTCTATGTCGTTAAAAGATATCCCCCACAAAAGAATCTAATGAACTAAGTCTCCTAAAAAGTGTACTACTTAGGGTAGATGGTGGTATGGAACGCTATTTATCCATTGCACAAGTAGACACATGAAAGGAGAGTCTTGGTGTGTCTTTATCCTTAATGTATGAATGTGTTGTTATGTAATGCAAATGAAATGATGTGGCTTAATGTCTAATGTTAAGAAAGCATGTTAAAGTTATGTCTTGTATAATGAAGTTTATGAATAATGAATGTGGTGTACCTAACCTCATGGAATCCTAAAGGAGCACAAAGTGGGATTAGTAGTATGGGATGCTATTCTCACATTGCTCTTTGTGTAACTTGCAAGTCCACTTGGGGAACGGCACCTGGGTGAAGTTCTATAGGCAAGTATGTTCCTCTAATGTCATATTTTAAGATGTGGACTTGTTACCTCAACGAAATAAGCCTATAATGGGTAGTCTTGAGGGTCAGTTGGGTGTGAATTGAAGGAATTGTATGGGTGGTTCCTTCATGTATTACCTTACTGAATCTTAGGATAATCTTTGTTAGGGAAACTTCTTGGAGGTGAGTTCACCGTGTGTTGGCTAGAAATGAGATCACTGTAATATTTCCATGGGTTCACTGTAATGTGCATTTTAAATGTTAAAAATTATGTAAGTTCTTTCCTATATGCCAAATGATGTTCTATATGTTGTTTCACTTCTATATTGATGAAATGTTTTACTTGATTGGCATGAAAGCTTATTTCTACTAATACTTCCCTTTTTGCATGTGTTGCATATGTCGTACTTAGACATTGTTTGTTCTAACCCCATACTTTTCTATACCCTATAAGTATAGGTTGGAAGCAATTTGAAGACTAGAAGGCAAGCTTGGGAATCGACTCTCTCAAGAATAAGTATGTCCTCATATATTCGAGGGCATAGTCTTTATCTCTTTAGTTCTTCTTTTAAGAATTTACAAGCCATATTATGTATTTTTCTTCAATGTAAAGGGTCGTGTCTCTAATATATTTAAGTCTTGTATTAAAGTTGGCTTGTGACAACGAGACTACTCTTTACTAATTATGAAAGATATTTTATTATTATTATAATTGTCGTGAAAAGTTTTAATTCCGCACTACTTTGCATGTCTTATGCGATGAATGATAGCTAGAAGGCTAGTACAAGACCTCCGAAAGGTCAAGTATGCAATCGTTCCGATCTAAGGGTTGCTTCATCTTCTAGGGGGTACTTTCGGGTCGTGAAATAACCACAACAAAGGATTAGGTGAAAATAACACATAAAGTAAAAACTCTAGAGGCACGACATAGGAACACAAAAAGATGAGGATTTACTAATAATCACATAGTTTCTCATTCATAAATGTGTTGCGCTTCACAATTATGAATACGAATATACATAGACGTGGTTTAGTCATCGATCTTAAGGATATTTAACCTGGATCTGATACCAAGTTTGTCACATCCTAGAAGTAGTCGGTGTCGTCATCCTCGAAGAGGACTAAGACTACCTCTTAGAATTCATCATTATATTTCATGGGTTAAATAGCGAAAAATTTAAAAAATTTCATATACATTTATCATGTGAGGTTTACATAGACCTCTCGCTTACACATCATATATACATAGGGAGTTCACATAGAATCCTCGCATAGGAAGCATTGCATAGGCTTCTACTTTTAATCACACAAACCATATATATAAATATAGTCTAATAGGTATTATGTCACATTTAAACCATCTAGAATGAATACAACATTCGGACATACTCTATACTTCATTACAACCAAATACACATATAGGCATATATAAAAATAGTCTTCAAATGAAAGAGAATGAAAAAAATGTCTTATTCTGTAACAACATCAAATAGCTAGATAGTGGCATCATCCTCGGAATGTGAGGACCTACCAAACTTGGAGAATGAGAGTCCAAGTTATCTTCAAATGGACCTTCTAGAAGCTCAAAGGCCGCAACCTACATAATTGAAGAAACATAGAAATATGGGTTACTACACCACTTGTTCTAAGTATGGAAACATGCACATAAAACATTTGAAATTATGCTAAAGGGGACATTTGTTCAAAACCATGCTAGTTTACTTTGTAGAGCTTTATGAACAACCAAGAACACATATAAGCCAATGATCACATATTCCTTAAAACTAGACCATATACAACACAAGACTAACATCATCAAGTATCATCAAGTCAACATGTATCATAGCATATTTGAGTACATAATCAATACAACTCTAAAATCATGTTATAACAACAAATCATGTATAAGAGTTCATAACATTTCAACATCTACAAGACCCTTACTCATAACCCACAATCAAGTCAACAAGTGCAATGACTAAGTAAAGCCCCATAACCTTACTCAATCATGTAAACCAAATAAAGGATAACAAGCAATGTTAACATCATATAACATAACATTAAGAGTATTCATCAGCATATTTAACAATATAGACCAATAACACGTTCAACATGTAAAGTCAACATATGCATAACATTTACTTTATAAAACATAAAAACAACCTCCTAGGACTTCCCTCTAGGCAAATAGTGCAATGTATATGAAGAGTCCCAAACCCCTACCTAGACTAAGTCAAACCTCTTAAGTCACCCTAGTTAGTGTTCACTTTATCATTTCATTACACTTTTAGGAAAACATGCCTTAACCGACATAGATCATATGATCTAAATGTATAATCCAATATAATGAAAACCTACACTGAAAGAAGGTGGAATACTTGCCAATGTAGTACCAAAACATGAACATAAACTAGTATTCCTATCAGGGCAACATAGTTCAACGCCTAGGAGTTATACTTGGGACCATCATTATGCACATTGAATTATATTATCCAATATCATGAGTACAATAGTGAACCTACCTTCCCACAATGGGAAGGGACACTCCTCACTACTAGTTCACTCGGTGCTAAGATAGAGTCCCTTTTTGAAATGTCTTTAAGTCATCTTTTGACAATCATGACTTATTTTAGGCTATAGGAGACTAACCTCTTGCATATTGATAATCATTATCTCAGTAGGAACTGCATGAGAATTTCCTTTCAATACAACCCTCATATGTGAGATCAACACATTATCATCATCATTTCCTAATAAGGCACATAGGAAATTCGTAACCAACCTTATATCATTTCATCTTAAACATAATCTCACGCCTTCACATAATCATGACATTATTACATCATCATACCAAAACCTACTTAATACAATCATAAGGCATGCTTCAATTGAACTTCATCGCCAACTACAAGCCATCACAATTGATGTAAAGGTTCAAGATCACAAAGTCTTACCGATTCTCTTTCTACAAGCCATCATCATTTGTCTTACCGTCAACCAATCCAATTTCATCCATCAATAGGTGTAATAACATCCTTCAATAGTAATTAACATATATTAATTAACATAATAAATAAGTCAATTGCATCAATACTAATCAATTCAACATGAGTTCATCACCTAAGGTTAGGGAATTTGGGTTCATTCATGATCTATTCCACAAAATAGTTTATATCATCAAGATATAAAATAATTGAACAAGAATACACCATAATATAATCATAATCATCAAAATAAAATATTAAAAAATCAATTTAGAAGATCATTTCGGATTAGAAAGAAACCCATAAGAAATCATCTTTTTGAAACCAATTTTTGACGAGCCCTTTGGGGAATGGGATCCCACAGGTTGGAGGTTTCCATACCTTGTTAATATTTAAATATTGATGGAGAAAAGTTTTCTTGCATCCCTATAACCCTTAGAACTTGCCCTTCAATAGAGTCTTCTTTGGGAGGGAAAAAGAATAGAGAAGGTAGAGTGATTTGGGTTTGGAAATTGTGGGGTATTAAGTTGAGTTTAGGATTCGGTGAGGTTTATATATTTATTAACTTGCCCTTCAATAGGTGAATTTACATTTATTATTAGCATATATAGATTGTTTATCCACTAATCTATTTAAGTTGTTGATTTATTTATAATTATTATTGGGATATACTCCTTCTATTTTTATTTAGTTGTCCACTTTAGATATGACACATATATTAAGATGACAATACATAATACAGTGAAATTACAATTTTACCCTTATTAAATATTGTTTCAAAAATAATTAATTAAAACTTAGAAATTTTCAAGAAATTTAAACGAGGATATAATAAAAAAAAGATTTATCCTTTCTTGATTTGTTAAAATGACAAGTAAATAGGAACATCTAAAAAAAATATGGGCAAGTAAATAGGGACAGAGAGAGTAATTTTTTTGTTTTGTAAGATCATTATTATTGTTTGTAGTTGTGTTATTGGATAACACACTACTTTTATGTGTTATTGAATTATTTTTATATTATTTTTTTTCTTGCGTTATGTTATTTTCCTTTTCGATATTTTGGTTTCATAATTTTACTTGTTCAATGGATTAGTTAAAAGTGGCCAATGTAAAAAAAAATTGTTGGTTTTGGAGGTCTACACAATATTAAAATATGGAAATTTTTAGTTTAAGTTCATATAACTTGTTTGTTAAAATCGTTAAAATGACCAATGAAAAAATTTCTCCGTCGGTTATGGAGGCCTTCCAATTTTAAAAGACGAAAATTTGGTTAAATTATATTATTTATTTTGTTAAAATTATCGATGAAGAAATTATGGTCGATTTTCAAGGTCTTCCATGTTTATAAGACATTTTTTATTTATTAAGTTATTATTTGATTAATTAATTTTTATTTATTACTAAAACTTTTACTAAGTGTCTTTACAGGTATCCCGAAGTTGCTTCCCATTGAAGTTATTCAAACAAAGTTCGAATTATATTATTTATTATTTTGTATGTATTGACGTTAGACAAATGTTAGGTCGATATTATTTTTCAATCATATTACTCGTGTATATTGTATGATTATTATATTTGTACATTAATTTTGTCTCCTCAATTTGAAAAATAAACTCAGTCGGAAATCACAATTGTGGATTTCGAAGGATGCTTAACCCCTTCCCTTCGAAATAATTTGAACCCTTTACCTAGATAAATTGGTTTCATAGATTATCTTTTAAGTTAATTTGTTAATTGGTTTCCTAGTTTTCCTAAAAATTAGGTGGTGACTCTCTCCTTTAAACCCCTTGTACCCTTTCCCCTTTTAAACCTTTTAGAATTCTTTTTATTAATTCTTTTAAAATTGAGTCATCGCGACGTTATCAACAGGCCCATAAGGATTTTATTGTAATTTTGTTAAAATTAAGAGTTTGTATTGATTAACTTCTTACAAACAATAATAAGTGTTAAGCTTGCTTTAACATATTTTAGAAAGAAAACTTTGAACTAATTAAAATAAAATGTGTGAATAGTTAATATTTTGTTCCTAGAAATACTTTAAAGGATTATTACGTAAACATATTTTTAGTATTATGTTACATAATATGACCACTAAATTCGAATCTTGATTATTAAAATAGTATTTTAAATAATGGCGTATCAATATTTTTAGTTAATTTGAAGAAAATATCAAATTTCGTGACTAAAAGAATGAACAATGTTTGACCAATTGTAACGACCTGTTTAGTCGTTTTGAGCAGCAGATTTCATTTCTGGAAAAACTGGCTGAGACGACGGATACCACGACGGACCGTCATGGGCACGACGGACCGTCGAGGGTGTCTCGTCCCAGAACACTTAGAATTCTGAAATTTGAGTACTAAAATCGACTCTCTGTAATCTTTGATGGACCTGCAGGATGGACCGTCACATCTACGGCGAACCGTCGTGAAGCCCCGTTTCAAAACACTTCAACTCTTGAGAATTTGGTACAGGGAATGATTCTCTGAACGTCGTGACGGAAGTGCAGGACGGACCATCACAGGCGTGACGGACCGTCACAGACTCTTTAGTGAAAAGTGGAGTTCCTGATCCTTGCGACGACCTGCATGACGGACCGTCGCAGGCACGATGGGCCGTCACAGGTTGCGTAATCCCAGTCGGAGTCGGATTTCTGGTTAAGTTTTAAAGGGGCGTTTTGGACTATTCCTGCTATAATTATATATTTCGTGGGTTTATATTAATAACTCAATTTCTTGGGGGATAAAAGAGGTAACTTTGAGTTAATTAGTGGGGTATTATTGTCATCTTTTACACTTAATTATATGTTAATTAGGGTAAAAGAAAGAGGGGTTGAATAAAGAAAATAGAAAGAACAAAGAGAGAGAGAGAGAGGATCGAACGAAGGAAGAAAACACAAAGCTTGGGAATTGGCTTGTTTGAATTCAATTCTTCGGTGGAGGTAGGTTATGGTTTTCATGCTATCTTATAGTAAACTCTTAATAGCGAATGATATGTGTTGGTAATATTATAAAGTCTTCTATATGCTTAATTGTATGCTTGCATGAATATGATTATGTGATTGTGATAAAACAAGCATGATGAAAACTATTGAATCCCAAATCTTGAAAGAAACTTTAATCTACGTTATTAATGATGATGCCTTGGTATAAAAGAAGGCTTGATGAATTAAAGTAATGGGATTGATGATGCCTTGGTATAGAGAAGGCTTGATGAATTGATAGAATGAGACGTAGAATTAGGGGATCGGAGTGTCACGTACCGACACATATTATTAGGGGATCGGGTGTCACGAACCGACACGTAGAATTAGGGGATTGGAGTGTCACGTACCGACACATAGTATTAGGGGATCGGGTGTCACGAACCGACACGTAGAATTAGGGGATCGGAGTGTCACGTACCGACACATAGTAGTAGGGGATCGGAGTGTCACGTATCGACACAAGAGGAAGAAAGATAATGAATCTTGCAAGATGTTAATATACTCAACATAATGAACTTAATTCCCAAAATGAGTATGGTATTGAGGCTTGAGCCCTCATGGATGAACTTGATGGTACTTATTGATGATTATAGTACTTGTTGTTGCTACATGTTCAGTTATAGTTGATTTATGATATTAACTGATATATACTATTTTCTATTTTGAGTTGGCCGATGATATCTACTCAGTACCCGTGGTTTGTACTGACCCCTACTTTTATGTTTTCTTCTTTGTTATTTGTGGAGTGCAGCAAACGGGCCGTCGTCTTCAACTCAACAGTAAATCTAGCCAGTCTTCACTACATCGGAAATTCAGGGTGAGCTAATGCGTCTAGCTTGGACTGGATCTTCTTCTTCAAGTCTTGATGCCTTGAACTTCCGGCATGGACTAGCTTTTATTTGTTTTAGCTTCTTAGACATTTTTAGTTTAGTAATTTGATCATAGATGTTCTTGTGATGATGACTTCCAGATTTTGGGGAATAATAGTTGTTGAATTTTAGTAGTTATTGAATTGGTTTTTTTATTAATGAGTTAAGTCTTCCACATTATTTTCTGTTGCTTATACATTGAAATGTTAAGGTTTAGATTGGTTGGTTCGCCTACATAGGAGGGTCAATGTGGGTGCCAGTCGCGGCCCCGATTTGGGTCGTGACACCAATAATTTAATAATGTATTCATATTTTTAAATTTTCTTAATAACCAAAAATGATAAACTATTTAACGGAGAAAATTTGTCAAAAAAAATGTTGAACATTCAAATTTAATAAATATTAAAATTCAAACTAAAGAAAAATGAGTAGTTAGAAAATAAAGAATAACAACAAAAAAAATGTCAATAAAAAAAGATTTTGTTGAGAAATATAGATGAAGAAAAAAACTAATAAGTGAATAAATTAGGAAAACAACCTGAAAAAAAAATATATTGTCACGACCCAAATCGGGGCCGCGACTAGCACCCACATTTACCCTCCTATGTGAGCGAACCAACCAATCTAACCTTAACATTTCAATGTATAACAACAGAAAATAGTGCGGAAGACTTAACTCATTAATAAAAACCAATTCAATAACTACTAAAATTCAACATCTATTATTCCCCAAATCACAAGAACATCTACGATCAAATTACTAAACTAAAAATGTCTAAGAAGCTAAAACAAATAAAAGCTAGTCCATGCCGGAAGTTCAAGGCATCAAGACTTGAAGAAGAAGATCCAGTCCAAGCTAGACGCATTAGCTCACCCTGAATTTCCGATGAAGTGAAGACTGGCTAGATTACTGTTGAGTTGAAGAAGACAGTCCGTTTGCTGCACTCCACAAATAACAAAGAAGAAAACATAAAAGTAGGGGTCAGTACAAACCACGGGTACTGAGTAGATATCATCGGCCAACTCAAAATAGAAACAGTATATATCAGTTAATATCATAAATCAACTATAAAACTCAACATGTAGCAACAACAAGTACTATAATCATCAATAAGTAGTATCACGTTCATCCGTGAGGGCTCAAGCCTCAATACCACACTCATTTGGGAATTAAGTTCATTATGTTGAGTAAATTATCATCTTTCA
>CM064965.1:24715566-24737645 GCA_032847665.1 Solanum chilense
TCTTGTGTCGGTACGTGACACTCCGATCCCTACTACTATGTGTCGGTACGTGACACTCCGATCCCCTAATTCTACGTGTCGGTTCGTGACACCCGATCCCCTAATATGTGTCGGTACGTGACACTCCGATCCCCTAAATCTACGTGTCGGTTCGTGACACCCGATCCCCTAATATGTGTCGGTACGTGACACTCCGATCCCCTAAATCTACGTGTCGGTTCGTGACACCCGTCCCACTATTACTATGTGTCGGAACGTGACACTCCGATCCACTAATACTATGTGTCGGAACGTGACACTCCGATCCACTAATCTCATTCTATCAATTCATCAAGCCTTCTCTATACCAAGGCATCATCAATCCCATTACTTTAATTCATCAAGCCTTCTTTTATACCAAGGCATCATCATTAATGAAGTATATTAAAGTTTCTTTCAAGATTTGGGATTCAGTAGTTTTCATCATGCTTGTTTTATCAAATCACATAATCATGTTCATACAAGCATACAATTAAGCATATAGAAGGGTTTACAATACCACCAATACATATTATTCACTATTAAGAGTCTACTACGCATAACGTAAAAACCATAACCTACCTCCACCGAAGATTAGTGATCAACAAGAATTTTCCCAAGCTTTGTGCTTCTCCTCCTCTTCGATCGATCAATCCCCTCTCTCTCTCTCTGTTCTTTCTCTTTTTCTTATTCAAAACCCTCTTTCTTTTACCCTAGTTAACATATAATTAAGTGTAACAGATCACAATAATGCTCCACTCATTAACTTAAGGTTACCTCTTTTAACCCCCAAGTAATTAGACTTATTAACATTAACCCTCTAACTTTATAATTAAAGCAGGAATAGTCCAAAACGTCCCTTAAAACTTGTAAACATTAACCCTCTAGGATTTGCGCAACCTGTGACGGCCCGTCGTGCCTGCGACGGTCCGTCATGCAGGTCGTCGCAACCTATTAGAACTCCATTTTTCTCTAAGGATTCTGTGACGGTCCGTCCTGCACTTCCTTCACGACGTTCAGAGAATCGTTCCCTGTACCAAATTCTCAAGAGTTAAAGTGTTTTGGAATGGGGCCTCACGACGGTTCGTCGTAGCTCTGACGGTCCGTCCTGCAGGTCCGTCACAGATTACAGAGAGTCGATTTTAGTACCCCAATTTCAAAATTCTAAGTGTTCTGGGACGAGACACCCTCGACGGCCCGTCGTGCCCATGACGGTCCGTCGTGGTATCCGTCGTCTCAGCCAGTTTTTCCAGAAATAAAATCTGCTGCTCAAAACGACTAAACTGGTCGTTACATATATTGATTATTTTTTTGGGGGCAAGATTTAGAGTTTTATTTATGGCATGATATTAAGAGTGTAGTATAAAAAAATAATTAATGTAATTTAAAATATAACATTACGGTAATTATTATTGTACATAAAAATAATGTTTCTTTCATGATTGTTTTTATTGTTGTATAGTTAAAAAATATTATTTTAATAAATACTTTCAATATTTAAAATATAACATTAGGATAATATATATATACACGTTTACGTGTTATCACCACAAAAATCAGAGTATTTAAATAATTAAAATAATTAAAAAAAGTCTATAACGTGGTCCTTTTTTTGAAAAGTGTTATTAATTAAATAATAAATTATATTAGTAAAAAAACAAGATAGAAACTACAAGCAGTTAAAAAAGACATATTTATTGCCCACTTCTATAAATTAGTTTTCTGTGGAATAAAAAACTTTATTACAGAAATAAAATAGATTATAAAAAAGTTACTTTGTTGATATTTTATTTCTTCTCTCTTCAAGATCTATATCGTTTTTTCGAACAATTTAAGTAAACATTTAAAACTTTTCGATGTATTTATATTTATATTCATAGTCTATGATTTATAAATATCTTGAATTTCTTACACATGCTCTTAAAGTATGAATAAAATTTGATAACTTATTTTTATAAATAATAACTGTTAGAATGATATTTACTTTTACAAAGTGCTCCATTGAAAGTTAAAGAACATCATATTTTATCATTCACTTTGAATTCATCATTTTCATTTCAACTGCAAAATTTGGGAATAATTTTTTTCAATTTTTTTAGAAATAAGAAAAAGATTCTTTTTTAAAAAAATAAATGACAGAAAGAACCCCATTATCCCAATCACCTCCGCTTCTTTTAATCTAAATTTAATAAACACTCTTTACTTGAAATTTGGATTATTTGTTTAAAAATCAAAATAAAAAACGCTATTATGTGTTTGAAATCTTAAAAATCGACAAATTGCTTTAAACATGTTTTGCTATAATAACTAGAATTTCTGTATAAATAAAAGTAAATTTAAAATTAATGTTATAAATTCATTGAATGAGTGGATAGTCCATAAGGTTGGTACATGAACAACCATCCATATTCACTAGATTCATGAACTATTTTGGATAAGAATGTATCTATTTATTATGAAACTTAATATGGTGACTTTTGGACTGATTTCTCACTCTATAAATAGGATTGTTCATTCACTATTGTATGATATACAGATGAGACTTAAATACACTTGAATAAGAAGGAAATTCCTCTTCTTCTATCTACTTCTCTTGTCTTCTTCTCTTTATGATTATGTTCGTATGAGCTTGATTTTATAACACGTTATCAGCACGAGTCTCTAGCCAATTGAGAATGAGTTTTAGTTTTTCTTTAATTCGTGTTTTGGTTGATCTCATTATGAGAATCAAGGTATTATTTGCATGAAATCAGGTATGTATTTTCTAAAATATTTTGTGATTTAGAATAAAATAGTATCCAGTCACTAACAATTATCAGGAACCAAAGGCATATACAACTATTGGTTGAATATGATATGCTATACAAAACTTCTTAAATGGAAGAAGATATAAAATTTAATAGCATGAGTTTGAATATTATTTTGATTGTTTTGAAAGATCAAAAGGGTAAATCATGTTGTACTTCGGTCTATAATACTGTTGGTTAAGGTTAAGACGATGGATTCAAGTTTCATCGCACCAAAAGGGTAAGACATCAGGTTAAAGTCCGGATGCACCATAATGAAAAATATTTGAGGATAAGACGATAGATTCAAGTTCTATCGCATCAAAAGGATAAGACATCAATTTGAGTTTTGATGCACCATGATTGAGTTCAAGTCCTATAGAATTATGGCGTAACAAGCCTTATATGGGTAAGACATTGAGTTTGAGTCAATGCACCATAGCGATGATAAAATGATGACTAAGAAAAATAATATATTTTTGATGAAAAGCCTTGAAGTTTGTCCGATTGTATTTGCTCCATTCCTTGAAAAGAATGTGGTAGCAATATATGATAACTTTGAAATCTGATGTTGACTTGCTCCATTCTATCGTATAAATGTGGTAGCAGTAAATAATTAGTCTGAAAGATGACAAATGATTAACGATATGAAAAAAGGCATGAAGGGACGAAATTATAATAGTCATCATTGTGGTAATTGTAAAAGGAAGAACACTATGGGTTCTCCAAATAGTCCTTCGAATATGAAGACAGTTTTCAATATCAAAATGGTATGAAAGGACATTGGACTTGTGAACGTTATCGACCCAATAATTTGAAAAGCTTATAAATCCTCCATCAAAAGACAAGAAGATAAAGTGATGGTACACTTGGTCCTTCAAAGTGATGTTGAGGTGTATCATGAAATATGATGAATTTTAAAGTCATGACAATGTGCTTATAATGCAAATTTATGAAGTACATATAAATGATTAGTCCATTCTTTGAAGAAAATGTGACTTGCGATGAGTATCGTGCATGCTCGACCGTTCTCTAAGAGAATGGGTCTAAATGTGATAAAATCATTATGGGTTGGATATATGCCACAACTCACCTGTATGGAAGGTTTGAAAAAAAATACATGTCACTTCTCATCTATACGGGAAATTTGAGAAGAAATAAGTTTTATTTGACAAAAATGGCTAATTGTATTGTACGTTTTATACGTCACTATGGTATGAACTACCGAAATGGCAAAAGAAAGAAATAGTTCTTGCCTATATGGGTTGTGGTCATTATTGTGTGGCAATACAAATTTGTCATTGGTTGTGTACCTATGGTACCACAAAAGTAAAGCAAGAAAGACGTCTTGCTCGTAATGATTTTGACCATGACAATAATAATATAATTTCCTCCTTGAAGGAGATGCTCACCATAGGGATAAAGTCATGCAATATGTGATAGTACACAAAATTAATTGCAAGCTCTAACGAGTTGTGCTATTATCAGAGGAATAATATTGGGGTTGTAGTAAGTCTCAAAAGAAACTTTTTAAGTTTTGGATGAATGAAAATAAATATTGAGACTAGAAATCACTACAACCGAAGAGGGCTATAAATGTTTATGTAAAAGATTACCCCACTTTTCCTCTTGTTTGTTCCATACAAACATGTACATGCTGATGAAATCACATGTAAAAGTAAATTATAAGTGTACTAAAATAAAGATTAGTTGGCATGACTGGTTGACCATTCCGATTAAATGTGATGCAAAAGTGATTGAGAATTCAGGTGATTTATATGATGAAGAAATAAAGATTCTTCAAGAATTCTCTTGTGATGATTGTTCTCTTGATAAAATGATCATTGTACCAGTTAAGGTTGGGACTGTGATCCCCTAAAATTTTTGGAACATATAAAAGGGTGAATATGGGCCCGTTCACCTGTCATGTGGATCATTTGCAACTATATGATTAATGCATCTATGCGATGGTCACATATATTTTGTTGTCAACTTACAAATTGATTTTTGTAAGGTTATTTGCTAGAATTGTTAAAATTAAGAGCACAGTTCAAAATTATGAAATTACATTGATAATGCTGGTTGATTTAGCAGAAATTGTATGCCTCCAATTATAGCTAAATCATGGTTATTAGAACAAAACTCCCAAATAAGATTTGGTATGAGATAATTTTATTTAACATGTAGCAACACATGTATGCATCAAACCAACAAGGTTTCCCCATTAAAATTGGTTCAGGGTCAAGAACCATATAATTTTCATCTAAAATGTTGAATGTGCGGTTATGATTTTGATTGCTCCACCACGCACAAAGATGAACTTCCAAATAACGTTGGAATGAATGTTAGATTTTCAAACATTAGGGGGAGAGATGATTGACAGCTGAAAATTATGTGTGAGGTTAATTATGAATTATCTAGATCCTCGTTAAATAAATATGTGAACTTAAAGTTTAAGGGATAATTCAGTTGCATAATGTTGCAAATCAGTTGCCAGATGAATGCACTGACCCTATGATATAATTCAGCTGCAAATGCTCCAATGTGAAGTCCTTGAAGGGCAGAGTCTATGATACGCCGAAAGCGTAATAGACCAATCGATTCCAAATATAAAATTCCTTGAAGAAGGAAGGAGAAAATGATCAATATGATCATGATAATGAGGCAAGTTCTATAAAAGAGCACATTGACATAACACTTCATAAAATCTTGAAAAAGGTTCAGGTACCTTAAATAATGAAAAATGAAGAGATCTCGATAAGTTATGTCTTGTTGGAATTGATATCAAATAACCATCGACGGTATCTTTGATATGAGGTAGCGCTCAATGATATAAATTGTGATGAGGATCTTAAATTCAAATCTGTCATATAGTGTGGACAGATAAATGGTTGGCCAAGTAAAATGCACAATTCAAGTATATTTTGTTTCAATTAGAAAAGTCACATATTGGACTGGTAGTCCAAATCAAGGTATAATGTTTGTGGGGTACAAATAAATTATTATGCGATAGTATAATCGTAAGATATCAAATACGGTTTGTGCCTTGGGGCATAAAGGTTTATCGCAAAAATCCTGACATTATTGGAGATGTTTTCTCCTTTGGTGGATGCAATGAGGTTTGTTTTGATCTGGCAACATATGAAAAACTTGAATGCATGTAATGTATAATTGTAATGTCTAGCTAGACAATGAAGGTTATATAAAAATCTTTGAAACAATCGAGGTGTCTGAAACATATAAGAGTTTGAAAAAAAACTTTTTCAATAAAGCTTCAAGAATCCTTATATGGATTGAAATAGTCGAGGAAGAAAAAGGGCACAAAAGAATGACCCTAGTTGTCCTTGTATTTTTATGAAAAGGTCTTGGTAAGACAAAATTTTGTCTTGACCTACAAATTGATTATTTGACAAATGAAATATTTGTCTAACAGTGCACATACTCTGAAAAGTTTTGATGCAATTTTATATGGATAAATCACATTCATTGAGTACCCCAATGATTATGAGATCACTTGCCATAAATGATGATTCAGTTTGATCTCAAAAGAAGGATGAAAAGTTTCTTGGTGATGAAACTCTATGTTGGTGCAATCAGGGCACAAGTGCATCTTACTAACAATATTTGACCAGATATTTGTTTTACAGTAAATTTACTGGCAAGATTCAGTTTCTCCCCGATAAAAGGACATTGAAATGGTGTTGAGCACATGATTGAATATCCTCGAAGGACCATAGTTATGGGTTTATTCTATCCCGAGGAATCCATGACAAAATTGATTGATTACGCATATGCAGAATATTTATCTGATCCGCATAAAGCTCTATCTCAAGCACGCTATGTGTTTGCATGTGGAGGCACAATAATATTCTGGCGACCAATGAAGCAAATGTTGCTATGCAGAAATAAAAGTCCTCCATGAAGCAAGTCGAAAGTGCGTCTGGTTGAGATAAATGACACACCATATTCAAGAAAAGTGTGGTTTTTCTTTGAAAAAGAATATACCAACCACAATGTAGGAAGATTGGACACATCATCACAAGAAATTAAGTGATGTTTTAATCAGGGGGAGTATAATACGCGTTGCACTCTTTTTCCCTTGACCGAAGTTTTTTCCCACTGGGTTTTCCTAGCAAGGTTTTTAATGAGGCAACAAATAGTGCGTATCAAAAGATATGTGTACTCTTTTTCCTTCAATAGAATTTTTTCCCACGGGGTTTTTCCTTGTGAGGTTTTAAGGAGCCACATTATCTATGGACATCCAAGGGGGAGTGTTAAAAATTCACTGAATGAGTGGATAGTCCATAAGGTTGGTACATGAACAATCATCCATATTCACTAGATTCATGAACCATTTTGGATAAGAATGTATCCATTTATTATGATACTTAATATGGTGACTTTTGGAGTGATTTCTCATTCTATAAATAGGATTGTTCATTCACTATTGTATGATATACAGATGAGACTTAAATACACTTGAATAAGAAGGAAATTTCTCTTCTTCTATCTACTTCTCTTGTCTTCTTCTCTTTATGATTATGTTCGTATAAGCTTGATTTTATAACAATTGATTAATTTTAGTTAATTTAACTAAAAAATCTAGATTGTAAAACATAGGGAATAATGGTAATTAATGTAACACCATTCTTGAATTTACACTTTTTAAAAATAATAATAAAATAAATAAATTGAAAACTGATTATTAAAAAGGTTTCTGTCTAATAATAATAATTGAAAAATGATTTCTTATTAAAAAAGTAAAGATTTAAAATTTCAATTAATTTTGAGTTTTAAATATGATTAAAACTTCTTCTTTTTGCACAATTGTAGGAGTTATTAAATTCAAACATATCTTTTAAAAATATAAATAAACTAAACGTAAAAGCACAAACCACAACAATAGATAGATATTCAAAATATACAACTTCATTAAAAAAAAACATGAATTATTATTATTATTATTATTATTATTATTATTATTATTATTATTATTATTATTATTATTATTATTATTATTATTATTATTATTATCAATGTTGATAACTTTTTATTTTATTCGTATTATCTTAAATTAAATAAAAAACATGAATCATGAAAAAAGACCTTGAAATAACAATTTTTTTAAAAAATATGAAATTGAAAAAATTGGGAAATAAAAAAAATCAAAATGATTGTGCATCAGCAGCCAAACAAAAACTTATTCAAATTTTGTTACATGAAGCCAACCAATTAGGAACTGACTAATTAAACTATAAAATTATATTTATACCAAAAATAATAAAGAGGTGTAATGACTGTTAAATATTTTACATCAACATGGTTTTGCTTTAAAAATTATGTAAATGTTTTCTATTTTAATTTCGTCTTATGAATGGAGTAATAGTTTCTAAAATATAGGTAATCGATTAAAATATAAAATATGTTTTTTTAAAAAAAAAATAGCTGTTTAAAAAAAATCAAAACTATATCAAAAGTAAATCATAAATTTTATATTTTTATTTGCCTATTTTTAATCACATTTGAAAAAAAATCAAACACCTTTAACTATTTATTAGCCATTGATATTTGTTTATACTTATTCAATTAATATTTCTTTGCGTATTAATTTTCAAAGAAATTCCTTCATAAATTTTATCTAAATTAATACATTAAACATATTTATATAAAGATATTGTATATGTAGTTCGTGCGTGCACAGGCTCAATATTTTTATGCTACGTCCTGTTGAGGAAACGTGGACAAGCACAAAAGTATATATGGTAAAAGTAATGGAAATAAAATAGGAAAATAACAACACCAAGAATTTTACGTGGAAACCCTTCTGAATAAGGGAAAAAATCACGAGCCAAGAGGAGCAACTAATATTACTATAGTAAGGAATTTTACACTGTGTAGTCACGAATACAATACTCAAAGTGACTAATGCACACTCAAAAGGAACAACACTCTTTTGATTTCCGTCTTACAAAAATATCGCTCACACTCTATTTTTTTTCACAGACTATTTTCTTGTATAGTCTATGGAATACCTCACTTTGCTCTCAAAATGGTTTTTCTCTCTAACTTGGTGTGTTCTACAATGAGCAAGAATGCTCTATTTATAGAAGAATAACATCATGCCTATGTCACTAATGACATATGTAAATATAGCAAGGTCAAGAATGGTTGCATCTTACCAACTTGTCAACTACAAAATCTTTTCTTTTCAACTCCAATTACTATTCCTTTTTAACAATTGCTTGTACCAATTGAATAGCTAAAGTTTACTAAAAAATGGAATGGATTCAACAAATCTCCCCCTCCAGTCCCATTTACTTGAAGAAGTTATCTTCAACTTCTTTAGAGAGAGATCATACCCACAAGTTCTTTGCATAAGTCAAACTTATCTTTTGGTATCATCTTGGTCAGCATATCTGCAGGATTTTTACTTGTGTGAATCTTTTTGACGTGAAACGATTCATTCTCCACTTCCTCACGAATCCAATGATATCTGACGTCGATGTGTTTTGTTCTTGCATGGTACATGGAGTTCTTGCTCAAGTCTATTGCACTCTGGCTGTCACAATAGACAATATACTCCATCTTATTCAAACCAAGCTCTTGAAGAAATTGCTTTAGTCATATCATCTCCTTGCCGGCTTCAGTAGCCGCAATATACTCAGCTTCAGTTGTAGATAGTGCAACACACTTCTGCAACTTTGACTGCCATGATAAAGCTCGCCCTGAAAAAGTAAACAAATATCCAGTAGTGGATATTCTGTTATCAAGGTCACCTTCCATATCAGAATCTGTATAGCCTTTCAAGATTGGATTTGATGCTCCAAAACACAAGCATTCATCTGAGCTTCTTCTAAGATACCTGAGTATCCACTTCATAGCTTCCCAATGCTCTTTTCTCGGATTTTTGAGAAATCTACTGACAACACCAACTGCGTGAGCAATATCATGTCTAGTGCACACCATTGCATACATTAGACTTCCGATGATGGAGGAATATGAAACTTTGGCCATGTTCTCTTTTTCCTCCCTAGCTGTACATCTTCTTACTCAACTTCATATGACCAGCAAGAGGTATACTAACAGGCATATCATTCTTCATATTGAAGCGCTCCAGTACGCGTTCAATGTACTTCTTCTAAGACAAATAAATCTTCCTTTTATCTCTAAAACAAGTAATTCTCATGCCCAAAATTTGTTTGGCATGACTTAAGTCTTTCATAGAAAAAGACTTACACAAATCTTTCTTCAGCTCGTCAATCTTGGAAGTATTCTTGCCCACAATCAACATATCATCCACATACAACAAAAGGATGATAAAATCATTGTCAGAAAATTTTTGTACAAATACGCAATGATCTGAAGAAGTCTTCTTATAGCCTTGCTCCCCCATAACAAATTCAAACTTTTTGTACCACTGTCTGGGAGCTTGTTTGAGGCCATAGAGACTCTTTTTGAGTTTGCAGACAAAATTTTCTTTACCATCTACTTTGAAGCCCTCAGGTTGTTCCATATAAATCTTTTCTTCTGGGTCACCGTGAAGGAAAGTAGTCCTCACATCCATCTGCTCAATCTCTAAATTAAGACTAGCAACTTAATCTAGAACTGTGCGAATCGAGGACATTTTCACAATAGGAGAAAATATTTCGTCAAAGTCAATACCTTTCCTTTGACCCTTAACAACCAATCTAGCTTTGTACCTAGGCTTTAAGTTGTGTTCTTCAACTTCAACTTTAAACACCCACTTGTTCTTCAAATCTCTCATGCCCATGGACAATTTTACCAACTCATAAGTGTAGTTCTCATGCAAAGACTTCCTCTCGTCTTGCATGGCTTCAATCCATTGATTCTTGTGCTCATCTTCCATGGCCTCCTCATAACATGCAGGTTCTCCCCCGTCAGTGCGTAACACATACTCATTGGGTGAATAACGAGAGGAAGAAAACTGCTGTCTTGTGGACCTCCGAAGCAGAATGTTTGATTCGTCCACAACTTCATGATCAGTAACAATATCATTGTTATTATCAACATCAACATATTGATTCGATACATAATTCTGGGCGTCACCATGATTATCAAACCCAACAACATCATGCACATTTGTGTGAGGAACTTCATCATGATGAATTGTACCATCAAAACTTGAAGATTCTACCTTCTCCGCTTTGTCAATATCTTCAATTGTTTGATTCTCCATGAAAATAATATCACGGCTTCTCACAAGTTTATTTTCAATTGGATCATATAGTCTGTAACCAAATTCATCTAGGCCATATCCAATGAAGATGCATTGTCTTGTCTTGGCATCTAACTTTGACCTCTCATCTTTCGACACATGTACAAAAGCTTTGCAACCCAATACTCTCAAATGGTCATAGAAAACATCATTTCCATACCAAACACTATTTGGTACATCACTTTGCAAAGCAACAACAGGAGATAGATTAATAACATGTGCAGCGGTCAATAAAGCCTCACCCCAAAATGAGTTTGGCAACTTTGCTTCAGAAAGCAAACATCTAACTCTTTCCATCAAGGTCCTGTTCATCCTCTCAGCCAAACCATTAAGCTGAGGAGTCTTGGGAGGAGTCTTCTGGTGGCTAATACCTTGATGCTTTCAGTATTCGGCAAATGGTCCACAATATTCACCACCATTATCAGTACAAATACATTTCACTTTCTTTCCAGTTTCTCTTTCAACTGAAGCCTGAAACTGTTTAAAGACGCCTAACTCTTGGTCTTTAGTCTTCAAGACGTAGACCCAAAATTTTCTCGGGCAATCATCAATGAAAGTGACAAAGTAAAGTGCACCACACAATGTCTTTGTCTTCATTGGACCACATAAATCAGAGTGCACTAACTCAAGCAACTCTGTCTTTCTCGAAGGAGGGTAGGACTTAAAGGAAACTCTATTTTGTTTACCAGCCAAGCAGTGCTCACATTTTTCTAATTTAGCACTTTGGAAATTTGACAATAATTTCTTCTTGGCTAGAACATTAAGTACTTTATCGCTAATGTGGCTAAGCCTCTTGTGCCATAATGTTGAAGAGCTATCGCTCTCAACCGCATTCACCATATCAACACAAGCAGAGGTCGTAGTCCAGTATAGACCACGACGTTTGTTACCACGAGCCACAACCAAGGAACCCTTAATGAGCTTCCATTTTCTATCACCGTTGGTACTAACATATCCTTCATCATCTAAAACACCAACAAAAATTAGGTGCAGACGAACATCAGGACTATGTTTCACATTGTTCAAAACTAGTTAAGTTCCAACACTAGTTTCCAAAAATATTGTACCAATACCAACCACCCTAGAAACAGTCTCATTACCCATATTCAAGGTTCCAAAATCACCATGAGTGTAGGAAGAGAAAAAATCCTTCCTTGATGTCACATGAGATGCGGCACCAGTATCCAAAACCCAGCTTGACTCATCACAAGCAATATTTATCATGTTTGCTTCAAGAACGGTAACAAGATCTTCGATGGTGATGGTGGCTAGGCAATTTTCATTGTCATCTTCTTTAGTTTTCTCTTTGTTTTTGTTCTCCCTCTTCAACTTCCTGCAGAACTTCTTTGTGTGCTCTTTCATGCCACAATGATAGCACTCAATATCTTTAAGTCTGTCTATCGATTTGCTCCCATTTTGTTCTCTATGCTGAGAACCACGAGTTTTATTTCTCTCTCTGGGGCCAGTTATCAGGACATCCAACGAAGAGGAACCTTGAGTTTTTCTTCTCATTTCTTCGTTCAAGACACTACTCTTGACGGAATCCTTAGAGATCACACCATCCGGAGCAGAATTTGACAATGACGTTTTAAATGTTTCCCAAGAATCTAGTAGGGAACCAAGCAGAAGCAAGCCTTGAATTTCTTCATCAAATTTGATGCCCAAAGCAGATAACTGGTTCATAATCCCCTGAAAATTATTCCGGTGGTCTGTCATCGGAGAACCATCATGATACTTCAAACTGAACATCTGCTTTATTATGAACATTTTGTTATTGCCAGTCTTTCGAGCATACAAACTTTCAAGATGCTCCCATAGGGTTCGAGCATGTGTTTCCCCAGAAATATGGTTCAACAGATTATCGTCGACCCATTGCCTAATGAATCCACAAACCTGTCTATGCAACAGATTCCACTCTTCATCTGTTTTATTATCAGGTTTTACAGTGGTAAATATTGGTTTGTAAAAATTCTTAACATAAAGCAGATCTTCCATTTTTCCCTTCCAAATGGCATAATTAACACCATTCAAAGCAATCATTCTACTTGTGTTGGCTTCCATTGTTTTTCCCAAAAAATATAATTATCGCAAATCAAAGTAAATCTTTTCTGATGTGGAAGTTCAGACTGTGTTGCAACCACAAAGCATACACAGATAAAACCTTGGCTCTGATACTAGTTTGTTGGAAAAACGCGGACAAGCACAAAAGTATATATGGTAAAAATAATGGAAATAAAATGAGAAAATAACGACACCGAGAATTTTACGTGGAAACCCTTCTGAATAAGGAAAAAGACCACGAGCCAAGAGGAGCAACTGATATTACTGTATTAAGGAATTTTACACTGTGTAGTCACGAATACAATACTCAAAGTGACTACTACACACTCAAAAGGAACAACACTCTTTTGATTTTCGTCTTACTAAAATATCGCTCACACTCTAGTTTTCTTCACAGACTATTTTCTTATATAGTGTATGGAATACCTCACTTTGCTCTCAAAATGGTTTTTCTCTCTAACTTGGTGTTCTCTACAAGTGAGCAAGAATGCTCTATTTATAGAAGAATAAAATCATGCCTATATCACTAATGACATATGTAAATATAGCAAAGTCAAGAATGGTTGCAAATCTTACCAACTTACCAACTACAAAATCTTTTCTTTTCAACTCCAATTACTATTCCTTTTTAACACGTGCAACTTTAGTGGCATGCAAATTTAGGAGACTTTGTTTAATAGATAGGATGACATCTCATTAAGCAGTTTACCCATTATTTACAGCCGAGGTAAGCATATTGTTTGAATTGTTGCTATGTACAAATCTCGCAATGTAATGCATACATAGGAACATTATTTACATATTTACAGAAGTTAATATCAAATTGAGAAAGGTAAAATAATAACCCAATTGATATGTCATTTGCAGTTGTTTGGTTCTTCATGTAATCATTGTAGTTGTGTGACTTGTAATTGACAAAACACATGAAGAGGTGATAAAAAATGAACTTACTTATACCTTCAAAAACTTCTTGTAAAAAACAAATGAGAGGATAAGATTATATATGATAGGTGCAAGGTTATAGGTAACAACAAATCTATAAGGAAAGGAATTATCAATGTAAGGTAATAAACATGAACTTCGATAAAATGATAAACATAGCATATACATATAAAATGATGAAAAATGCTTAATATAGTTCATCAAATTCATACAACCAATATGATGGGTTCTAGAAACTTTAATGTCATCATTTTCCTTCTTATATTCTTGAATGAGCATCTTTAGATGTTCATAGGCAGTATAGTTCTAGTCTATGGTATCAAATATTAACTCAAATTTTGTATATGTTCATGCTAATAGTTGCATATGCTAAATGATTTTTGATTTTTGTGTTTAGGCAAATGTGCTGCTAGTCAACAAATTCTGATAAAATTTTATGGGGTATATATATATATATATATATATATATATATATATATTTACTCAATACTTTTCTTGCATATTTAGTACATGAGAAGTGAGTTTTGTTACAAAGGAGAACCTAGTTCCATGACTAATTGAATTATAGGGCACCATACTATGGCTATCAACTCTACCCAAATGATACACCCAAACAAACACAAGAATTTAAGCAACACAATCAAAGCAAGCTGAAGAGCTATGAATTATTTTTACACAACAAAAATAAAATAAAATAAAGAAACATGCAAATTCAAGAAGCTAAGGATAATAATCAAAGCAAGCAGAAGAGCAACACTTGCCAAAGTCAAGAAAGTTGAACACACTGAAGAATAATAATTACAATAACACAAACTTAAATCTAAAAGAGAGAATTTCAAAGAAATATTTGATCAAGCACAATTATTACAATGTCACACCAACGTTTCTTGTGTGAAGTTGTTCAAAGTCAAGTTTGAGAACTGAAAGTAAGATTAGAGAAGCTATAGAAGTTGGAGGACACATTATTCTTGGAATGTCACTCATCAATTTGCTTTGTGTTTTTATTTTGTGGGTTATAATTTTTGTGTTCTTAACTGTTGCATCAATCCTTTTTCCCCTTCCCATGAAACTTCGGTTAAATGGGAATGAACTTGGTTAAAAAGAAAATGTAGTAAGAGTCATAAAATGGACATAAAAATCAGGGATTAAGAAAGGATCAAGAATGTTATATTATTTCATTTATATCTGCCAGATGCATATCACAATTAGCAATTTCACAAAGAGGGACAAAAAGCCGCATTCATCTTCTTTTTATCCTTTTCTCACTGCAATTGATGAAAACAAATACCGACTAAGAGATTTGATGATCACAGAGGAATTTGACCACAACTTAGATACTCACATTGATATCACTGGAGATTAAAGCCACGTATAGTGATACCGTGGATGTGCATATGGTTGATTGTGACGTGCTTTGTTATGAATTGGGCGTCACAAATCTTTTTGTTCGACATATTATTTTACTAATGTCACAACAATCAATTCATACAATAGAATAGAAATAGACAACCTATCATCTAATAATTAAGAGAAGAGGGCGTGCAAATATGGTGTATGAAGTAACTACCGTAAACATATGACAATAATTAAGATTTGACAATTCTTTATATCGATGAGTTAATATATATAATCAAGGAAGCTTGCTGTAAATTTCTTATAGAAAGAAGTATACAATTTTTCCGACAAAGCTAAACAAAAGTAACTAAAACCTTTATATGAGCTAAGCTCACAACAAATTAAAAATGAATTTCTACTAAACAATGTCTACAATCTCTTTCTCTGTCACCTAGTGAGGGCTAGGAATTACGAAATCTGAAATTAAAAGACTTGTTGCAGGCATAAACTCAAAGTTGCTCAGATTTTTCAATTTTGGTATCGCAACCGTAAAGGTACAATATGGGTGTGGGTGTGAAATATGTGTCGAATATGAACAATCGATTTTGGATAGTTTGCGAACTAGAAATTCGGGTAAGAAATTATGTTGACCGAGGGAAAGGTGTTAGGCACCCCTCGAGTCTCGTGGTTCTAGCACGGTTGCTTTATTCACTTTAGTATGACTTGACTTAAACTTTTAGATATTATATTATTAGCTTAATAATAAGAAATGTTATTTACCCTCAGATTTATTTTATTCTTATTTGAAACTGTCTTAATAATATTTTTATTGTCTTATTTTCTATATGTGTCCACTAATTTGAAACTTCAAAACTTGTTTTTTTTCGTTCCTTTTTTTTACGCACTTATTTGTATTTTTAAACTATGATAGAATATATAATTGTATCTAATCGTTAGAATTATGATTTTATTTAGAAGTTAGATTTTTAGAGTTAGGGTAATTTTAGAACTGTTTTTTTTAGTTAGATTTAAAATAGAAGATAAATTTTATGAAATTTATAATTAGTTCTAATGAAAAAGTTTAAAAACATTAGGACTATTTTTTTTGGAGGATTTTTTAAAAATATTTTTCCTTTTTTTCTTCTCTTTTCTTTTCTTTTCTTTTCTTTTTTTTCAACTTTCTTTGGCACGTTTTTTTCTTACCCTTTTTTTTCCTTCACTTTTTATTTTTATATTTTTATATCTTTTTATTCTGTTTTTCTTTTCTTTTTTAAGTTCTGTTGTCACTTATTTTCTTGTTTTTTTTTTAAATATTCTGTTTTTTTTTTCTTATCACTTTTCTTTATTTTTATTTTTTAAATCTATGTTTTTCTGTCGTTTTGTTAACTTTTTTTTCTTATTGCTATTTTCCCTCTGTCATGTATATTTTGTTTTACATTCTATTTATTTATTGTTCTTTTTTTTTTTTACTTTTTTTTTAAAATCAAATAACAAAATAAATAAAATAAAATATTAACTTAAGTTCTAATTAAGCAAAAATACATATACAATTTTTGAATAGAATTGCCAATAGATTAACACATTTTGTATATTTTTAGTTATTTAGGGGATTCAAAAGTTATTCAAAGAAATAATGTCATTCACTTGTTACTTGAATCGGTCATCAACGAATGAGCTAAAGTAAAACTTAAATAAAATAAAGTTCATGACAATTCACATATAGTATATCAAGAAAATTGAATAACCTTTTTGTTCAACATGTTAGCCACATGCATCATATAGTTTAGACGTATGATAAATAAATGAAAGTATTCCATCAAGATTCACTTCTGATCATGTGCTAAAATTCTTTAACCTAGAAGATGAAATTAGGTGAGCTGAGTGTTCACCTTTATGTTAATTAATGTATTAGCTTTCGGGATAACACCGTTGATATAAACCTGAAATGATATCACCTTGATGCTCTCTTGATTGCATCAAGAATTTGGATTGTATTTTTATCATTTACATGTGTTTTGCTAGAAATAAAGCTCAAGCTCTCTTTCTCCTATAAAAAGTATCTACAAGTAATCATATTGTTACAATATATTCTGTCGTGCATTCTATGCAAAGCTTCTTCCAGCTGCTATGAATTCTTTTAAAGTAAGTTGAGTTATTATCATATCCTTATCTTTGTTATATATAGTAGACCACAACAAGAGCCCTTTCTGATTTTTCACGTATTATAATGTTGTTCATCTTGGTTTCTCCCTCAAAAGCAAGGTATCACGGTTGAAATAAATTTCAAAATGATAAGTTAGCATCTCCCTACTCTCTATATATATGGTGGAATGGCGCACAAGGTAAGAAAATTTATATGGGGCAAAAACTTCTGTCATAACCGATGGTGTTAGACTTTTGTAATTTCAAAATTTTATGCACATCTGAATAAACTATGGTCCTGATTCTATGGAGGTGACAAATAGTGCTATTATAGTTAATTGTTGAGTTTTTTGCTTTTTGAGAATGCTGGTGAGACATTCCAAGTAGGAGTTATGTATCAACAAGAAATTGGTGTTGAAGATAGGAGGTTAAGCATTGTCAAACGTGTGAGTTTCATGCTAAAGGAATTCTGAGAAGTCATTTTCATGTGTAATCAAGATTTTACTTGATAATGTTGGTAGCTTTTATCAGCAAATTCCTTCTGGAATCTTTCTTGTAGAATCATTTGTCTAGTATTTATCAAAAGTGACCATCGTGATTCATGGTTGCAGTATGCGATTCTTTAGGATTGATTGCCTCTTGCCTTTGACTTTTGTCAATAAGTGACGGAAGCTATGCCATCTAAATTATATGGTTATTCAAAAGTGTTTATTGTTTATTTCAGATTTCAATCATATTTCTAAAGTTAGATTTGAATAAATATAATCAGATCAGAATTTAAAATGTTGGGCCGTGCTAAGCACGGACAAGAACCATCTAATATATATAGAAGAGCCATAAGAAACAGGATTAATGACATTTTAGTAATTTTAACATAATTTAAAGATAAAATAATAATTGGTTAATGATCAAAATAAAAATCCAGAAAAATTCGTTCATGTCTTTACTTTTGTTATGGGTCCATAAGAATATTTTTGTAATTGTTTTAAAATGAAGAGTTTCTATTAGTTAAATTTGATAAATAATTATAAGTGCTAAGTTGTTTTGACGTGTTTTAGAAGAAGAAAAAACTTGAACTAATTTATGATATATTGCGTTTGGATAGTTAATATTTTGTTCCTAAAAATACTTTCAAGAATTATTGCGTAAACATATTTGTAATGTTATATCACATAATATGATTACTACTAAAGTTCGTATTTTGATTATCGAAATTGTATTCAAAATGATGTATCAATATTTTTGAATTTACTTAAAGAAAATATCAAATTTTGTGGTTAAAAAAATTCTAACTATCAAAAAAAGTTCAGTAATACGCATTATTTGTTGCCTCATTAAAAAATATTACAAGAAAAATTCAGTGATATAAAATATTGTTGAATCCATCCCATTGTTTTAGTCAACTTTAGCTATTCAATCGGTACAAGCAATTGTTAAAAAGGAATAGTAATTGGAGTTGAAAATACAAGATTTGGTAGTTGGCAAATTGGTAAGATTTGCAATCATTCTTGACTTTGCTATGTTTACATATGTCATTAGTGACATAGGCATGGTTTTATTCTTCTATAAATAGAGCATTCTTGCTCATTTGTAGAACACACCAAGTTAGAAAGAAAAACCATTTTAAGAGCAAAGTGAGGTATTTCATAGACTATATAAGAAAATAGTCTGTGAAGAAAATAGAGTGTGAGCGATATTTTAGTAAGACGGAAACCAAAAGAGTGTTGTTCCTTTTGAGTGTGTAGTAGTCACTTTGAGTATTGTATTCGTGACTACACAGTGTAAAATTTCTTAATATAGTAATATCAGTTGCTCTTCTTGGCTTGTGGTTTTTTCCCTTATTCAGAAGGGTTTCCACGTAAATTCTTGGTGTCGTTATTTCCCATTTTATTTCCATTACTTTTACCATATATATTCTTGTGCTCGTCCGCGTTTTCCCAACAAACTGGTATCAGAGCCAAGGTTTTATCTGAGTATGCTCTATGGTTGCAGCACAGTCTGAACTTCCACATCAGAAAAGATTTACTTTGATTTGCGATAACTATATTTTTCTGGGGAAAACAATGGAAGCCAACACAAGTAGAATGGATACTTTGAATGGTGTTAATTATGCCATTTGGAAGGGAAAAAATGGAAGATCTGCTTTATGTTAAGAATTTTTACAAACCAGTATTTACCACTGTAAAGCCTGATAATATAACAGATGAAGAGTGGAATCTGTTGCATAGACAGGTTTGTTAATTCATTAGGCAATGTGTCGACGATAATGTGTTAAACCATATTTCTGGGAAAACACATGCTTGAACCCTATGGGATCATCTTGAAAGTTTGTATGCTCGAAAGACTGGCAACAACAAAATGTTCTTAATAAAGCAGATGTTGAGTTTGAAGTATCGTGATGGTTTTCCGATGACACACCATCTGAATAATTTTGTCACGACCCAAATCGGGGACGCGACTGGCACCCACATTCACCCTCCTATGTGAGCGAACCAACCCATATAAACCTTAACATTTTAATACAATATCAACAAAAGAAATGCGGAAGACTTAAACTCATTAACAAAACAACTCAAAACTATTATTAATATTCCCAAAATCTGGAAGTCATCATCACAAGAACATCTATCTCAAATTGCTAAACTAAAACTGTCTAAGAAGCTAAAACAATAAAAGCTAGTCCATGCCGGAAGTTCAAGGCATCAAGACTTGAAGAAGAAGATCCAGTCCAAGCTAGACGCATTAGCTCACCCTGAATTTCCGAAGGTAGTGAAGACTGGCTTGATCTACTGCTGAATCGAAGTTGACGGAACGTTTGCTGCATTACACAAATAACAAAGAGGAAAACATAAAAGTAGGGGGGTCAGTACAACCACACGTACTGAGTAGATATCATCGGCTAACTCACAATAGAAAATCATATATATCAAGTAATATTATAAATCAACTATAAGCTCAACATGTAACAACAACAAGTATTATGATCGTCAACAATTACCATCAAGTTCATCCATGAGGGCTCAAGCCTCAATACCATACTCATTTGGGAATTAAGTTCATTATGTTGAGTATATTATCATCTTTCAAGATTCATTATCTTTCTTCCTCTTGTGTCGGTACGTGACACTCCGATCCCCTACTACTATGTGTCGGTACGTGACACTCCGATCCCCTATATGTGTCGGAACGTGACACTCCGATCCCCTATATGTGTCGGAACGTGACACTCCGATCCCCTACATCTACGTGTCGGTTCGTGACACCCGTCCCACTAATACTATGTGTCGGAACGTGACACTCCGATCCGCTAATACTATGTGTCGGAACGTGACACTCCGATCCACTAATCTCATTATATCCGTTCATCAAGCCTTCTCTATACCAAGGCATCATCAATCCCAATCACTTTAATTCATCAAGCCTTCTTTTATACCAAGGCATTATCAATCCCAATCACTTTAATTCATCAAGCCTTCTTTTATACCAAGGCATTATCATTAATAAGTAGATTAAAGTTTCTTTCAAGATTTGGGATTCAATGGTGTTCATCATGCTTGTTTTATCAAAATCACATAATCATATTCATGCAAGCATACAATTAAGCATATAGACAGGTTTACAATATCATCAATACATATCATTCCCTATCAAGAGTTCACTACGATTTACGTAAAAAACCATAACCTACCTCCACCGAAGAATTGGAATCAACAAGAAATTCCCAAGCTTTGTTATTCTCCTCAGCCTCTCGATCGATCTCTCTCTCCCTTTCTGTTCTTTCTCTTTTGTTTTATTCAAACCCTCTTTCCTTTACCCTAATTACAATATAATTAAGTGTAAAAGAGGACAATAAAACCCCACTAATTAACCCAAAGTTACCTCTTTTATCCCTAAGTAATTAGACTTATTAATGTTAACCCTCAATCTTTACAATTAAGGAAAGAATAGTCCAAAACGACCTTTAAAACGTGTGGAGAAATCCTAAACTGCCTGGGATTGCGCAACCTGTGACGGGCCGTCGTGACTGCGACGGTCCGTCATACAGGTCGTCGTGGCCTCCCAAAATCCCATTTTTCACTAAGTGCATTGTGACGGTCCGTCCTGCACTTCCGTCATGACGGTCAGAAACTCGTTCCTTGTACCAAATTCTCAAAAGTTGAAGTGTTTTGCAACGGGAGCTCACGACGGTCCGTCGTGACTGTGACGGCCCGTACTGCAGGTCCGTCACAATTTCAAGAGAGTCGATTTTCAGTACCCAATTTCAGAATTCTAAGTATGCTGAAACGATGCACCCTCGACGGGCCGTCGTGCCTGTGACGGTCCGTCGCAGTGCCCGTGGTCTTGGCCAGTTTTTCCAGAATTAAAATCTGCTGCTCAAAACGACTAAACAGGTCGTTACAATAGATACCAATTTACCCATCGTTCGTCCCCGAACGATCAAAAGAAGATAAACAATGGCGAAAAGGAGTACCTGAATCTGTAAACAGATGTGGGTATTTTTCTTGCATATCTGCCTCCTTCTCCCAAGTAGCTTCTTCAACCGGTCGATTCTTCCATTG